>OX387399.1:1603410-2203410 GCA_947563765.1 Anarsia innoxiella
GTTGCGCTGAATAATGTGTTTTTTGGTGCATTTCTTAGATAAATTTCTTGATGATGTCAGACAAATCGGCAAATAAGGTATTTAGTGAATAAAGAGATGTCGATTTATCGCTGGATTTATCTTCTTTACACATCATTACTACATTGCGTGTTATTATTAGGGACCTCGTTGCGAATTTCAATTAATAACCTTTTTATTTAAAAAAAACCCGACTGCGTTTAAAAATTCGCATTTTTTTATTTGGTCACTTTCGCTGTAAATACAAATCTAACGACAACTGTGAAGCTAAAATCTATCAAGCCGTTTAGGGTGTAGGGCGTGCCGAAGAATTATAAATACATACATATATTCCTACATACTCTCGAAAAACAAAACCCTCCTTCTGGCGCAGTCGGGTAAAAATACCTTAGATTCAGTGAGTTCTAGATAGGCTATAATTGGAATTATGTAAGATAGTGCTATCTAACTTTTGCTATCACTCGATTATTTTCATGTTCTGATAACATTGTAAACAAGGGAATGTTAGTTGATATCGAGAGATTAGCGTGTATGAGTTATTTGCTAATGTGATTGATTGATTTATTTACATTTAGAATACTAACAGCTAATACAATAGTGTTATAGGTAGATGCGCAGATGTATAGGTAGATACTCTAGGTACATAAATGTTAATTGAAAAATAGATACGGTCGAATTGAGAAACTCCTCCTTTTTTGAAGTCGTTTAAAAAGAGCGCGTCTCGCAATCAAACTTCAAATTTGGCGAGTTGATATGTAAGATTTAAATCATGTAAGTAGGTACTTATCCTTGAATAATATAAATTAAAAAAAAAGCAATTGAAAGTCAATGAATATATCTTCTAAATAGGGCAGTTGCTAACTTTGAATTTTAATTATAATACTTAAGGCCTATTTCACCATCTAAAGATAAAATTATTTGACAGATATTTTATACCTGTCTCTGTCTAAAACGTCATGTTTTATGAAATAGACATAGGTTTATCTGACAGATAAGTTTTATCTGTTGGTTGTGAAACGGGCACTTAGACTAAATGTTTCTAAAGGCGAGTGATGAATGTGGATGAAGCGAAAGAAGTGTGTTTGGATTGTAACAAGTGGAGCGAAGTGGTCTCTGTCTACCCCGGCGGGAGAGAGGCGTTACGTATACCTATGTATGTATGTATTTATGTATGTATGTTATAGTTTTCAGTTTTGTCTGTATCGATTTGTGTGCAATAAAGTATTTTTATGTATCTATCTATAATATCTGGTTTAAATCTACCAAAATTGACTTGTTCTTTGTGTCAGTTCACGGGTTCAGGAGCTCCGCGCTCAAATTTAAATCAACATAATAGCTTATTTTGACTAAAAACTTTTCATCATAAACCCTGGCAATTAAAAAAAATATATATACATAGCAAGCTGTGTTTGCCTGTTATTGGGTCTACGTCGAACCATAATTTATAACCTTAATTTACGCTAAGAATCGATGTAAACCTGTTGGCAAACCTATTAAATAAATAAATAAATCTATCTATGTATGAAGGATGTGTAACTATGTTTCAAAAGTAAGGACATAAACTTGATTTATACCTACCGCATATGTTTTCAAAGTCCTTATCTGCTAAGTGCAAGCATTATAAATGAGCTTGCAGGCCTTGTTTGTAAGCTAAGTGACATTGACAGATAATGCTATTATACCTAGACTGTGTTTGTCCTAGGTCTAAATTGGTTAGACTTAATGTAGAGACTGAATAGAAAATGTTTTATATTTATTTAATTTTAAGATAACATTATTAAAGGGAAGGTTGAGGGATAGAGACACTATGTATAGGTAAAGTAAAGAGCGATAAAGAATGCACATTGATGTTTGGAAGGATGCAAACGGCTAATTTCGACTGCCGATGTGCCGGTGTGAGTCTTCATCGCCTTTTACCGTAACAAGTTTACGTTTATGGTTCAATATGTATATGTATATGAGATATGAGTATATGAGAATATATGTATACAGGGTGTCCCAAAAATAGGCCTGCAAACTGACACTGGAGGTAGATGGACTTAAGGTGCATCAAGTAAGCCTAACATGCCAATAGAAAAGTCTTATGAGTATCGAGTTAGACCCGTTTTAGTGATTTTTGAAAAAAGAACCACTTTTTGATGGTTTTTGTATCAGAGAGCGATTAATATTCAATAAATTAAAAAGAAAAGTACGTTAACGGCTTCTTCGATAGTTACTTATGATATGGCGAAAACAATTCGTTGATGATTAAAGTGGAACATCGACAAATTAACTGTCAAAGTTAATTTTAATTCACTCCCAAAAACAATAGCTCGACTTTGAGCAGCTGCCACGATAAAAATTTACTCTGAACTTAATGAACAAATGTTTTTAAAAACTGCCTTGTGCTATTCCAAATCCAGAATGGTATAACATGTATTGCAAAAACAACAAATTCGGGGTATTAGACATCGAAGACTTACCTAAGTCGGATTATTTCAAAAACTTAGAAGTTGAGTTAAGGTGGTTAAATTGACAAAATCGAGTAGTTAAGAGAAGTAATCTAGTAGGGCGTCTGTTTTTCAGCCTGACTAAGTAATAGGGAGTGATAAAGGCAAAAACTAAGTCGCTCTTTGAACCAAAATAGTCTAATGGACCAAAACAGATAGTATTTGAATGGTGCCAGATTAGACATGGGTTTGGTGGAAACATGGGGAAATTAATAAGGGGATATTAAAAAACGGTTTATTATGAACGTATCTTATTATTTTTACGGTTCCATTTTTATACTTTGGGTACTTACTAAGGGTCGGTCTATCCATCCGTCTGTCACCACCAGGCTCTATCTCATGAACCGGTATAGCTAGAGCATTGCAATTTTCACAAATGATGTATTATCATTGCTGGTATTACAAAAAATACTAAAAATAGAATAATGATAATAATTAAGGATGGCTCCCATACAACAAATGTGATAATTTTGCTCGATATTAGTAATGGCTATTAAGACACTTGAAGTAGTTACAGAATACTCTAATGAATGATACGGAACCCTTTGCGCACGAGTCCGACTCGCACCTGGCGATTTTTTTTTACAAAACAGTGCTCAAATTATCTCCTCCTGAACATTATGCACAAGTGTCATCTTATGTTAGAATTATGGCCTTATCTCCTCATGATCATCAACGAGATTTGTTCTGAATATCGGCAAACAGTATTCGAAGCTGCTCAAGAGCTCAAGCTCAAGCACGTCCCCATGTTTCCACCAAACCCATGTCTAATCTGGCACCATTCAAATACTATCTGTTTTGGTCCATTAGACTATTTTGGTTCAAAGAGCGACTTAGTTTTTGCCTTTATCACTCCCTATTACTTAGTCAGGCTGAAAAACAGACGCCCTACTAGATTACTTCTCTTAACTACTCGATTTTGTCAATTTAACCACCTTAACTCAACTTCTAAGTTTTTGAAATAATCCGACTTAGGTAAGTCTTCGATGTCTAATACCCCGAATTTGTTGTTTTTGCAATACATGTTATACCATTCTGGATTCGGAATAGCACAAGGCAGTTTTTAAAAACATTTGTTCATTAAGTTCAGAGTAAATTTTTTTCGTGGCAGCTGCTCAAAGTCGAGCTATTGTTTTTGGGAGAGAATTAAAATTAACTTTGACAGTTAATTTGTCGATGTTCCACTTTAATCATCAACGAATTGTTTTCGCCATATCATAAGTAACTATCGAAGAAGCCGTTAACGTACTTTTCTTTTTAATTTATTGAATATTAATCGCTCTCTGATACAAAAACCATCAAAAAGTGGTTCTTTTTTCAAAAATCACTAAAACGGGTCTAACTCGATACTCATAAGACTTTTCTATTGGCATGTTAGGCTTACTTGATGCACCTTAAGTCCATCTACCTCCAGTGTCAGTTTGCAGGCCTATTTTTGGGACACCCTGTGTATAAAGTGGCATAGGCTCCTCTGACAAGAGTGACGCTCTTAAATATAAAAATGAATGAATGTATATAAGTATTTATAATTCAACGTCCCCTCCCCCTCTTTCTTCCAGAACCAACAGCCGCTCCTGGACGTGGTCCGGGAGCGGGCGCGAGAGCTGTGCACCGGCGCAGACGCAGCGAGCGGCGAACGAGTCGAGCACAAGACGAGGGAGCTCACTGACAGATGGGGGGTTTCTTGTGAAGGTAAGACCATGAAGAAGTGAAAAAACTGCATGAAAAGTCTATGGAAAGTTAAGCAAGTCTGTTTATCATCATCTCAGCCTATAATTAGCTGTCCGTCAAAGCATAGGCTCTTCAATAGTTCCAATAGCAAGTCAGTTAAGGAACATTGTATTGAAACTAAAATAGTTAAAAACATTTTTTTTTTAAAAGAGGTCTTGTGATTATGCGAGAGGCCACAGGAATCTAAAACGTAAAAGTTTGATTAAGAGCATCTTTTGGCCGTTTTCACGAACTAACTCCTAACCCTTAGTTAAGGGACCCCTTAGCAGTACTGCTGACGTTGATAGATGTTGTCAGTTGTACTGCTAAGGGGTCATAGAGGTTTCTTACTTTAGGAGTTAATTTGTGAAAATGGGTATTAATATCTCAAATATTATTATTCACCCCAGGTCTAGCGAAACGCGCAGCGACAGCGGACAACCAGCTCCAACGTTGGAGCCAACTGCTGGACGTGCAGCGTTCGTTGGCGGCTTCCATCACAGCTGCTTCTGACCGACTGAGGCAGTTAGACGCCAACCCTAGTACCAGGCGGAAAGCTGTTGATACTAGGCATGCTTTACAGGTGAGAAAAACTTGATCGTTAGCTTATTAAAGGGCCCAATTCTGCTAATTTATAATATTCTGAGTTGTGTGTCGAGTGTCAATGGCATATTTTGACACATTTCGTCGCAATTAGTGGTAGCCATTGTTTAGCAGAATACCAAATGTGTCAAAAATGCCATTGACACCGTAGTTATAACAAGAAAAGAATAGGTACATAAATAACAGATTTATACTTGTTGTTTTTGAATTTCTTTTGAAGAATTAAGAGCGTAATTTGTCCATGAAGCATTTATTTTGTTTTTCATAAGAACAAAAAATAACTGGATTTAACCACTTTAATCATCCTACACTTATTGTTCTAAGAAATTGATTTCTTTGATCAAAGGGAATTCTTATAGCTTCAATTTGTTTGAAAAATTTACAGGAAACCAATTGTAAATTAATATTTTTAATGTTCAGTTTGGTTTATCGTTGCATAAGTTTGTATCGCAAACGTAGCGTTTGCAGTGTGAACAAAAGTATGTAAATAGATGAAAAGATATCACGCCCGACTTGTCAGCGTGATTTGCCATCAGAGACGTGCTATGCTATGCTACGATGCTATGTATCCATTTTGATATCCACAAATCATATTCATTGGTGGAAGTGGTCTCTGCCTACCCCAATGGGAGAGAGGCTTGACGGATATGTTTGTATGTATGTATATTCATTGGTACACGCTTGCAAAGCTACCTGGCGTACTATTGATGGAAATTGTCATATATTTTCGTAGCGAAGATCACACATTTTCTCAGCATAGCTGCATTGCAAATCTCTCGTAGAAAAGCATGTTGTTGTTGAACCATAGTATGTAAATAGATGAAACGATACCCCGTCCGTCTCGCTCGCACTCTGACCTTCTTTTGTTTAAACAAATGAACATCTCTTGTCAACAGGAACTCCAAACGGAAGTATCAGGCTTAGAAGAAACCAGAGATGAGTTATTAGAGCACGCAGACTTCGTTCTAAGTCTCTTAAGGCCGCACTCCAAAGACATCGCAGACGAAACTGAAAGATCTGTGAAGGAACTTGTAGAAGCTTATGAGAAGTAAGTTTAGATTTTGGTTTTTATGTGTGATGGGATAAATTAAATTGAAGTTTTGATGGGTTAAGGGAGAAAGTAAAACTAAGTTTCGATAATTATAGTTGCCGCTTTACCAAACGTCTCAGTGTCTGTTTCATTATCAATAGATAAAATTTATCTGACAGATATTTTATACCTGTCTTTTTATACACTGTCTATAACGTCATGTTTTATGAAATAGGCATAGGTTTATCTGTCAGTTAAATTTTATCCCATTCACCAATTTACCTACAGATATAATGTATTCCTAGGGATATTATATACCTGTCAATGTCTGAACGTCATTTTTTTATAGACATCGGTTTATCTGTCAGATAAATTTTATCTGTTGATGGTGGAACGGGCACTTAGGGTCCGTATCACCGCTTGACTACAGATATAATTTATTCCTAGGGATATTTTATGCCTGTCACTGTCTAAAACGTGATGTTTTATGAAATAGTCCGTAAAATTGTATCTATACGGCCGACTTGCGTACCGGAGGGTTAGCTCAATAAACCCGGAGTTAGCTGCTAACATAGGGTTAAATCAAGATAAATCAATATGTCGGCGAGACGAGTCATCAGAAGTGGTGTTTAAGCTTTTAGTTAAAATAAGACAGTGGGCGTGTACTGAACAAACTGGCTTTATTGTGTAGTTTGCAATCACGTTATCAAATAATAAGGTGTACGTGATGTCCTCCAATATCTTGTTTCCATCGACGTCCAAACAATAATCCATCATACATGACAGCCTCTTCAAATATGAAAGCGCCAAAGTGACAACCAGTCCGAAACATGCCAGTTCTTGCATTTTAGCAGTAAAGAGTTTGCAAATGGTTCCAAAATAGCCTTCATGAACGTAATCTCAGCTGTTCTCCGACAAATACATATTTAACCTTGTGTTAGCAGCTAACTCCGGGTTTATTTGGCTGCGCAAGTGGGCCTTAGTAATGAAACGGGCCCTTAGGTTATGTCGATTAGGGTATTTTCAGTCCACTTGCTGCTTTATTTTAATTTTTAATTAGCCTTTCGGTGTTGGTTATTCTTCGGGAATTTTCTTGAATTTTTATCTATTTATGAGAAAGGTGTTTGGTGTTATAATAACTATTTTATTGGTTTGGTGTTTACAGGGATTATTATATAACTCTTAGTGGTATAATGGTGTAATAATGGAAAGATTTACAGCTTTTTAAACTTATACATGTATTTATTTCAGGGTTATATTGTATTTTCTTGTATGTTGGGTTTTTCTACAGGTTGTTGTATTGTATTTTTATCGTGTGTGTATTTTTTGTGACGTTAATCCTAATGAATTTATTTCTTTCAGTAAAACAGGTAAGTTTAGGTTTAAGTTCTTTTAAATATTTTTTGATGTGTTTTGGTGTTTGTTGGTGTAAAAGCAATTGAAATATTTTTGTGTAATTGTTATGTTTTTCAGGAATATGTAATTAAATATTTAGGTAGGTACTTTATGTCTCCTTTAGGTGCGTGATTAGAAATCTTTGTCGTTTAAAAAAAGTCAAATATACATCGAATGTAATAAAAAGACATTTTTATGTCGAAACATCATATAGATATTAAAATAATATCTACTTTATTTATCCTTTAAGAGCGTTATTGGAAGTGTTTGTCGTTTAAAAAAAAAACAAAGATACATCGAAAGTAATAATAAAAAGACATTTTTACGTCAAAAAATCGTTTATATTTTTATAAAATAAATATTATAAAAGACAAAATGCTCTATTTAAAATTTCAATCATAAATTCTCGTTCTTATAAACTAGGTACTTAGCCTAAATAAAAATAAAAATTGGCCGACCTTGCACACTGAAGAAATGTTAAAAGTTCCAACATATTTAATCATCATCTTATATTTAAAAAAAAATACTAAGTAAAAAAATAATAACCTAATCTTTTTAATGAAAAAAAAATCCGACAGAGTTTTTTTTTTATGTAAGTACCTACCCAGTGCCACTCAACAGTAAATAGGAATCTAACGACACCTCTCAAGCTAAAATCCATCAAGCTATTCAGGCTATAGAGCGTGCCAAAGAATTACACATACATAAATATTCTCGAAAGACATAAACCTTTTTCTTTCGCAGTCGGGTAAAAAAAGTTTATTCTTTATCCAACACAGTCACTTATCTTATTAAAATTACGTAACCACCAAACGACAAAAAGTTATTACATCATTTCTACTATAAGAAATCAAATGACATAAAGTTCACTAAATGAGGAACAGAATGTCAAAACTCCAGACCAGACGCGTTTTGGGTAATTAGCAAAATATCTTGTCTCGTGCCAATTGATTCAGGAAGAAAAAACTGGCATTACTTCAACAAGATGACATATTTCAGCGCCTTCGAATATAACTCCCAAATATTAGAAAATAGGGAATTAGGTCAGTGTTATGTTTTGTGATTATATTTTAGAAGAGACGCAGCGGTAGACGTCTATTTAAGATCGTATTTTTAGCTTCGCAGACAGCATAAAGAACACACTTCTTTCGCTTCTTCCAGATTCATCAGTCGCTATATCCTACATGCACGTCGGTTTAGGATACTCTTTAATTAGTGCTCGTTTCCCCACCTACAGATAAAAAACTGACAGATAAACCTATGTCTATTTCATAAAACATGTCGTTTTAAACAGAGACAGGTATAAAATATCTGTCAAATAATTTTATCTTTAGATGGTGAAATAGGCCCTCAGCGCCAAAACACATGGTGAAACGTAAATGCAACGCAACTGAAACTGCTAGTTACTTTTGAGTTGCATCGCAGTTTCAGCTATAGACTTCCATAGAAAACCACACACGTGTATTCTGGGTCTTAGCCCTTTCTTTAACAAGTCCCCGATTTGACCGAGAACCGTTTCCCTTGGCCATTTTTAATTAAACATTGAATTGAATAAGAATAGTCATTTGTATTTGAATCCTAAAAACGAGCAAATTAGTATCAAAATACTAAGAACGAAGATTCCTAAGTTTACTTCCTTCAATTTATAAATTCACGAGACGAGTGCCTTGACCATTTTACGAGCAAACCATCCTTGAACATTCAATTTACAGAATTTTATACTCTATTCTTAATGTGATAAAGGTTACAATGACCGCATGGTAACTTAACGAAAAACCAAAACTGCCTACGCACCAAAATTAACTTTGCGTTTGTAATGTTACAATATGACTTTTATATCGTTGAAATAAAGGTCTGAATAGTCAATTAAGTGTCATACGAGCGTATAAGTAAGGTTGTAATTTCGCACATATGGAACGGTCAAGGGCGGTGGCGCGCATGTCTCGGTCAACCAGCAGTTGAATTGATAATTACCATGTTGCATTTATAGTTGTATGACTTTTTTGTTTTGGGAAAAGGCAGATAAATGAAAAAATATACCTAGTTATGCACACAAAATATTATTTTTTCGAAGATAAATAATAAAAAAAAATTTATAGGACGGACGGCAGAGAAAAGATTAGATAGATTCCATCGAAAAGCGCAACGCTCTTAATTATTTTTTTCTCTAGCCATTAAGATCCCACTGCTGGGCAACGGCCTCTCCCGCGACTTTCCATTTAACACGGTCTCCAGTGGCGTGTTGCCATTCCCGTAAAAATGCATCCAGATCGTCTCTCCATCTTTTCCGAGCGAGGTCTACCTCGCCGTCTGTGACCATCTAGTCGCGCCCATTCTGTTGTTATTTTCGTCCAACGATCTGGATGCATTCTACAAACATGACCGCTCTGAAATATGAAAAAGAATTAAAAATCACTTGAAATATGTCTCTAAGTTGTCGTAAAATCATATTAATACCTGTCTAGACTAGAAGCTGCGACTTTATCTGCATTTACCTATCACCTTACCTTGGATTTACATCATATCTTAAAATAATATAGCCTAAGTGTTATTCTGATGTGCAAGCTACAATATTGTTAAGTTTCATTCGAATCTGATTTGTTTTTGCGAGAAAAATTAACAAAAATCCTCACATCCATCCATCGGCACAAACATTGTCGATAATACTTCCTAATATGATTGGAAAGCAGTTTACCCGAGAAAAGATTTTAGCTTTTCAATAACTATTGCTGCTTCGAATCGAAATAGAAAATTCAAACACCGTGAATCTGTAATGGACAGTAAAAAGAGTCGTTTCCGCTAACCTTGGGGATCGCATTTGAAATGTACAATTCAAAAAAAGATATGACTTCAACGCAAGGCTTGTATGACGTCATTTTGTGTAGTTATATCCTCGTATGTTTGACATTCGTTTATCTTGTTGAAACTTGAAGTTGTTATTGCAAATATTTTTGAAATTGTGTCATTAGAGGGTCTTCGCAACCCGAGGAAAACAAGCCCGAATTTATAATCACTAGCGGTCGCGTCTTCGTACACATTTATTACATCTTTGAAAGTCTACACAATATTTTTAAAGAATATAATATGTTAAGTTAGCTAAAATATTCTAAACTTTCAATAAAATTTGAAGTTAAGTCTACCTATATACTTAGAAACTATAGCAGACCAATTGCGCCAAAAATTAAAACATTTGAATATGGTACGGTAGTTCTTGGATAATTAACCACATTATTTTATATGAATATCGAAGTTCAGACACTGGCTACTAATAGAATACCTAACGAAAACATAATAAGTATTAGTTTTAATTGCTCTAACCATAAGAATCCCACCGCCAAACTTAATTGTTTGCGCTATTTTTAGCTTTCCGCGCTCTCAACATCTTTTAGTATTTAATTATACTTATTTATCAAACAAGACTCCGTTGCAAAGGTTTCATAGCTTGCAAGTTATTCAATTAAAACTTTACAGACTAGTAAACTCCTAGAAAAACGAGATGTTAATAAAACAAAATGAGAATTTTTGTAAATAAAAGAATGAAGATAAAATACGAATAAATAAAATGTAATGTTTCTCATATAAGTATTTCGGTTCATATTTATATGTGAAAAACATGACTTGTAGGTAGGTACCTACGTAATTATATGTCTTACGTAATATTTACTGGAATTCGTAAAAGTCATCTCTATTTCCGGAACGGTACAGATACTTTTCGTAGAAGATTTGAGCCAAAAATACCTCTAATATGAAAATGATCAATGAATAAAATGAATAGGAAGGTACGATGTTTATTTTATAAATAAATTAATGAGCCTATAAGTGAGTTACCATGCGGATATTTTGCATAGATATTTATAAAATGTTTGCTTGTATTAAAACGGGAATTATCGATTTATATTTGTTGACATCTTGTGTGTAAATTTCGTAGGTACGTCTATGTACGTAAACATAGAATTACGTAGCCTTCAATAACGTATTGCATAAAGTTACAAACATTACGTGTGTTATGTAGCCCGTCAATACCTAGTAATTATAAAACAAGACCTAAGAATCAATCGGGTGAAGGTACAACACGCCACCAAAGTAACGCCCTAAAGGATAACCTTGAACTAGGCGGGATTCGACCTTCAGCGCCCATCATAAGACCCATTTTCAATCGATCCGAAAACCAGACGCGTGGCAATACGGGAGACTGTAATCGTTATTCAGACTGGCAGACTGCTATTTTCTGTGCGGACTGCGCATGCGTGAATCGCCGCGTTTTTATAGGTCAGGGCTTCAGTCTGCACTGGAACTCGGAAACAGGAATATACTTAGAACAAAACGCCATTTTTCAACTATTACCTGCAACATACTCAATCAGCGATAAAAGTGCGAGATGTACGAATATTTTTGTATCCCTAAAAAACTGTCGTGTGCCAACGGAGTCAGTTTCATCGCCTCCCTTCTACGCACCAAAAACAATGCCGGCAGAACCGGTCCCAGAATAAGTAGCTTCAAGAAATAAACTGTTTCGAAATTTCATTGTAAATCCGACTTGGCCGTGCTTGCGTCGTCGTGAAGAGTTGGATTTTTATGTCGCAGCGACGTCGGAAACTGAATTATGTGATACATGTGACTGTGCCTCTATAAAATTGCTCGGGTGATGACTCACGGACCTAGTCGTATTTCTGTGGACTAGAGACGGGTGCTCGGCTGTTCGCGGCCGGCACGAGATTTTGTAAGATTTGTTAATGTGTTTTTTTGGCAGCGGTTCCCTAATTGTTTACTTTTCTGTACGCGGGGAGTGTTAGCCGGCTACGTTCAGATCATTACCGAACGTCGTCGTAATACTCCCCCGCTTTGGCACTCTGCAAGTAATTAGCTTATCGACTTCCGTTTTCCTCTTTGTTGAAATATTACATTTTAACTTTATAACATTGTAATGAATGTCTCTATATGGAACTGAAGTGGCAAGGTCGGTTCACGTCACCTCCTATCATAAAATAAACGCGGCCGGTCGCGGTCGTGTGTGCAAAACGTAAACACTCGCCGGCGAATGCACCAAAAAAACTCGCGCGCTGTGATGTCACCGTGCAAACATTAGAACGTGGAATTTAAATTTAGATGCGTCCAGCGAATCTATCGAAATGGTTCATTGAGCGACGAGGAGGCGACGCGAGCGGAGCGCCGCTAGCGAACGAGCACGAACGACGAGGTAGGGCTCTTGCCGGCGCCGCGCTGACCTTGCGGCGTCACGGCACCGCGTCACGCCGCGCCGATAGATTATTTTCGTCGCATTTGGCAGCTCTCCTTCCCTCGTGCGCTCCCGAACACCATACTGCCGTACCGCATTGCCCCAACTATACGTCTCACAGTTAAACGTTGTTTATATTATAACGTGCATTCTTGTTACAGATTGCGACAGACACTTGCGGCGCGGCTCGCGGAGATCGACGATATTGTATCCGAGTTCGACCGCGTGTCGGAACGGATCGACGAACTCCGACAGCAGATCGAAGTCTGCATAGCTAAAGTGAAGACTTTCTACGTATTCGGCGAGGACGAGACCGACAGCGTTAAAGCGTTGGCTGGCGAAGTTTCCGAGTTAGTTGAACGCACGAAGCAGTTCACTGAGGAAAGCAGGAAGCGCTACGGTGGTTCAGCGCCGGCGGACGTCGCGCAGGAGTTATCAGCGCTAGAACTATCGTCGGAAGCATTAGCCGCCGCCATGGAAGAGAAAGAGAGGGAATGGAAGCGAGCTCGCACGGCGCGATCGGAATACACCAGCGACGTCGAAGATGTCCAGGCGTGGATCCGGGCGGCGGAACTAGCGGCCCGCGACAGGACCCTACCGCCGGAACCCTACAGAGAGCGCCTTGTTGCCACACGATCAGAAGTGCCAAACGTTGCGGACCGCGTAGAGCGACTCACACGCAACGCGCGCGCCATTGTCGAGGGCAGCCGCGACGCTGGAGAGCGACAATTAGTCCAGTCCACGGTCACAGCACTTTCCGAACAGTTCGCAGCAGTGTGCAGCGAATTAGAGGCAAGGCAAGCGGCGGTTGAAGACGCCTGCGATGCTGTGGCAAGATTCCTCGCTTTATTGGAGAAAGTCCTCCTTTGGGTTGAAACACAACGTGCATTCCTAGCGCGGCCACTCCCATTGGCCGACTTGCAGGAGGCGCAACAAAAACAGACTGAATATGGGGTATGGTATCTTCCAACATTTCTTTTCTATTTACAAACATTGGTTTATTAATATCTTAACCTCGCACATTTCAGAACGCGCTCAAGAGTTGTAAACAACAAGCCAAAAACTTAGCGGATATGGCTAAAGAGATTGAAGCAATTGAACGCGTGACCAGTCCAGGTGATCTGCCGTCCAGACTCGAGGCGGCTGAGAATTCTACTGTTGATGTAGAGAAGAGATTGGCTAAAACAGTCAGTATAATAAAATAATAAATTATTTGATTTCACGATAACAATTGAAAAGAGGGTGCTAATATATGTGTTTAATTTTCCAGAATGGCTTATTACAAGAGTTGGCGGAAGAATGGGAGAGATGCGAAAAGAAATTGAAGGATGTCGGTCATTGGCTCGAAGCCACGGCGAGGACGCTTGAAGCGCCACAAAACGCCAAGAAGCCGTTGAGAGACAGACTCGCTCTCAGAGAGAAACTCATTAACGACATATCCACGCAGAAAACTAAAATTTCCTACGCAGTTGAGAAGCTTAATGTGAGTTGATTGCTACGTTGTAGGGAATTCTTCCAACTACTAAATTTGAGTCAATGGTTAATATGTTTACACACATATCAGGTACACTTCGGGCCGGACGGCGTGGCGGCGCAGTCCCGTGGCCCCGAAGGTGTGGAGGCGGCTGCAAGAGAGCTGACGTCATCGCTCGATGCCCTAGGAGCCCAGACTGGACAGCAGGCAAAACAGCTCGCCGCAGCGCTGGCGCAAGTCGAGGCGTACTGCGCGGACGTCGCTCGCCTCCGCGCGCAGCTGCTCCAAGCTGAGCAACAGCTGCGCCAAGCTGCGCAACCTAACTACAGTCCCCGAGACCCCGAGCGTGCACATACTCAGCAACAGGTAAGACATTAGGTTTTATTTTCACTCGGAAGCGCCGGCACAGGATGACGTCATAGCGTCCTTTGCCGACGCGCTAAGCTAAGGTGGCTACGTTCTAGTTTTGTTTATCAAACCGGAGGCTCTCGGTAGTCGCCCCGTCACGTGGCGGCTCGGTGGCGGGCACGCTTCTCGGCACCGTCGGTAGTCGATTAGACGGTCTAGGCCACCTGTACATTATCACTGGCTACGCATACATTTTATTTATTTATTTTCTTTTGTTATCTCCACCCTTCACCCTCACCACTACTAACTCGTCGATCGATATCCTCCGTTAGACGTGTCGAGAGAGAGTCAAGTCGCTCCAGAGCAAGATTCAGGCGCGAAACGAACGAATCAAACTGTTAGTGCAGCGCGGCAGTCCCGACGCGGACCCGCTCCGGGACGCTTGATCGCGATACGATCGTTCATTTAGCTTTAAGTCGATTATTAGTCATCTATTCCTTTATAAATTTTTAAATATTTAAATAAATATACATACTCGACACATCGCAGCCACAGTCGTTTACTTTCATGATCCTCAGCTTCATCGCCTACACGATATAGCGAGCCCGTTAGAACATTTTGTAAATTATGTATGTCCGTACTTGCGTATCAGGAGAACACCCGGCGTATCGAAGAGCTGACTCGTGCGATCTACGAGCTGGACCCGTTCTTCGTGATGCCGCCGACGCCGGCCGAGACCGCGGACGAGTCCGTGGCCACTCTGTCCATGCTCGTGTCGCGCGGCGAGGGTGCGCGCGCCACGCGCCGCCCGCGCTCCCCCGAGCGCCGCCCCCGCCGCGCCGACGCCGTCCGTGCGCCTGCGCACCTCACCGTCTCCGACCCTGCCGGGCCTGCCGCGAGAGCGCGCAGCCCGGCCTGGTTGCTCGTGGGAACTACGTATGCCGAGATAGTCAAGGGCTCGAGCTCGAGATCCAGCTCCATAGGCTCCAGACAGCCTAGCGCGCAGAGAATGCCGCGCAGAGAGCCGAGCGCTCAGAGACACAGATATGAAGCCGACGAACCGGAGCGAAGAAGCCCCTCCGTAGACGACGCTCGTCCTAGTGAATACAGTGTAACCGTGCAATCGTGTGTTGCGAGTGAACCGGCCAATGTGCCAGTGTTTGAGCCGACCGATCGTTACAGTGAAAGAGTGTACGAAAACGTTAGTGCGAGTGAACCTTTTAGGGAGGACGCTAATGTTTACGTTTACGAGGAATTCAGTAGTACTAGTCCTGTAAATAGAGAAACGCGTCAGTTCGTTAAGGAAAAGCCATTGGAATATCACACGGCCGTACCCGACATCCACGTTCAGGAAGAACGACCTCCAGTGGAACGTAAAACGATTGTTAATGTAACAGAACTATCTCCTCACCAAGAACCAGAGAGGACGCCGAGTCCCGCGTCTAAGAGCCGAGCCTTAGACATGTCGTATGCAGAAATATTGGCATTAGGCTTACGCAGGCAAGCAAAGCTGCATAGCGTAATGTCGTTACCGAAACCACAGGTGGCACAAGTAGAAATCGTTAAAGAAATTGTCGTGGAACAACAAGTTGAACCTCCAGTAAAACATCATGAAAATAAAATTGAACATAAAGATTCAACCAGGCTCAGGCCTGAAAGGCAAGATAGACCACCAACACGTAGTCGTTCTAGAGATATGCCTAGACAGAGACGAGTACCTGAAAAGAGGCCTGCTAAGGCCCATGAAACGATGAAAAAGAAGAAAGCTGTTAAAAAAGTAATCGAGGTTGAAGATTTTGATGACACACCTGAAGCTGAGCAGGAAGTAGTATTGATACCAGGACCATCAATAATAAAGAAAGAGATTGAAACGCCTATTGAAGAAGCTCAGACAAGAGAGGTTGTAAAGAAAATTCAACACAGTTCCACAGTCGTAGAGACTGTTACAGAAACTGTTGCTGTTGATGATGAGGAGGAAACAAAATCTGAAGACATTGGACATAAAAAATCTAAAAAGAAACATAAGCCTAAGAAAGGCAAACATGGCGATGATGAAATCGAAAAAGCTCTCAAAGAAATTGAAGAGTCTGATAAGCAAAAAAAGAAAAAGGGAAAAGAGCAGATTGATAAAAGCAAAGAACATCAAACTATATCGATCACTATAGAATCTAAACAAGCTGATTCGAAAGAACTTTCAAAAGAACCAGAGATTACTGTAGAAGCTTCTAATAAGCAAAAGAAAAAGAAAACTAAAGATAAAGGAAAGAATATTATAGCAGAGTTCATAACAGTGGAGTCCTCTGTTCCAGAAACAACTGAAACTGAAATTCCGCTTTCAGATAGAGACATTGCTAAAAAGAGCATAGAAGATTTTAAAAGAGAATCAGAACGGAAAGTTATACAAGAAATAACAGCAGAATTTATTAACAAGGAATCGCCTGTTTTAGATAAAGAGAAACCTAGCCCTAAAATAAGTTCTGATTTGCCAGACCTCCATCAAAAAGAACAAATTGAACAAGAAATTACACAAGTTGCCGAAGTTATCAAAGATTCTGACAGAGCCGTACATATTGATAATTTACCTGCAAAATCAAAAGACATAAGTCCTGTTAAAGAAACCCAGGATGCAAAAACAGTTGTTGCTAAAAAGATAGATGAATCTGAGTCTAAGACAAAGCAAAAGAAAAAACGTAAAGACAAACAGAAAACTCCCGATATTAAATCGGTTGATGTCATTGAAACCGTTCCAGTAATTACAGAGCAACTAGTATCTGAGGATATTATTCCATCAAAAACAACTCATAATGAACCTTCTCCTCCAAAAGTACTTAAAGATACGAAGACAACTATTGATGAAACTAAGAAAGTAGTTGCTCCGGAAGTTGTGCCAGTTGCAGAACAAAAAGACCAAGAAGTAATAAAACAAGAAACACTATCAATAAGTGTTGAAGAAAAAGGTTCCAAAAAGAAATCCAAATCAAAGAAGTCTAAACCAAAGGCAGAAGAGTCTTTACAGCCCGATGAGGTTATACCAGAATCTGAGCCTGAAATAATTACAGATATTACAGAAAATATCAAAGAGCCAGAAACTGAAGCCCATGCAGAGACTGAGGTTGAAGTTGTCAAAACTCAAAAAAATAAATCTAAGTCAAAGAAAACAAAAATCGATGACGATGACATTGAGAAGGCTCTTAAAGAAATTGAACTATCAGAAACATCAAAAAAGAAACCTAAAGAGAAGGTCACAAAGCCTAAAGAAAAGCGTGGTCCTCCCAAATCAGATAGAAATGTTCAAGAACAAGTTGAAGTTGAACAGCCTCCTGAAAAGGAATTGTCCGATGAGGGTAAATCCGAAATGACAACCAATACTATTCAAAGTGATTTAATAACTATGGACTGGAATACATTAATGGCGGAAGAAGAAGGTCTTCCTGAGCCAGTTGTTGAACCAATCAGTCAGCCTAAATCAGAATTGTCTGATATAACTGAATCTGTAAAACAAGTTGCCACAGAAGTAACTATTCTGCAAGAAACCAAAGACCTGTTATTGCGAGAAACAGAGAATATTGTCAAGGAAAGACTGATAGATGTTGAATCTATTGCTAAGGGCACAGATGTAGCTACTGGAGTAGTTCTTTCTGAGAGTGTTGCGCAGAGTAATGTTACTTCAAGCTCTCTAAGCGAACAAAATAATAATGACAAATTCTTTGCAACAGAATCTCAAAAAGAAGGCTCAATCAATATAGTAGAGGAAGTTACTCGTTACGAACCTTTAACCAAGGATCCAGAAACACGTACTATTTATTTAATTACCCATGAAGAAAAGAAACTGCCACCTATAAGGACAGTCAAAGTTTTTAATAGTAAGAGTAATTCTTTAGAAGAAACATATAATGTGGATGAAATCCAAACAGTTGAGAAAATTGATGAAAATAACAAAATCACTGAAAAAACGTCTTCCAATGTATTGAATGAGGCAGTCATGCCGGAACAAGTAGATTTGTATATAAATAAGCCTTCCGAGCTAACAAAAGATACTGTAGAAACTGTAGTAGACGATTCTTCT
The DNA here is from genome assembly GCA_947563765.1 of Anarsia innoxiella. Lineage (NCBI taxonomy): Eukaryota > Metazoa > Arthropoda > Insecta > Lepidoptera > Gelechiidae > Anarsia > Anarsia innoxiella. The sequence goes on from OX387399.1 coordinate 1,621,780, forward strand.
ACTGTTTCTAGTAAAGATGAAAGACATGTTACTAAGGAAATGACTGAAAACATTGTCTCTGTAGAAAGCAATCAACAAACAGATACGAAAATAACAACAACTTGTACAACATCTACAGAAACTGTTGAAAAGAGTGCTAAACTAAATAAAATTGACACAGTTGAAAAAACAGAGACGATACCTGAAAAAGAGGTTGTTAAGTCAATTACTGAAGATGAGCTAAGTGAAGTGATTGAGCAAGCAATCTTTGGATCCGTCAAAGATCGTACTAAAGCTTCAGATAAAAAGGATAAAATCGTATCTGACAACATTCCGTATCAGCCGCTTGTTGAAGAAGTTAAAACCTATTCTTTGAATCTAGACTTCGACCAATTAGGTTACGATTATCATTGTCTAATGAAAAATGAAAGAGAAAGTGATTGTATTTCTGAAATTGACAAAGACGTTGTGCCTTTGACGGAAACGCCTGAAGAAGTCGACGAAGTAAAAGAAACCTTACCTGTTAAACCAGATACAGAAACAAAAGAAATAAGACAATCACCACCCAAAGAAGAAGTGCCAAGGCAAAGCTACCAGGAAATTAATGAAGCTGAAAAACGACTGGCTTCTTTGCCAAAACAGGCTGAGCAATCAAAGACAGAACAAGATCAAATGGTTGTCGAAAAAGCACCATCATCAAAGAATGCTTCTCACGAAAAAGAGAAGATCAAAGAAGATAGAGAAGACCGGAGAATATCACCTCCTAAAGAAGAAACTCCGAGATACAGTTATCAAGACATTCAAGATGCTGAAATAAAACTTGCATCAGTGAAAAAAGCACCAGAACTTGATAAACCTAGCCAAGAAAGTGTTACCACAGGCAATGAGAAAACTAATGAGGACAATTTATTGCAGATTACTACTAAAACATCTGTTGTTAAGACGGTCATCGATCAAACTATTGACTTAATCAGCTCTGAAAGTTCAGTTTTAAAACCTATAGATGTAGCTAAACCTGAATCAAATATTTCAAAGGAAATAGTAACAGTAACTAGCCCGGTTTGCGATAAACCTGAACAGAGTTCTCGTGACTCTCTTTTGAATGAGGTACCTCGTTACAGCTATCATGAAATATGTGATGCTGAAGTTACTCTAGCAACTTCAAAACACAGACAAGAAGTAGAACGAAAAACCCTTCATAAAGAAGAAGCACCAAAACAAACAGGTGACGTCGTTAAACCTACACCGGTTTACGATGATAAAATTGAATCTCAAAAAGTATTTGAAACACCAACTTCAAACTACCAAACAATTAAAGATGCAGAAGTATTACTTGCACACGTTAAATCAAGAGAACACAGCAAAGAATCTACACCCGTTAGGGATGTCGCAGAAGCTGTTGAGCAACAAATTACTACAGACGTTACAGCAACTACTATAAACCAACAAACCTTTATAGAAAGGGTCATTCCAGAAGAAAAGGAAATTCCTCTTACTAACGGAATTCCAAAGAGGCCCACTTCAGCTCCAATACAAATTAGACCAAGTATTGTTGAAGCACCAAGGTACAGCTATCATGACCTTATTGATGCTGAGCATTTGTACGCCTCAAAAGTGTCTCAATTCGTACAAGCGCCAGAAGCAACAATAAGTGACACAGATACTGTATCCCAAGGAGATAAAGAACCAACGCCCACTAAAGAGGTTTCTAGTTTAGAAATTGTTTCCGAAGTGCCACATGTACCTTACCATGAAATGAAAGACGCTGAAAGTACGATGGCTTCTATGAATGAAAAAGAAAGCCAACCTAAACCGCAGAAGTCACCTGTAGTTGCTGAGAGTTACAAGAAACCAACAGAAGAATCTAAACTACCGACTGATTCTAAGAAAATTGACGTCGTTGCTGATAGTATTGTAGCTGAAATCAAAGTTGACGAACTTGTCAAAGAGCCCAAGCTTACTGAGACTTTAATTGAATTATCCGATGCCTCAGGAAATATTATTGATCTAGGTTTTGAAATTGATGATCTCACGAACACACCTGTGCCTGTTGTCTATGGAGAAGACCAAGACACAGCATTAGACGAATCACAAAGTATTGTAGTGCCTGATTTAAAACCGTCACCAAAAGTTTCATTCGAAATTGATGATATTGATAATTCTCTTGTGCCTGTGGTATTTGGAGATAAAGCTAAAATTGAGAAGTCTATTCATGATGAACTATTGAAACAAAAATCTAAAGAAACGCCTGTTAAGGATGATGTAGCAGATGTGAAACCACTTGAAAACACGTTGATAGAAACTATTTCAACTGAAATTGAAGACCGATTAATGCAAGAAACTTTAAACATAATTGAATCAGATACGCCCACCACTATCTCGGCTGAGTTTATTAACCGTGAAGTCACTCAAGCGTCGCAAACAACAGCAGCTATTGATACGCCTGAAAATGTTAGAGATAAAATAAGTACGGATTTAGAAACTATGGAAATAACTAGGGATGTAGTCGATAGTTCAGTATCTTATGTTACTAAAACAGAAACTGATAATGTTCGATCTGAAAAATCCCCTATTCATAGTTTGCATGACCTTCTCCCTGAAATTGATTCCATTCCCGAATTCAAACCTTCCTTTTCAAACACTGTTTTGTATTCCAATTTATCGGCTGATGCACCTGAGTTTACACCTTCTTATATGTATCGAACTGCTGAAAGTACAGAACCTAAAACCAAACCGACTGATATAGCTGTCGGTGACGTTCATGCACCTCAAAATGTTGACCAACAAATTCCTCTTGAAAAAAGTCAGGATATTTGGGACCAACCAGAACCAAAAGACGATAATACATCATCTACACAAATATCTTACTCTTCTATATTGCAAACTAAAAAAGAAAAAACAGAACAACAAACACCACTCAAAGATGAACCTACAACAAAACCTGAACCTATTGTGAAACAAGAAGAAATAGTTCAGGAGGAACAAGTTGAAACAAAAGCTAAACGTAATAAAAAGAAAAAGAAGAAGGATGAGAAACATGAAGCACCTAGTGCTCATGAACCTTCTCCAACTGTTGTGGAAATTCCGTCTGTAGCCCCAGAGCCAATCAATGTTTGGGCTAGAACTGACGATGATGGCAAAACTTATGCTGAAGTCGTTGCGGAAGGGTTAGAAGAAGAAAAACATACTACGGTTCAATACGTGCAAAGACCACAGATTATTCCAAAATCTCGAGAACCATCTCAAATTCGAGAGTTAAAACAAGAACCAATAAAACAAATAGTGCCTGTAGAAAGTCAAGAGCCAATGAAGGAATCTTCACCAGAAGCTGAAAATATTCATAGCTCATGGGCGAAAATAGTTTCAGCTAATCAGCCATCTCCAGATAAGACTCCTAAAATTGAAATTCAAGTTACTGAACCTGTTCAAACACATAAACCACCTACAATTCTAGTGGAAGAAACAGAAATTGAAATTACGAAACCTGACGTGGAAGTTGATGCAGAAGGCTTTATAACAGTTGATAGACACAGACGGTCCAGATCTAGATCGAGAGACGATCGTTCACGCTCAACATCAAAAGTAACTGACACAGTGCGAGAAAAATCTCAGAATAGATTTGATCCTCTTGCTAGTACTTTGAAACCTGATAACGTGGAATCACTTCAAAGTAGCTCGTCAGATAGTGAAACTCAACCTACAAAGAAAGGACGAAAAAGTCGTTCTTCCAAATCCCGAGAAAAAGAAATTAATCCCAAAACAGTTGATATACCAGTTCCTACTAGTTTAGATGAAGATAAACATCCAGTAAAGAAAGATAAAAAGAAACGGTCTTCTAAATCGAAAGAACCAAAACCGAAAGAAGAGGAAAAGGTAGAACTACCAAAAGAGGAAAAAGTAGAATTACCCAAAGAGAAAAAAGTAGAATTACCCAAAGAGAAAAAAGTAGAATTACTCAAAGAGAAAAAAGTAGAGTCTAAAAAAGAGAAAAAAGTAGAACCTCCAAAAGAAGAGAAAGTGGCTGTGCAACAACCGCCTCTACTGCCTGAAGCAGAAAAGATAATTGAATATGTGGCTGAAACTCAATCTGATATTCAACCTCAGACAGAGGTACATGATAGTAAGAGAAAGAATAAAAAGAAGAAGAAAGATAAAAATCCGGAATCACCGACTGATACGCCCCCTGAAGTAACATCCCCAAAACAAGAAACCACTTCTGAAACTCAAATCATTAAAACATTAATAGAAACTCCAGTGTCTACTCCAGAATCAATGCATACACCTATTAAAGAAAGAGTATTCTCTGAGGCTCAGTTTTGGAAAGATGAACCTAGTCAGTTAGACGAAATAATTTCTCTTGAAATTGAAAGTACAGTCAAAGAAACTATTCCACCTACAAAACAAGATCAACCTAGCAAGGATGTTGTATCACAAAAACAACCTATTATGGACTTTATTAAACAGGAAATAGAAATCCTTGAAACTGAACAGCAAAAACTAGAAGGAACTATTACAGAGGATCAATCACTTGATCAGAAAATGGCAGATTTGCAAAAAGAAATTGAAGAACTGCTTTTACCTGAAAATGACTCTTCTATAGGAGAAGATACACCTAAAGAGCTTACTGATACTCGAAATTCAGCTGATTATCAAAATGAAGAAATTTTAGATCTTATCACACCATCTCTTGCTTCTCCTGAACCTGATGATGAATTATTGCAAGAACCAAAATCATCACCAGATGATGTAGATGATAAACATATAAGTGTAAGCATGATTGACTCTGTGCTAGATGATTCGGAAACGATAATTACAAAAACTGAAGTTACTACTCAACCGAAAGAATCTATAAATAAACCTGAGTCGAAATCAGCCCCTGAGCTGAAAAAATCTGAAAAACAACAGCCAGTACAAAAACCCACTATTGTTGTAGAAAACAAACCAGCTGATATAAGCAAATCTTTCCTTGAAATGGAAAAAGCAAAAGAATCTCAAACAAAAGCTCCACACGAAAAAACTACTAAAACTACACAAAACATAACTCAAGTATCAGAAACAAAGCCTATAGAAGTGCCATCTTCTCCTTCTAACATTGTATCTACTACCACTACTAACAATCTTCTAAACCTAAAAGCTGACAATTTCTGGACTGATAAATACTCGGTTGATGACGCGGAACGTTTATTACTTGAACAAAAGCAAAAGTCGGAACCTATAAAAGAATCTGTAGTCGAAACTAAAAAACAATCCGCCCCCGAAGTGAATGTAACGGATGAATTAAGCGTCGAAGAAAATATCGTTAATGACAACTCTTTTTGGCCCGAAAAACATCTGTATCACGACGCGGAATGCCAATACTTCCTTCTTATGGCAAAAAAATCTAAAACACCGCCACCAACTAAAGTCGAAATTGAAATTAAAGATCAAAACGATAAAGACAAAGGTCCCGGCGGCGGTAGCGGTCATTCTTCTGATACGGAAGAGCCAAAAGACACTTGCGGGTCTCCTTTCGATTCTAATTACATTTCTATGGATCTGCCCGGTGGTATCTGTAGTTGGAAAGATCAGAGCTCGTACCTGAGTTTAGAAACTCCGGTGGATTCCTTGGGTCCCCTAGAGGAAACCCCGCGACTAAGTGCTGACACGCAAGAGGATATACTAACTACCTCACCCCTTGAACCAGTTGCCCCACCCTCATCCCTACAGGAGCGACCGGCTGAGGACCTTCCATCTCTGAGGACATCCAAGGTGACTGACCCCCAGTCGTATTGTACAATTTTACACTTTATATTTTACGTTTGGCATGATATTCTTACTAAATTCTTAATTTCACTGATTACGAGATTATGTATCGTAAAATGTCGTATAGCAATGCCAAATTTGCCGTTCGTCTTGTAGTGCCATGTTTTGGCGAGCACTGTAAGTCGCAGTAGATATTAGATACGCATTTGAATTAGTAGATAATGATTTATATCAATTGATGTAGTGTGTGCAAATTAATCTAGTCTTACCTAGTCAGGTCGTTAGTTAAATCTAATAATCGATTGACGTTTTTCAACTTGCTGTTTTCTAGTCTTAATTATGGTCTGAAGAATATAATTGTAATAAAAATAAATGCTCATAAGTGACTTGTTTTATTTAAATGGATATTTTTTAATGTTTTCTTTTTTGTTTACAAGTTACCCTTTTTATTTTGTTTGAAATATGTGCCCTCAAAATTTGGCTACTACGAGACGATCGTCAAGCAACGCTTTGTTCGAAAATGTTTCTAGACGTTTTATTTGGGCTTGAAAATGCAACCAGGAGGAAAGTGGACTATAAGTCTGCAATTTTTTATTTAGTTCAAGGTCAGTCCTGTTGGATTGCTAGAATGTTGAGACCCTGGTAGAATGCTCTGTAATGTAGAGTATGCTCCAAGTTTCCAAGATGAACATTGCATATTGCAATTGGCAGATGTCCAAACGCATTTGAGTCGTTAAAGATATTGATTTATGAGAAAATTTGTAATTTAAAAAAGACAAAGTGTTCATCTTAGTTCAGAATTAGCTTTAGCATTTTTAAAAGTTGTTTTGTATCTGTTGTTGTGCTGCCTGGTAAAGTGTTCCGTATCAGAAAGTCCAGAATTAGTTTACGGAACTTTAAAAAGTTCAATGACCCCACTGCTTGTCAGTGTCTGTTACACGCTTTCGAACACGCAAATTGACTGAGACTAACATAATATTTCTTATGTTTATTTTTGGTACAGACTAGGATATATATTTTTTAATTTGGACATTTTTGTTTTTTAAAATAATTTCCACTTTGATTATTTAAATTATGTACCTACCTGTATAGATTCTTTTGATCTATATTATCTTCATTAATCTTTCGATTCAACTTTTCTGTACCAAAAATAAAATCAAGCAAAATTCAAAATTTGTATATTATTCGATATGCTCAATTGATATTTTAAATTGTCTTAAATTAAGATACGGAACACAGTTTTCGAAGCCCATTATTTTATTGGAATGATGAAGCCCTTTCGATATACTTGTCAAAATTAGCATGTCATGCCAAAACATATTGATGGACTAATTGTTATTGTTGTGCGATTTTTTTTGTTGTTGTTGTGTAGCTAACATCCCATTGCATTGCAGATGTCGACTGCCATTTTTATTTTTTCCTTTTCCAATTGCTGTGGACTTTTGAGACTTAAAATAATTGGAGTAAGGACTATGTTGCATTTATCAAGTGACTTTATTATTGTTGCCTTCGTCTTATCTGATATGATCAGCAAGAGTAAATACATTCTTATTAGAATAATCATGAGAAAGTTAATATTCATGTTTGTTTATATTCTTATTTAGTTTTTAAAGATTTTCATTGAGTTTCAAGAAATATGAGATGGTGAAAACTTGTAATACAGTTAAAATATTCTTGAGAGTTCAATTTAAAACTGGATCAAAGTTTAACTATTTTGTGTGTTGATGGTATTGATATTTTTTAGATAGATTAATTAGATACATACAAAAAAAAACAATTAAATACATAAAAATAAGCAAAGCAATTGGTGTCTGCCTACCCCGATGGGAGATAGGCGTGACAGATATATAATGTAAAATGTATATATCCATGCTGGTAAACATCTATAATTGGTTATTACGTGTGTTATATATAATAAGTACATAACAGACAATAATTAATAAAATAATGTCTGTGTGTATGCTGTTGATATGTCAATACTTAAATAATAAAGTCTCAAAAGCCCACAGCAAGTTTTGCAACCGTAGTGTGTAGCTAATCCAGGGTTGTGTCCTCAGGATGAATTGTCTAACGATATTGAACAACTACTTGCTGAGGTCAGGAACGTTCAGACACGACTGTCCGATCTCCCAGACGAGAGTCTCGAAGCTATGGAGGCTGGATTACAGGTAAGATGAGTTTTATACAAGGTGGAGATAGCACATTAAAATATTGGCGATTTTTCTGTCTCTTTGTACTTTCGTACTATTATATTTTTATAAGCTTAGAGACCTCCACACTAGCGTCTCTCGAGCGTCGTCTTGAGAGACGTAGTGTGGGGTGACTCTTAGACGTAAATAAATGAATTTTCAATTTGATTGTGATAATGTTCACGTAAGTCAAAAGATGTACCTAAGCTTCCCATGGAACTAAAAAAATTCGCTCTCGAAATATGGGTTGAAAATCGTAATATGAACTTTTTTGATTTAAATCGGTACCTAATACTTTTCATTTAAAATGGCTGATCGATAAATTAATTGAAATAAGACCGGGGTTTAACCTAGCAAAGATTTTTTTTTCCTTTTTTAGTGTGCTACATCTACAGATGACGATAGTTGGACTTCATAGGGCCTTTACGCATTTGCGGTTATGGCGCGGTTGCGGTTTGACGTTTGATATGAAACCGCGTCAAAACCGCTCGTCAATCGCCTAAAATCGCGTTTTTTCATATCAAACGTCAAACAAACGCGCAGCATCCGCTAGTGCGTAAAAGCGGTATCTTTAAACATCAATATAACATATTTCTAAAGATTTTTCTTTCGTACATGTATCTTACATAAATTCCAACTATCATCAAATAAATACAATTATGCAATGATAACAAAGATCTTTTGATTATTTTTATCACTGCATTCATGATAACATTATAATAATAAACGAGGCGCCAGTTAGATTACCAAAAATGTATGTATAAATACCTAAGTATCTATACGAGTAATTTATTTAGTTATATCATTTTACTTAGATTTTCTGAACTAGTGCCTCTTTAATGACGTCCCGATGTAAATATACTTATAAACATACAGACAGTTGCAGAACAAACAATCAAATTTAAAGTTCCATTAACTCTGGCCATGTAATTAACATAGATTAATTTTATTTGCCGCAAAACTTAACTTTAGAGCCAATTTAAAAGCAACTGCCTGTTAAGAGCGGTTACGCACTATATCCGATTCTAATCCGATCTCAGATATTTAGTACGGAAATCGTTCTCGGATCTGTCTCGGATTTCTACTAAAAATCTCGGATTAGATACTAATCGGATGTAATGCGTAACCTCTCTGCTGCGGCTCCATAAAACCAGTTTCTGGCTCTTTATTGTTAGAATATAGAAGAAGTAGCCGCGAAACTTAATGGATGATTAACTATTAAAGCCAATTTCTGCAACTGCCTGTAAGAACTTAAACCCGTGTGTTTTGTTTTAGCCGTCATAAATATAGACTAGATTCGCTTTCACGCAGTCAAGGGTCTTATTCTGGGTCGAGTTATTTCAGAACAAAGTGTCAATTTGAGAGGAAAATGGAAGCTGAAATGGCATTTCTGTTACGAACGTTTCCGTCTATGTTGCAACGTTTTAAAATAAAATTGATGGGGCTTTAAGAATAGATGTTGCGTTTTGAAGAATGTTGGTTTTTAAAGAGTGTTTTAAGGAAGTCTTTTTCTTCTTTTTTCTTCTTTTTTTTTCTTTTTTTTCTTTGATGCTCTGTTAAATAGCAGTTAAAATAATTTGTCTTATTAAGTCGTTTGCGTCCCACTGCTGGGCAAAATACAAATATAGTTAAAATTTACCTATAGGTACATTTTTCTTGAAACGTTTTAATACCAGAACAAAAGAAACAATAAAAGCAATTTTTTGTAATGTTAACAAAATGTCATTTCAGGTTAACATTTTGCATTTTTCCACGAGAAATGAACTGATGATTGTTTATAATATTAAATCATAAGTGAATATTAATATTTGTAAAGTTCTTTTTCGTTAAATGATTAACGGCCTATTTCACCATCTACAAATAAAACTTATCTGGCAGATAAACCTATGTCTATTTCATAAAACATAACGTTTTAGATAGAGACAGGTATAAAACATCTGTCAGATAAATTTCATCTGTAGTTATGAAACGAGCACTTAGAATCATTACAATTATGCTTTTCTAATAAATACTTATGTTATTACTTTATTCATAAAATAAAAGCAATTTCCGATACATATTATCCTTGTGTTGATGTGAGATACTTTAGCAATAAAATACAGGTCAATTAAATATCGTTAAAAGGCCAAATTACTTTGAAAACCTATAAAAACACCTATGAAATACAAAGTAACAAAATATAGCATGAGGTTGTAGTACTAGCCAGTAATATCGAGACTATATCTTACCTTCTTTATAAAAGTCTTATCTACAAAGATCCGAGTCGTGCCCGGGACGTGTGCGGGTCGTGGCCCGTCAGGAGGGAAGACAATACGTCGTCATGCCAACGTGTGTGAACGAATCCATAGAAAATGTATGGGAATATATTTTTTCCCTGACACGTCCCGGACGTTGTCATGACGACGTATTGTTTTCCCTCCTGACCAGCCACGGCCCAGACACGTCCTGGGCACGGCCCGGATCTGTGTAGATAGACCTGTACAGCCATCAGTTCATTTACAACTTTAAACAATTGAAACTCGCGAGATTTTCAAGTCAGCCTCAATGTAAACAAAACTAGAATTTAGGGATGACGTCACGAATTGTTATACGGTATCGTCATTTGTTATTATAGTACAAAGTATCATACCTATTCGAGGTACATTTTGAAGTAATGTTTCTCATATTTGTATGAGAAATATATGGGCCTTGGCAGTGAATTTAATACAGGCACGGATCTAGGCCGGAATGTGTCTACTTTTGACCCCTTTTGTGACTATTTGCATTCAAGGCGACTTAATGCGAATGAGTTGTGACTTCACACTTTTATTTTTGAATATTGTGCAATGTTATTCGGAGTAGCAGTGTTTATACGATGTTATTTCTATTAGTTTATAGTTGTTTCATTTGAGTATATGCCAAATACGTGAACAATAAAATTAATTAGTTTACACTGAAATTGTTATGAAAATAGTTTACCAACTTAAAACAAAAAACAAAAAAATACCAAATACTTACAATACAAGTAGGTACTCGTTATAGCATAGGCAAAGACAGCACAAAACAAAATAAAAGCTTAAAATAAAAACAAGCGGCCGTGGATAACGAAATATAAATAAAAGTATGTTCTTCACAATGAAATCAATCTAAACACAATCCAATTAACTATTCAAAACAAACATACAGCCCGTTATTACAAAAAGAGTTTGTTATAGTTCTAGAACTAACTCAGATAAATGACGTTTCGGCTATAGACAAAACGGCAAAATATGGCATAAGTTCTAGAAATTTAAAACGTTAGTGTTTTAAGGGGTCTCCCTTACCTTAGTGGTCAACAGAGCGTAAAAACGCTCTCACCGTGACCCCCTCAAACCCTTAATCAGTCTCTGTGTCCCATAACCCATGCATTGATGATGTCATGCCCATTACGACACCGCGTTAATAATATACTCTAGTGTTTGGCATCATTCAGTAGGCCACTAGTGTGCTTGAAGCGAGCGGCTCGAAGTCGAACGAAAAATTTACGAGTAGAATTCTTTAGTGGAGTGGTTCGAGTGAAATTTTTTGGATTGTGTTGTTATAGGATTGATTATTTGAAGGTAATATTTTAAAAAGTTTATTACAAAAGGTGAAGTGAATAAGGAATTTGTTTTCATAAGTGGTATTAAGTACATTTCTGTGTCGGTTTTATAATTTACTTAAAAACTACCTAGCACTATTTTAGGTGTCATTAAATCTTCCATGTAAGCACTTATTTATTAACAAAAAAATAATAAATTTAATAAGTTTTAACAAGATTTGAAAAACTCTAAAACACAAAACTTTTATTAAAGAATCAAACACCAATTTTCATTATAAAAATGTTTTAAATATGAAACACCGGTCACATTAAATTTGCAATTAAAAATTTATTAACTCTTCAAATTAACGATCCGAATATCTAAAGACACACAAAAGTTTAACAACGTCTTTCATATACAAGATATTATATACAAACTTACCACATTATATATACATTGGTTGTTTGAAAATCTTGAGATAATAATAGAATTTAGAGCAAAACAAAATGAATGGTTTTACGCTTGCTATAAATTTCAAAGTTGCGTAAATAATTTGGTGCTAAAATTTTCTTTGCAGACATTCAACAGTTGCCATTGATCTGAAATTGTAATTTTAAGTGCCCTTAACATACATCTAAACGGAATTTAAAAAGCCTAGAAAAAGCGAAAAGAAAATTTCGCTTAGGTACTCCTACATATCTGTCACGCTTCTCTTCCATTGGAAAAGGCAGATACCACTTCCCTCCACTTGCTACGATCCAAACAGACAAAATTTTAATGCTCATAACTTTGTAGGTACTTGTACCTAAAATTGAACTTTAAAGGTTCCATTATTAAATAAATCTAAGTTATCAAAAACAACGTTTATTTAATGCCGCTAAAACATTATAAAATGAGAATAATTTTGATTGATTTTTTTAACGTATAAGTAGGTACCTACTATAGTATACTTACAATCAAATTACTCGTAATAAACCTAACACAAGCAACTGTATCTATGAATCATGTATTAGAGTGAATATCCGCGTCGTTTAAACAAATAACGCCAATAGAGACTCAATAAAAACGAAGACCTAACCTCAAATAAGGAAATTCAATTGACTATACTTAGAAATGAATAAATTTATCGCACATAAACTCGTTTAAGACAGTCGAATGAGTAATGAGCTTAAAAAGTCACGTATACCATTCTTAAACAATGTCGCAATTGCTATTTTTACATTGTTACTATCAAAAGTGGTCAATAGTATCTACACTTACGTATCAATTGTAGTTTATTCTTGATTTATGCAAATAGTTACATCCTTATCAGCCCTTTTATCGTCCCTACTACAGGGGCAAGAGTCTACTCTCACACGAGAGTAATTAGACTGTAATGCACCACGCTGGCCTATTCCTGAATCCATTTCTGAAATTCCTAAAGTAATCGTATTATTCGTAATTTACAGGACGGCATAGAAGTTCTAGTCAAGTGTGAAGAAGCAGCCGAACTGTTGGAGCAGAAGATAATGGAATTCAGGCAGGAGACTGAGGTCCAGAGCCTCTTGAAGGAGCTGGTCGTCATGAAGGCCAGGATAGCGAAGCTGCTGATTCAAGCTAGACAGGGAATTGAGACTATTAAGGTAATGGGAATGTTATTTTAAATCTTTTACTCGTGTTAATGGGTCTTTCAAAATAAGTCCTCTTAGAATCAGGACTTGTCTACCTATCGACAACTTCATTGAGATTAGCCAAGTGCGTATAATTAATTCGTTTAGTTAGAAATAATATTACTTCACGGTGAAAATATGAGAGAAATATATTAAAGAGTAAATGATATGTTAAAAACCATGAACAATCTCACATTTTTATAAAATAATGTCTTCATATAATTTCAGGATGCCAAAGTGGAAGTAGCTCGCCAAGGAAAGGAGATAGAAGAAAACAAAGCGAAGGTTGCAAAGCTAGACCAATGGCTTGAAAGTATTAACACTGAGCTTAAAGAATCAACTAAACAATACGATGTGCTTGTCGAGGAAGATATCATTAAATATATAGAAATTTATGAACGGTATATCAGGGAATATGAAGAATATGAGATTTTATTAAAGTCTATCACTGTGATAAGTCACGATGAATCTAGTCAGTCGTTGAAAGGAAAGTTGAATGCGATGCAGAAAGCGTTGGAGGAGACAAGGAATCTAGTCATTGTAGAGATAGAGAGGTTAAGACAGGTATTGCTGCAGATCAAATCTGCACCTGATGTAGTCGAGGAAGATATTTCGCAAACGGATAGGACGATTGATTCAACATCGATGCCAGAAGAAGTAATATCTCCAAGAGAGCCAGTGCCTGAAGCGGTGCAGAAAGACAGCACGCCTGAAAAGACAGTGTCGGAGAAAGTTACAACAGTACAAGAGAGTAAACCTAGTCAAGAAGTTAAGGAATCAAAGATTGCGGTGACAATTGAGACTCAAACTGGTAAGAGTCTTGCTTCAGAACCCAGTGAAAAATCCCAACCTAAACAAGATCCGAAACCTGTAGAAGCGAAACCGTCAGCCGCAATTGAAACTCAAACTGGACAAAGTCTTATTTCAGACGCTCCATCAATGTCTGATAAATCTATAATTTGCAAACCTGAAGTAATAACTACACACGATGTGGCTATTACTTGCGCAGCGCCTCAAGAAGTCGAAGTACAAACTAGTGAACCCATTTCTCACGAAAAAGAATTACTTGAAAATATACAAGTACGACAAACAGTAACAGACGGCCATGTAACTATTGAAATCGCAAGCAGACCGATTGTCAGAGAGCAAAAGATTGATGAGAAGTCTATTTTGGTTGATGCTAATTATAGTGATGACAACTTACGCAAAGATTCTCATATCAATATAATACATAGCATGCCGCAGTCATTTGAAACGGTGATGGTTGAGCCAGACGAAACAACAACTGAAGTGGTCGTTGATGCCGATGGAACTAAGAGAATTATAGTCAAAAAAATAAGAAAGACTCTAGTAACAAGGCAGCAAACGGTTCAAACGCAGCAACACAGGTCACAAATTCTATCAAGTGATGGCATTCCACAAGATCAGTCGTTCTCGCAAATAACATTGAAAGAGAACAAAGGATCAACGTCTACTATGATGGAAGATGGAGGCACTCAGCATATGGAATATCAAACTTACGGTGGCCAATTGATATCAAGCTTACCGGGAGGTGAAGTCACTATTCAGGAGTTCACATCGAAACCAGACATGGTAATTAAGATGGAAAAAGGAATGAATCCAGAAGAAATCCTACAACTAGCAGAAGGCGAATACCCTCAAGTCCAAACTTCATCATCCAGTGTTACTGCTGTAGTTCAACAAGTGACTAAGAGAATAGTGCGTACTAGAAGACGTATTATTCGACGAGTGGTCATTATTGATGGCAAAGAACACGTCACAGAGGAAGTGATCGAAGAGCCAGACGTAGAAGTACATGAGGAACAAATTCCTAGAGTTTCAATTAGTATCAAAGATCAAGGTGGAGTGCAGTTTGAAGAGATCGATGATTCTCATGACAAAGATGATAAACCTCCACCACAATTGCCACCAGACTCTAAAAAATCACCAAAAGATGAGAAACCACATGACAAAGACAGCCCTAAAGACAAAGACACGTTGCCTAAAGATCAACAGGCAAGTGAAGGTGAAGAATCACCTAAAGACAAGAAGCCACCAAGTGAAAAAGAATCACCAATAACAGATGCTCCTAAATATGAACAACCACCAAAAGACGAAGATTCATCCAAAGGTAAAAAGTCACGAAAAGGTAAAAAATCACCCAAGGATATAGAAACTCCTAAAGTCACTCCAGTGCCTAAAGAAACAGAAGTTCCTAAGACTAAAACGCCACCAAAGGATGATCCGAAATCTCCTAAAGAGTTCTTCGAATCTAAACCCGAACAAATTCCTTCTGAAACACAGCAGTTGCAAGACCTTTTGCAAGAATTCATGCAAAAAGAAGGTGAGCATGGTTCAACACAACAAACCATCAAATCGGAAACCATTATCCGTACATCACAGGAGCGAGAAGGTACGCCAACTCAATCCGTTCAGTTTACTGAAACTTCCCAGACTGTCCCTGAATCTCAAGATTATATCGTACAAGAACCACAAGAAGGACAAATTACAATGGTCGGTGGAATACAATCGACAATAGAATCGTCATCTTCAAATATTTCAACTGTACTGCAAAAGGTTACTAGAAAAATAACAAGAACAAGAAAGCGTATCATCAAACATATTACAATAATCGATGGCAAAGAACATGTGACAGAGGAGGTGATTGAAGAACCAGATGATGTTGAAGTCATTGAGGAAGAACCTCAGATTTCCCACACAGTTCAAGAGCAAGGTGTCAAAACTAAACGTATCAGAATCATACGTCAAGTACAAATCATCAATGGCAAAGAACATGTTACGGAACAAATTGTCGAAGAACCTGATGATGAATATGTACCTGAAACAACTATGACTGCAAATATTGATGTACATCTGAGTCAACCAGGTTTTACCGATATCATTAGTGAAGTTCCAGAAGTAACAGAACAAAAGATAGTTACTGAAATAATTAGTCAACCTACTGAAGTCAAAACTGATGTAGTTGAAGATCAAAAACCAATACAGCCAGAGAAAAAACCAAGTAAAATAGAAGTTACAGTAGAAGGAAAATCAGTAACACCTAGTGAACTACAGCAGACAGTAGAGGAAACACTCTTAGCTCCAATTGAACCCAAAAAGAATGTCATCATGGAACAACAATTCATCCAAGAAGAACCAAAGAAAGTTACTGACATTATTGATGTAACTAAGAGCCTAATTGGTAGCGAGAGTGAACATTCATCCGTGTCTCAATCACAATCTAAAGATCCTGTTCCGAAAAAACGTAAAGACAAGAAAGGTAAAAAACAAAAATCTACTGAGTCTTCAGAAGAAAGTGCTCCTAGTTCCGACAAACCATCAACTCCTAAGGAACCTGCAAAACCACAGGAAATAGTCACTGAAGAGGTCGTTAAACCAGAACCAGTGAAAATAACAGAAACAATAACTACTTCAAGCGTTACTACCACTGTTCCTAAAACTGTAGAACAAACAATTGAACATAGACCATCAACGGTACAAGATACTCATGATGAATTAGTTGTCTCTCAAGTAAAACCAGAACAGATTTCTCAAACTACTACCACCATTTCATCAACAGAAATCGTGCCATCTACAGAAACACAAATGATCACACAAACGAATGTCATCGTTAGAAAAATGAGACGACGTATCATAAAACACATTCAAATAATAGATGGCAAAGAACATGTCACTGAAGAGGTTATTGAGGAACCAGAGGAAGTAGAAGTAACAGAAGGTGAACCTAAGTTAGCTGAGACTTTGCAGGAAGAAGGAATTAAGACCAAACGTATTCGAATAATCAGACAAGTGCAGATCATTGATGGCAAAGAACATGTTATTGACCAAGTCGTTGAAGATCCAGATGACGAATATGTTCCTGATTCTACTGTAACGGCTGAAATTGATGTACAAATTAATAAACCTGAGACTTATGAATTCGAACAATATGGCAAAGCGCCTGTCTTTGATACTGAAAAAGAACATGTTATTGGCCAAGTCGTTGAAGATCCAGATGACGAATATGTTCCTGATTCTACTGTAACGGCTGAAATTGATGTACAAATTAATAAACCTGAGTCTTATGAATTCGAACAATATGGCAAAGCGCCTGTCTTTGATACTGAAAAACCAACTATTGTCGATATCACTAAGAGCTTGCTTGAAAGTGAGACCGATCACTCTGTTGTCTCAGAAACAACCGATAAGCCAGTTGCTAAGAAGCGAGAAAAGAAAAAGAAAGGTAAAGGTAAGGAGGATGTTCCTAAAGTTGATGACGTCCCAGTTACAATCAAAACACCTGGCGAAACACCTAAGGACGTCAAAGCACCTGCGACGTCAGACATTGGAACACAGATTATCCAAGAAACTGTACAAGTACCTGAAACTGTCATATCTAGTACTGTAACAGAAACAGTAACTACTACAAAGATAACTTCGCAAACACCTACAAGCGAAGAACCTAAAGATACTACTATTATTGATATCACACAAAGCTTACTTGGAAGTGAGGCTGAACATTCTAGTGTTCTTCAAGGAGCACCAGAAAAACCAGTTCCTAAGAAAAGAGAAAAGAAACGGAAGCGAGAGCCAGATGAACCAGCTAAACCAGTGGAACCAACTAAAGGAGAAACAAAGAAAATAGAAGTGCCTGAACCAGTACCCATACCAGCTGCTGAAAAACCTAAATCTGATGAGAAAGAAAAGTCACCTATTCAGGACAACGTTTTAGTAACAGAAGAATTAAGAAATGTTGAAATTAGTAAACCTAAAGAGGTCACTGAAGAAACAGTTTCTGAAATTAAATTACCTGTTTCCGATAAAATTACTCCGGAAAGTGAAAACGTTGATGATGATACCAAACTTGCTGCTTTAGTTAAAGAAAAATCAACACCAGAACAGACTTCCGAGTTTATAACGAAAGAAACTGTAGACATTAAACAACAAATTGATATTTCAGAAATAACTAAGGAATTGTTAGAAAAAGAAAGTATCCATACTGGTGAAGTACATTCTAAAGAAGTAATCACTAAACCAAAAGAAACACCATCGGAAGTTTCTGTTACAGAAGTAGCATCTACTCCAGATTCAGTTCAAGAGGTAAAAACAACAGTAGAGATCTCTGAAATAGTTGATCAGTCTGCAGTTGAAGAGCAAACTAAAAATATAATTCCTGAACAAAAACCTAAAGAAAAGACACCTGAAATAACAGAAAAAGCAAAATCTCCTGAAACAGAAAAACCTGAACAAGTAGCTAAGACTGTGGATAAAGTTGTTAGTAAGATAACGACAGAACAGCCACATGCTTTATCACCTATAAAAGTTGAGCCAGTCCCAGTTGATATCGTAGTTACAGAGTCTGCAACGACAGCTGTATCACAAGCACCTGACATTTCTTACATAAAAGAGTTTGATCCTAAAGTACAAAGTTCAACTGAAAGTGTTGACAAACTTATGTCCTCTGCAGTTGAAGAAATCCAACCTGTTGGTAAGATCATGCCATCTGATGTTATTAATATAGTACCAACTAAACCAGATCAAAGAGAACACGTTACTATGCTTATTGAATCAGAACGTCAACACTCTGCCTCAACACTTGAGCCTACATCTATTGAAACTGTACAAAGAACTGACAAACCTGCTCAAACCGTTGATATTTCAGTATCTCTGGCTAAAACACAAGAGATGAAACAAAAGGAACCTAAAGTTCAAATGGATATTAAAGTTGGAGGTTTTGAAACTCAAGAACCATTTGTTATTAGCAAAGATATCGACGTTGTCTTGCCGAGTGATGTAAAGATCACTAAGGAGCCTGTCAAAGCGCCAGTACAAGAAGTGATGCCTAAAGAAGAAGCTGCTGAAGTTTCGCCACAAGAATCAAGTAAAGGTTCTAAAAAGAGCAAAAAGAAGAAGAAATCTAAATTAGAGACAGGTGAATCTGTGGAGAGTGAACCGCATACGGAAACAGAAAAAAGTGTTGCTGATAGTGATAGTTCATCATTAAGTCACTATGTTGAGCTGCCTACGTCACCTCCTTTGGAATCTCCTAAACCAACTGCAGATGTTTTGAAATTATCAGAAGTGGAGCCCGATTCACTTGCAACTGAGTCCGACCTAGCTACAGAAGAGGGAGGTTACGAAGCTGAAGATGTATCTCAAGGGCCAATCCCAACGCCGGATAAAAAGAAACGCCAAAAGAAACGAAAATCTCATGCTGTAAGTGAAGAAACTGTATATCCCAATACTGGCACTACAGAATCAGAAGAAACATCCACACCCGTGGAAATACCCGAACCAGTACAAATTAAGAAAGGAAAATCAAAGAAAGGAAAGAAGAAGATACCCGGTGAACCTGATGTTCAAGAACCAGAACAGACTCCTGAAGACAAGCCTGAAAGTCCAAAAATGGGCGAAGTTCTTGAAACATCTCCTAGGGACGACTCCTATCGCACAATGAGTGAAACATCCGACATAAGCACAGTAAAAATAATAGAAGAATGCGTTCAAAGCAGTCCTGAAACTGTTAAGACAGAAGTAGCAACGACTATAACTTACCCAGTGCCTGTGGTAGAAGAAATTCCCACTCAAGAATATTCAGTTCAGACATCTCCTGAAGAGAAACCAGAAGTGAAAGAAGTTCCAGATGTTAAACGACCAGAAACAGCTGAAACAGCTCTTCAAACGTCACCGACTCCAACTAGTGAAAGTCATATTCAAACGACTCCAGTAGAGGACAAAGAAGCTCATACTCAAACAGTTCAAGAAGCTAAAGAAGAGAAAGAAACGAACACTCAAATAGTTGAAGAAGTTACTATTGAAAAATCGGACTCACAAATGCAAACTAGTAGAACAGAGAGTCCTGAAAAGATTGAGCAAACTGAAGCAACTACACAAGTTCTGCCTCACGATATTCAAACTCCAGAAGAGAAATTCTCTCAAACTTCACCAACTAGAGAGCCGGAGGTCGTTGAAGCAAAACCAGTTGTAGAAACTGAATCTCGAGAAATGCAAACATCTCCTCTACCACAAGTTCAAAAAGACGAAAAGAGTACTGAAATCATAATTGAAACTACTGAAAGTGACATTCAGACTGTTAAACAAGAAATAGTTGACCAAGAGACCTCAACATCGCCAATAAAAGAGAAAGAATTACGTGAGACTAGTATGCAAACTCCAGAGGTACCAGTGGTTAGCTCTTACGCTCAACATGATACACCTGCACCTGTTATCGAAACGCGAGAAGTTAAACAGCCTATTGAAGAATCTAAAGTTGTCGAGCCTGAAATTCTCAAAGAAACAAAGAAAGAGGTTATCTCGGTTGATAGTACTCAACAAACATCTCCCAGGGAGGAGCCCACACAAATTGTATCAGTTTCTCAACTCGATTTAACATCTCAAGAATTAATCACTGTAGATGGTGCCCAACAAACGACACCAAGGGACTATACTGAAGATTCGATCTCAACGTCTACTGATGATTATGAAGTGCACCTAAGAGCTCAAATAACTATCCCTGAAGCTACTACAGATTTCATCAATAATGAACGTCAATCTCAACCACCTCAGACACTTATTAGTGAAAAACAAAAGCAAAAGAAACGCAAGTCTAAGAAGAAGACAGATTCACCTTTGATGTCACCTGAAAGTCTTTCAGATCCTATCACAACTGAATGGTCGGTATCTGTAACACCAACTAGTGAAGATTTGTCAAGTAAAGATGTTTCATCTATCGATGAAGGTATTTACCAACAAGTCAGTCCTTCATCGCCAAGGAAACAAGGAAACAATGTAGCTGCTCAACAAAGACCAACATATTCCGATGTTGTTCAAAGGTCAAAGTCAAAGTCACCATCGCCAACTAACACATACTATCCTCAAAAATCTGGAAAAGCAAGATTACTTGATGCTCTTGAGAAACGAACGCAATCTGTCAATGAGCCACAAAAGACAACGGATGACTCAATGGCTGTGGCTTTGTATGAACCATCAGTAGAAAATTCCTACAATCTTGTCATCAATAAGGAACTGGATGAAATTAAAGATGCTGTCAACAACAATGATCCCACTAGAATCGAAAAGAGCGTGATAGTCGTAATCGAAACCATTTCAGTTTGGTTAGAAGAAATTCAGTACAAAATTCAGAGAGAAACTGTCAGCGGTAAAAAACCAACAGCTGAAGATACAGAACGATTGAAATCACTGCAAAGCTATATTCAACATCTTAGAGAAATCATTGAAGTGACTGAAGTTAGTGAGGAAATCATTACTTTGATTGAGACACTCACACGTCAAGTTGATGCTGTTAATACACTCAACAGTCAAAGTTCTAGTAAGGTGCAGGAAGTCGAAAAGGAATGGCAGAAGTTCCTTGACGATACAGACAAACTTACTCGTTCTGTGGAGCGCGTAAAATCTAACTTAGATAACATAATCATGTCCGATTCACCAACTCAACAGAAACTTGATAAACTTGACAAGATTGAATCTGAAAATGTTGACAACCTTGATAATGTTACCAAAATGTTTAGGAGATACCGTGTACTGGTTGAAGCGAATCCAAAACGCGAATGCCCTGTTAAGCTATACGACTGTGACGATGATACGAAACAGATAGAAAACGTTATAAATAATGAAAGAGACCGTTTATTACAACTAACATCTTTGGCTGAAGAATACGAACAAACTCTGCAAGACTTTGGTCAGATCACAGATGTGGCAGAAGCCCTCTTAGATGGCAAGATCATAGTGTCCAACCTTGATCATTTACACGAAGAAATACAAAAACATAGGAAATTCTTCGTGAACTTAAGCCACTGCAGAGCTATTCTAGAATCTTTAGAAGACAATTTGGACAGTGAAACTAGAGCCAAATACTCATCACTACATAACTCGCTTCATGATAGAGCTACAACAATTATAGATAGGGCAGCGAGTCGAGCTCAACAAATGACATTAGCTGCGTCTAGATGGACAATGTTAGATCACGGAATGAGGGAAGAACAGCAATGGCTTGGAGTAGCACAACAGAGAATCCCAGAACTTACAAACGTGACCTCAATTGATCATGAGCAATACATCAACTTATACCAATCTGTTAGCTTAGATGTATCACACCATCATGCGAAGATCTCACGACTTCTTTCCATCACAGAAGGACTACAAGGTTTGATTGTGTGTTCTGGATTGGAAACTGAGTGTTCCACTGCACTTGATACCTTATTGAAATTACAAGAAGACATAGATTCACGTTTGACCCGTCTAACTGCTTTCAAAGAGAACTGGATGACTTACGACCATCTTATTGATAGAATCGAAGGCTGGATGAAGACAGCCAATAGAGAATTACAGCATATAACCCCAGAAAATATCACAACTACAGGCAACTTACGTAGATTCTGGGAACTAAAAGCACAACATGAGGTATTTAACAACTTGAAGAACGAAGCTGGCGCGCAGTTTGAAAGAGCTTTAGAAATTCTGCCGATATCAGATGAAATGGTACAACGTCAGTTCTTCTCTAAAGTTGAAGATAGGTGGCGCGAGTTGGCAGCTAGAATAGCTGATCTCCACGCGTCTGCTATCCAAAACATCTCCGACCGTGACGTATCATCTGGAGAAAAACTGAACATACTTGAAGACGAACTGCGCGAACTACGTTCGTCTCTTGACAACCTCAAAGGAGTAATAAAGAGCGAAGACGAACTCAATCTCTACATCGAAAGACTACAAGTAATGACTGATCGTATTGATAGAATCCAGAACGAATTAGGCAGACTGAGTTTGCTACCAACAGCTGAATCGGATCGGTTGGGTGCTTTGTTGTCTCAATCGGGTAACTTAGACGATCAAATGTCTGAGGAATTGGAACGCAGTTTGCTGCTCAAAGAAAAGATCGTGCAAGTTCAAGCAGGAATTACTAGGTGCTCTAAGAATCAACGTCGAGCGAGGTTAACGTTAGAAGAATGTGAAGCGGCTGAACGTTTGGGCAGTGACGTGGTGGAAAGGGCATCTGAAACATGTAATAGATTGCTGGACGATTTGCAATCGCAATGGAGAGATATTCTAGCGTTGAGGCAGGCGTTGCATACTCTGCCAATCAGCTTAAGAGTTTGCGTGTCGCCTACCGGAATCGAAAGAGACATCTCTGCTTTGCAGGTTAGTATTTTATAATCTTTTTTATCTACTGTTTTTAACATTCTTTTATGAAAATCACGGTGCATTTAGATTTACAATTATCTTAAATTCAAAATGTTTATCTTGCCATTTTTCTGAGATAACAGTATCTATTATATTTTTGGATATGCATTTCACAATAATTACGCAGTTCAAAATTTGAACTACCTATTATAGTGTCATAAAACTTTTTATTAGGATTCTTATATTTAGCAGTTACTACGTCATTTTGCTCTATTCTCTTCCGTTTGAGCACCTGATAAACATATCTGACCCCTTAAAATCTTTGCACAACAGGAAACCCACGCAGAAATAGAAGCAGCGGCAAACGATTTGAACGCGCGACTTCGGTCCAAAGTGCAACTGTGGAGGAGATTCGAGAGACAACTAGAACTTGTGCAAGGAGCCGTTCGGGAAGCCGATTACATGGTTGAGTTACTCACAGTGCAAGGGCAGGTTGATTACGATCGGCTTTTGAAAGCTACTGAGAAACTTGAGGTTGGTATCTTTGTCATAAAACTGTTTCTTGTTTTTACACAAATACACATACATATCCGTCACGCCTCGTCTCGCCTAGCCTCGCCTCGCGTTGTTTTTAAGGCTTTTCATAATTATCCGACCTGCATGCTTAATATATAGGATAAGACAGACATAAGACTTTTTAGAACTGACTACAAAATCATGTCTTCTTAATCTAATGTTTCATAATGACAGTGACAGCTATATTTGTAATGGGGCATTAGATTAATCTCCATTTCCTGCAACTAACTGATAATGTCATTTGTTTTGCTTACGACGCGACGGGGCCAACGTAAATCACACAGTGCTATTAAACATATCTGTCACGCATGCCTCTTTCCTATCAGGGTAGGCCGAGACCACTCCCCTTGCTACGATCCAAACACACTTCTTTCGATTCATCCACATTCATTAATCGCCTCTTTCATGCATGACAATTTAATGTTAACTATGAGTATAAAAGTGAAATACTTATACCAAATCTCCCTTTACAGACACTGAGCGAATCTCTAAGTCGTCGCAGCGGTGAGCTAGTCGGTGAATTGAAAGACGCAGCGGCGCCTCTAGCCGCAACAACAGAGCCATCTGTCGCCGCGCAACTCAAACGAGAACTCGACGATGCAGCCGCTGCGTACGAGCACACTTGCAGTAATCTTACGCAGTTGTGTGATAAGTAAGTGTATTTACATCTAAGTTATGAATTGCTATCTCTGTCGGGAAGTTCTTTGATAAAAATGTACATGGCTAGATGACTTAATATTACTTATTTAAGAGGTCGGATTCGTGTCGGTGGAGAATCCGCCATTAATGCCAATCTTCTGTTAAAGCTTTGACGTCTTGTCTTGATACGACTTAACGTAAACTTTCTCCTTTACTTGAGTAAAGTAGATACGTCGCGGTCTTCCTCTCCCTCTCTTCCCCTCAACCTTAATGAACAAGCTTGATGACTAAAAAAATTTAGACCATCAGATACATTATAAAAATTATCATTGTTTTTTTTGTCTTGATAATGCCTAGCTAACATATTAAAAAACTCATACCTATTCCAAATCAACTAACCACGACATAACGCTACATTCTTCAACACAAATACCACTGAGCAACACTAAAATGTCCTTTCTTCTTTCCACACAGATACCATAAGGCGGTAGAGTTATGGAAACGCTACCGCGACGCCGCGGCAGCAGTACGAGCATTTACTGAGTTCCAGGAGGGACGGCTGCATGCTTTAAGACCTGATGACGCACCGTCTACTGCTCAGGTTAGTGACTTAGCGTGTTTTTTTTTTTTAATTAAATTGCGTTGTGGATTCTGCCAACGGCTTGTAAAGTAGAATTTACAAAGTCAGAGAGAATGGAGATAATCCATGTGCGTGTTTTTTTATAGCATTTATAATATGAAATGAGGCTGCCCATTAGTTCGAAAACGTTTATCTTCATATTATCTTGGTAAAATCCACATTATCTTAAATTTCGAGAGAGAAAGAGAGTGTTCATAATCGGGGAGAATACAGATTATCCCATCAAAATGGGGACAGCGTGTTTTATAAGACAACTAGCTAGAGGCTGCCCGTAACTTCGTACGCATTTATCCTCATATCTTGGAAAAATCCACAATACCTACCTATATATTAAAATAATATAGCCTACGTGGTAGCCTATATGCTATTCTGATGCGTAAGCTACAATATTATAAAGTTTCATTTAAAACCGTTTAGTCGTTTTTGCGTGAAAGAGTAACAAACATCTTCATTTCCTTAAACTATTTACCGTTTGCCTGTATAACCGAAAGAAAGAAATGGCAAGAAACCTAACGGCACAACGGCATATTGCCTTTACATTTGAAACAGGCGTGTCAAAACATTAGAACAATTTCATCTAGTTAAAAGCCTAGGTGCGGTTTATAGCTTAGACGGAATCTAGACTGTCATCACTTTATTGTAATTAATAGTGGATGAGTAATTAAACAAATTAGATTTATAGTAATACCTAAATAAACCTAAATGGCGAATGCTCCACCGACAAGTCTAACTCTTAAGTTAAATGAATGAGTATTACTTTCTCACGTCTCGTCGTATTTTCTTTAATGCAATATCATCACAAATTGATGGTCTAGTAAAATCTATGGTCACTATGTCGCACTTGTCACTCAGTGGGTCTTAGGTTCGAATCCCAGCTAGGTAGATAATTAAACGAACATTGTTACCACGTTGCAGAATTAATAAAGATAATTTTTCATTAAACATAAAGCTTACATATTCTTTAAACATTAAAAACAGTATATTTGTAAGATACAATTCCACAAATCAGAAAAACAACACAAAATCGTGTCTACGATTATTCAAATTCTACATAGTCAACAATAAGTCGTATTTAGGTCGCCTTAAAAACTGCTCGTAAAGACTACACACATATGACTTTCTGCATAAAATTAACATGTTCATACATAGCAGTGGACGTGCAAATAAGTTTCGAGGCAATACCGTTATAGCACGTATTCACTGTTATTCGCAAATAAGTGAGTACTCTCTTTTAATGTCCGATAAATCCGCTTTTTTTTTTAAATTTGTTTTCGTAAAATGAAGTAAAAAAATGCAGTTATTTCTATCGTAAAAGGAATGTAAAAAATCTTCGTAAGATTTTGAACTCCAAGGATATACTTTTCCTTTGAAGTATTATGTTTTTCTTCTGCTACGTAAAAACATTTATATGCATATAACTACAACTATATCTATGTATATAGTATAGAAATATACCTAATACATATTATTGCTCATACATACATACATACATATCCGTCACGCCTCTCTCCCATTGGGGTAGGCAGAGATCACTTCCTTCCTCTTGCTACGATCCAAACACACCTCTTTCGCTTCATCCACACTCATTAGTCGCCTCATCCCCGATTTGATCGAGGTACGCTCGGCATTATTGCTTATGACTGTAAAAAAATATTTTTTCAATCCACTAGTTAAACCAAGTCGATAGCTAAATAAATAAGGAGTTGCAACGCGGTATGAATGTAGATATAAAAAATGCAATGACTCAGTACCTATGTCTGGTCGCGATCGGTCAATGTTCTTTACACCCACATTATTGTAGGGTTATCAGATGTTTTCAGTGATAGAAACTTGAATTTAAAATACTTTTGGTTCATATCTAGACGTAAAAGCACCTAGTTTAAAAATGGTTAGTTTTTGTTAAATATTCAGCCACAGATTAAAATTGCTATGATTACATGTAGATTGGCTTGAAACTGTGCTTGTAAAGCCGTACTTGAAACTCATGTTATATTGGTTTTACATGTCTGATACCACTACATATATATTTTTAAATGGCAACTTCTATTGTGAATTCTGCCAATGTTAAGAAATAATTAAAAAAAAAATGTAAACACAAACACCCAGACTTAAGACAAAAGGCATGATGACTAAAAAATATTTTTTAGTTTGTCACATAGATTATTTTAAAATAATCGACACGTATTTTTTCTTTTTTCTCTTAAACCAAAAATGACAAAGTTACACTGGGTTAAAGTTGCTCGTGACGTCACGTTTGAGTACGATTTTTACTCAACGGTGACGTAAAAACCCCCCACTCCGTAACTTTGATGCTCTGTATCTTTGTATTTATTTATGTATTTGATCAGGTAAAAAATGTGTTTCAAATAGTTTTTAATAGCCTAAAAGACGAACTAATTATTTTTTGAATTTTTGAATGTAGTCATCATCCCTAATATCTCTGTGCATCACTAGTGGGAATCAATCCCACAACCTTTGGCAAACAGGGTCACTACCAACTATGCCAACTGGCCATTTAAGACGGGATATAATTACGAGAATGAATTGGGTGCCTCCATATTTATCATAATTTCCAAGAAATGGGCATGTAGACAAAAAAAAATTTTTAATCCATCACATAGATTATTTTAAAATATTCGACACGTATTTTTTCTTTTTTCTCTCAAACTAAAAATGACACAGATACACTGGGTTAAAGTTGCTCATGACGTCACAACTTAGTACAATTTTTAAGTAACAGTGACGTCAATACCCCCTACTCCGTAACTTTGATGGTCTGTATTTATATATGTATTTGATCAGGTAAAAAACGTGTTTCAAATATTTTTTAATAGCCTAAAAGACGGACTAATTATTTTTTGAATTTTCGAATGTAGTCATCATCCATATTGTCTTTCTTTTATATTGAGAACGTTGATAACCCTGCACATACCGCGAATATCGTTTCAGGAAGGAAGTCATGCTTATTTGGATCGTTTTAATCGATACATCTGGCAGTCCAATCTCGTATCCTGCAAATCGTAGACGTCATTTTATTTATTTATAGCTGCCTAAGAACTATTTAGTAATCTATGCTGCGACTTCGTACGCATTTCTTGTCATATCTTTGAAAATTTACACAATATTTTGAATTAATATAGCTTACGTGTTATTCTGATGTGCAAGCTACAATATTGTAAAGTTTCATTAAAATCTGTTCAGTGGTTAATGTGTGAAAGAGTAACAAACATCCTCACATTTATTTTATGACATTTATTAGTAGAATATTTTATTTCGTGGCTAAACTAACTAGATAGTTATTTATTTCTTCTAACAGTATTTAAGTATCTAAAACAACAATTAATTAATAAATAGATCTACACAGTTCAAAGTTAGGTACGGTCAGCATCATAAGTCAATTAACACATTCCGATTTTCAAAAGTGTAAAATACATCATTTTAGACGAAAATCGCTGAGCAAAAATACTCCAGAGTTAAATGAACATCGAATAAGGTTCAAAATAAGGAAAATAAGTAAGGTTTTATGCCTAATAATGATGTTTCTTACTTTTGAAAATCTGAATGTGTTAATCGACTTATGATGCTGACTGTACTAGATTTTTTAAATGTTTTTTCCTCGTGCTCCATTGTTTTGTTTTTTACAACAAGTTTTTTTTATTTAGATATTTAAGGAGTACTTAGCTGCAAACTGGATAAATAAATTATTGCATACGGTATACGAACTTGCCTAGTAATTAATAAACTACATAAGTATTTGCCACTATAAGACACGCGGGAAGCACAAATCAACAAGACAACCTTTGACATCAGACAAATGTGAAAAAGTAAATCGTTAACAAGGTTAGATAATGAACGAAAACACACGAACGACTGCGAAAAGACCGCGCACTAAATATACTGATAACAACATTGATAATTCACTGCCAAACTCATCAGTAGTTGAACAGACGTCGTCGCGAACGCACGTCCAAACGTCCAACGAAACGACTGAAAAACAAAACGAACTCGAAAAATCACTCGAATCCAAAACAAAACACAACGAAAATTTTTGAAATAAGAATACAGTGTTTATTTTTCTTAATTAAATTAAAACGTGTGAAGTTATAAAAAAGTTTTTAATACGAAAACGCGCGATCAAAATCCAAGGACGTTTCAGTGACATCAGCGGTTGAATGTTGAATGCAACAAACTTTTAATCAACCGTATGCATAATTTCATTCGAATTAGACGATAAAAGTTGAACTGCATAGAACTATGCAACGTGACCGTGACTCCATTAGCAAGCCTAAATTCGAAATTTGAATTCCGCATTCGATTCAATTGCAGAATTTCGGAAGTTCCCGCCAGTTTGGAACATTGCCGTTTGGAGTTCAAACGCGTTCTAAATTTGAAATTATTTTTTTAATTACCTGAATGGTATTTAATTTATGGCCTGATAAGGAAGAAAAATAAAACCGTCTATCGTTGCTTTAATTAATATAGAATTGAAATCGTCTCATTATTTAAATTGGATTGAATAATAGTGCCATGTTTATGTCAAAAGTGTGGACTTGAATCATTTTGGTGATAATGTGATAAGGATATGTGTCAGTGGTACGAAAAGTGATTTATCTGATACGAAACATGTCACTTCAGGAGGTGAGATTACAAATCTTTTTGTTTACGTTTTATTTTTAAAGACGGTACTTCATAATACCAACTCATTTATTCATAAAATCAGTTTTTATAATCTTTCAAGGAAGTATGTACATAAAAGGACCTTTATTACTTTTAACTTTAATAAACGGTCACTAATGCTGTCATATATTCTAAATTTAAAAATAGATTAAATACAAAATGATGACTTATTAAAATAATATGTTTGTTCAATGGTATTTCCTTAGTATTTTATAGGAATTTAAAGCGGTTTTCCTTTTTAACACTTACTTGTCGTAATTATGTCATTTAAATACCTACTTATTTACGAATTAAATTAAAAGTCAAGGATTCACACTATAATTTACATGATATTATGTCAGTTTTGTCACAAATTGTAACGTAAAAATTGTATCAAAATTGACGTTCTTTTTATGAATTCGTGTAATGCAACTGGTTGTCATTTTGTTTTAAAGTTAAAAATATAGGTACTTAACAGTTTTTATTTTTATTCCTTTTTAATTCTGTTTTTTTAATAAGCTCTAACTAATGTTATTTATCTTTTTAATGTGACAAATCCATCCAGAAACTTATGTCGACTCAAAAATCTTTCACGAAAAACAACCTCACAAGTTCACAAACAAATCGTTATACAAATCTACCAAACTGTCGGAACAATTCATGAGGTTGATTTCAAAATCCGTGGCTATTGATTGCGGGGTAGTTAGCGAAGTTTGAGTGTTAGAAGGCTATTGTTTGGGTGTTTATGTAGGTCTGCAAGGGCAACATTCGCGCTTTCCTCCGCAATTAAGACATTTTCTACTGTTAGTGTGTTAGAGTTAGAAAGGTTAAGACTGGGCGTTGGAAATTATTTTTTTAGGTAAGATTTCATAGTGAAGCTAAACATAGAAAAGAAAATTTTAAGTGTGGTTTCCAATTTAAATATACATATTATGATGATGGAAAGAGATGATAAAAAAGAAAAACTAAAACACGCTTTAGCTCGCACTAAATATGCTCCATAATCAGATCAGTTCGAAAGTACCATATTATTATATTGCCATCAGAACTCAGAGAATAGTAAAATTTCATCCTATTCGAAGACCGGGGAGTGGGTCAAATTAAGATTCCAAGATTTGTTTACGTACATAGTTACATACTTACTTACAAGTGAAGCTCATATAAAGCGTGTAAAAAGAAAGATGATGGAACGCAAAATATTGATTTTTTTTACTTTAAGTAAGTAATGTAACTTGACTTGGTATCTAAAATAAAATCTGCTCGATTTTACTTTTTATTGTAAAGCATGTAATGTATTTCAGTCAGTAATAAATTATTTGAATAGGTACATAAAGCGAATAGGTATTTAATTTTTTATCACCAAACGACATTCAAAATATCAGTAAAGTGACCTGTACTGGAGGACAATGATCTTTTAATCTAGCGAAAAAGACGCTTATAGCTTCATTAGAATTTACACTTAAATTCATAATAACCTCGCCTAATAAAATAAAATTGTAGTTTAGATGTAACCAGTGTCTTTCTCACAGTTAA
This sequence comes from Anarsia innoxiella, assembly GCA_947563765.1. NCBI lineage: Eukaryota > Metazoa > Arthropoda > Insecta > Lepidoptera > Gelechiidae > Anarsia > Anarsia innoxiella. The sequence goes on from OX387399.1 coordinate 1,653,059, forward strand.
TACGAATCTAAACGACACCTCTCAAGCTAAAATCTATCAAACCGTTCAGGCTGTAGAGCGTGCTAAGCCAAAGAATTATAATATACATACACTCGAAAAACATAACCCTACGTCTGGCGCAGTCGGGTAATAAAAAACAAATAATATTCTTCTAACGGAACTTTAATGTTTCTATAACAAAGTAAATTAAAGTTTAAGCTAATGAACCTTGTAAATAAACACTATGATTGTGTTTTGTTTGTTTGAACAACAAATTGCTACAAATTAACTAATTTTCGTAGAAAACTGCTAACTTTTTATTACTTTCTTTCATTATTTAAGTACATCATGTGTTTCACCATGTTTTGTGTATTATGTATAAGTACTATGTATTTTACATTAGGCTATTCTTTGTTTCTAAGTAGGCAATTCGAATAGCAATCTAAAAAGTTTGTGTTTTTAATTTCTATTTCTTTTTTTCAATGAGTTGGAATTCTTAAAATGAAATAAAATAGTGATAAAGGATAAACAAAAAATAATAAACATAGAAGTAAAGTAGTAAAGATTCTTTTTCCTTTTCTGTACAGGCAATCAAGATATAGGTAAAGGTAGGTACATATTACATTTTCAAATTCCATATCTAAAACATTCCCAACTCTACACAACAATGGCAAACATCGCGAAAGTAGAAATTGCCCTTGAAAATTTACCAGTTAGTTAATTACAAGTTTAGCTGTTTTTGTTGTTTATACATACAATTGTTAATTGTTACACTAATGATACTATTTTGTTAACTATCACTAATTAGCTAGTTTTGTTATTAAAAGCGAGTTTGGAGTTTGAAGAAAATTGGCGGTTTTTTGACGTGGGTTATGATTTAGATTTTATTTTGTTGTTTTTTGTTAACTACAAATGTTTCTAGCTCTTGTATTTCATGGTAAAATTGAAAACTGGTATTTCATGATAATTTTATAATAACATTGATAAACTACCTTCCTATAATACGTACCTATTATAGTCTTAAAAAATTACACTGATCTGAAATATAATTGTTTAAATGTTTCTAGTATTCATAATCATCTGCGAGTTTAGTTTTGCTAAAAGATTCCCAAATGAAAATATGTTTTCGACATTTTAGAATTTTGATATACCTACCTACTTATAAAGATGGCGAACAAAGGTAAATTCCTACGAGTAAAATGATAAAGAAAACTATTTTCTATTTAAACTGCTTTACCACAATAATTTTCTTACTGTCATCGCTCAAACTGAGCTTCTCCAGTCTTAACATGACACCAACGTCACCAACATTTTAGTGTTATTAAATGTCATAAGTATTTTGTATATTCGTGATGCATGCCATGGTAAAATCTAGTTTTATAAGTAGATATTTATATAGTACTTTAGATCAAGCCATGCTAAGTCATGTTTACTTTGTTGCAGAATAGTTCGTTATTTATCTATTAAAAATATTTCTGTCTTCTTTACATTATCAGCTAAAAAGTCATGGGCGATCAAAAATTATTTTTTAACCGATTTAAAAAAACAAAAAAAAATTTTTCATTTGGGGAGGTGGTTCTCAAACGCTTTATTTTCTGTTTAATGAATTAAGGTTTTGATGCACTGATGCATTAGTATAATTGAATGATAAACTTAACATGTGCAGTCCATTTAGCTAATGGTGTTTAAAAAAGTGCCAGATACAGATATATTTAGAGAGATCTTCATTAAAGAAACTTCTAAAAAGAAAGGAATGACTTGTAAACGTTAAATTGTGTTTGTTTAACATCACAATGTTAAGTATGAATAGTTTGAATGAATGTTATTCCACAAACAGAAATACTACAAAAGTCCTGGGGCCGTTCAAGTATTACGTAAGCAGATTTATTACAATTATTTACCCCCCCATCCCCCTTGTCAGCAAAAGTAAGCAAAGCTCTTACCCCCTCCCCCATGCTTACGTAAACATTTTTCAATTAATATATTGTTTTTTTTAAATATTATAATTATAATTTTAAAAATAAGAAAATACTCGGTTCTAAAGCGAGTGCCTAAACGTATGCATTATTTGGGGGAATCCCCGAAAATGCGTTTCGTTTTCAAGACAATGTGAGGGTTGCCATTCGTGTAAAAAAGTAAATAACTACCGATGACGTAATCATCATCTAGACTCCCCTACCTCCCATGTCATCCAAAATAAGCAAAGCAAAGACCCCCCGCCCCCCCATAGTGCTTACGTAATACTTGAACGGCCCCTGCCCAAAATACTTTGAATAATATGAATTCCTAGAGGCTCGCGACTTCTTCCGCATTTATCATCATATGTCGGAAAAAATATATAGCCTGTGTGTTATTCTGATGTATAAGCTACAATATTGCCAAGTTTCATCAAAATCTGCCCAGTGGTATTTGCGTGAAAAATGATGCAACATTTGTTTTGAGAAAAAACGAACAGTCCTAAACCCATGTTTCTATTTGCAAATTGTTTATACAAACATCAATAAACGGAATAGCAATAAACTACAAAACTGTCTAATAAAATCAAACGTAAACGTAAACAAAATGGGTTACGTACACATTTACGTAAACCGGAAACGTGTAGGTTTGCTTAACGATGGATTATAGCAGGTTATATCCTAGTTTTAATGAAGATTATGCTTTCATCATGTAACTAACAAAGTTGTAATAATTGGTGAAGTGTGATATGGGTTTGAACATAAAGACATAAGTATCTATCTACTAGTATGTATAACAAGATAGGTAGGTACCTACTATAGATAGAAATTACCAGGGTGACTTTAAATTAGTGAAAGATAGAAAAGGATATGCATTTACTCGTGGTAACAAACAACTTTTACTACGGCACCAAATGCGAAATCATTTACAAAAATTTGAACTCCCCATACAAAATGCACCCAGCTGATAGTATGAGGGAACAATTTTTTTTATGATTTCGAACTTGGTCCCATAGTAAAAGTTATTTGTTATCACGAGTACATGCATATCCTTTTCTATCGTTTACTAATTTTAAGTCACCCTATATAGAACTCACTAGAATAGAATTTATTATCAGAAAATTATAGTTATAACAAAATGTTCTGAATACCCTTTACCATGATGACCTTTCTACAATTAAGTAGCTATCTTATATCACAATATTTCAATAGGATTAAGTTTTTATAGCTTCCTAAAACGAAGGTCGTACCCGATAAAGTCGTAAAAATCCACGAACGTGTCAAAAACTCGATATAAAAAACTTCACCCTATTCAACTTTGAAATAATCGATAGGTAGAATGAATGCTTAAATATTTAGCAGTGTTTTATGTTTAATACGAAATGTACAAATTTTTACCTTAAGTTCAGAAAGTGCTATCGACGTTCGAAAAACTTTGCCCGATTCAACTTTGAAAACATCGATACCATGTAGAACGAATGTTTAAATATTTGGCAGTGTCTGTAGGTTAGTATGAAACGAAATGTATAAATAATCTTATTTTTAGAAAATGCCGTTGATATTCTTTATCCGTTAATAAGTAGTTTCGATTTCTTGTCTGTATCAGTCAGGCCTTGCGCAGCGCAGAGTAAACGCAATGAATCCGGAGTTAGCTGCTAACACAGAGTTAAGTCAAGATAAATCAATACAAGTTACTTATTAAACCCTGTGTCAGCAGCTAACTCCGGGTTTATTTGGCTGCGCAAGTGAGCCTTATAAGTTAAACTGAGGATTAGCTTTAATAAAGGTTTCTTATTGATTTCAAATAAACTCATAGAACTAAAGCATTGCCATTACCACGCATTACCTTACTATTCCAAATGAAATTGTGTTAATGCGTTTAGTTTGTTACGTTATGTCATACCAAGGTATTCTAAGTGTGTAATAGTATTATCTAGGAAGCCTTTAAAACAATATTATTGTATGTTATCGAAAGCGCCATCACGCATTTGCTAATCGTTCATTACTCTTTAATGTAGGCTGTGACAGACGACCGCGTGTCCAGCTAGTATCTCACCATCGGTCATAATTAAATTATCTATCTCCTAATTTAATATGTTATCAGAGCAGCGAATAATTACAGCTTACAATGACTTCTGAACCAAATGATTTCTTGTCTTCTTCCTGGCTACGTGTCTTTGATGCCGTGTATTCTGGCTTTCGTATTTGATCGGGTTATTCAGTTCAGTGGTTTTGGTAGTGATATTAAACGCGAAGAATTAACTCTTTGACTCCAAATACAGTTTAATTTGCAGGAATACTTAACCTAGGTTTTAAACGCAAGTTATAAAGATTCCTTAGTGCTTACATGCAACCTAAAATATCCACACAGAAATGAGTCATTGAACTAAATTCGATATTATATCGATCTCCCACATGCGTTTTTGCCGACATTCCTGCGAGTTACCGCATCCGTTTGCCATGATGTGATGTCGTTAATATCATGATACTATTTGTACCTACCATCCTGTTACTGGCTGAAGCAATTCAGTTCAATTGATATGTGTCGGTTGTTATAAAGATGTATGGCCCTTTTTGGTTAGTAAAATTTATAATTATGATTAATGAGCATTTTGGAATGTTATAATATTAGAAGTAGGCCACAGGCGGTCCTATTACTACGTAGCAATGTCTTCCAGGCAACCTTGAATAAAAACAATAATTATAATGATCTATTTTGATTCTAAGATAAAAAATAATAAAACTATACGTAACTACGCATTTAATATGAGTTACTTAGTTTTTTGATTATGTTTTTACTGTTTCATAAGCTTTTCTGTCTTTTAAATATATTTAACAGTTCTCTAGTAATAACACTTAGGTACTTACACAATTCAAACTGTACCCTAAACAACGTGCCTATACTTATGAGTTTACTGCTGTACTTATCTAGATAAAGCGAAAGGTTTTTTTTTGGATCATAGCAAGTGGAGGGAAGTCTCTGCCTACCCCAATGGAAAAGTCGTGACAAATTTGTATGTATGTGCAACACCAAACTGAAAGCGTACGGTTTCATAAACAATCCTTAACAGGACAGTCATAAACTTTCGGTACCTAGCGGTCTCTCACGTCAAGTGAAAGTGTGAAAGTAAGGTAATGTTTGGTGGTTTGTGGCCTTCGTAATGGGTTCACTGAATGTTCACTGCTTCATTGTGACGTTATTAGATACAATACAATACAAATAATCTTTAATGCACAAAAGATATAAGGTACAGACACAAACAAGAATATAATAAGGAACAGGCGGCCTTATTGCTAGGTAGCAATATCTTCCAGGCAACCTTAGGGTAAGAAATAGCGAGAAATAGATAGACTGAAATAGATTGACTGGTTAATAGAAGATTTATTAAATGAGAAGGTTAGGTACCTACTGTATTTTCTATGTTGATGGATATTAGTCAGTTATTTCGGAAATTTTTATGTTTTCGGTTAAATTCAATCATACTTAGGAATGTTTTATAAACCTTAGTTAATGCGTATTATTTCTAATTTGTAATACCTACTTAATATGTTTTAACATATACCATAACTTTTATGTTACAGGGTCTATAATTAACTAACTTCATCTTAATCATTTCAGTAGTTTGACATTTATACTGTTGATTAATTTAGGCAAGATTTTGAATAATATTTTTTTAACTATGTGTACATAGTTAGAACTAGATATTAGAAAAACGAATAATTAGCTTTCCACGCATGCGAGTAAAAATAGTAGGTAAAGGCTTTGCTGTTAAACAAACAGCCATACCTAATCGTATACCTAACGTCTATAACTGTCAATATTCAAACAACATGGCGGCGGTTCTTAATTTGAACGGAAAATCTGGTTTTATCTCAACGGAAACTGATAAACAGATTTCGTAACAGACCTTGAACTAAAACTCATGATATCTAACACGTTTCTAACGAACATCGTATTATTTGTCGTGAATTTTATGTGTTTAAGAAAATGAGTTAAAATGGGACGTTAATTAGGTCGAACTTCTGTGTCGACAGCACTTGAAATTATATAATTCTGTTGTTTTTCAAGATATTATGAACTAGTCAGACAGTTTTTGAGCCTTAAGGGCTATCACACATTTACAGGTCAGGAGTATTCGTGTTCAGAGTTGTCGGTTCCAGTATAGACATATGTGGTTAGCGCTTTAACGTTTAAGTATTGATACCTAAAGATCTCTTTTATATTTAAAGTTCTATTTATTGTTAAATTGACTTATGTAGCTCTTTTTAAAAATTCTTTCAGTCTTACCTATTTCTTTATCTGATAATACATTCGTATTAACAAAGAACGATTAGCAATGTCAACAAATACAGCAGTTTGATACACATTTCCTAAAATACATTCCTTAAACTTATTTTCCTTTAAATACATAGGTACATTACCTATATTTGTGTAGAATAGATTACATACTAATATGGATAAATATGACTAATATGGTAAGGTACGATAAATGGATAAATATTACATACTCTCTCTCATCGGGTAGGCAAAGACCACTTACTACCCAAACACACTTCTTTCACTTACTTCACATTCATGAATAGCCTCCACGATTATTACAATAAGTAATCTACACTGATCAATCAATATTTATCTGCAAAACTATAGAAAATTAGCGACATTCTGAATTCATCACAGACATTGTTTTCTTTTCAACCCAACGAATCTTACGCTCTATTTGATTTGAAAATAGAATGAAACTGACCATTGGAATTAGGAATAATTTATCGCAATGCGGCAGTGTTTTGTTTCGATTTACATGAATTACTCGATTTGTTTATGGATATATCGAGAGCTCTTATTTATATATACAACGATTTATAGAATTGAACAACTTGTTGCTCAACAGATTGAAGAAAAGGTTGTTAAAAGTAAATGCTCGAAATTATAGTTGACCCTTTCCTTTTCAAGTACTTAGAAGGAGATGACACAATGTTTAAAGGTTTTCTAACGGTCTTTTCTAAAATGTATTTCTAAAGAGCATCCAACATATTGGTATAGTAAAATTTTCGGTATCAATTACACTACACAGTGGCTGCAAACTTTTTTGTCTCTATACTAGCTCGAATAGGGGATGTGTAGTGTAATTGATACCGAAAATTTTACTATACCAGGCTCCATACGTACAAATACTCGTATGTTCGATGCCATTTCTAAAATTAATTCTAAAATTCAAAAATATTCTCTTTTTGAAATGGAAAAGTCTACTAAAGCACTTGACAACATAGTAAAAATATGAATACTATAAATCAGATAAATTCTTATCAATATCGTATTTCTGTCTATTTTTATTGTGGTAATGTTATCAAAACAATTGTATCCTATCATTTATGGAACTTTGCCACCTGGAAAATTTTCACATGAAAAGTAAATATAATATCATATATCGTTATATACTTACTAGAGGCTGCCCGCGACTTGTACGCATTTATCGGAGTAGTTGATATAATCTATTATATTATCCTAATTATATACTGATTTATTACCAAGGAATTTTAAAAATATATACAGTTATAAAGAACGTGTGCCTGTGAGGTTTCTTGCCGTTTCTTCCTCTCTAAATGCAGACATTCCTCTATATATGCAGGTAGTGAAGTAGTAGTAGTTTTAGGTAAAATAAAGACGTTTAAAAAGTGTACCAAAATTCCTATCTTGATTAAAAACTATTTGATTTTTTTTTGATGGGGAAAGTGTGACTAACATTTCTGTATGTATGTTTAAAAATACTAAACATCCCTTTCCTCCACAGGCATGCCTAGAACAAGAAGCAAGAGTAGCAGAACTCCGCTCGTTGGCCGCACGTGTAGCTGCGGAGACAGGGTCCCGAGCATTACAGGCTGACGCTGACGCGTTAGCTCGTAGACTCCAACTGGTTGCTGGAGCAGTCCAGGCATTGGCTGACCTTGGGGAGGCCAGACAGCTGGCCAGAGCTAAAGCGCACAACGCTAAGGAGATGCTGTATGATATGAAGCAGGTTGGTTTATTTATATATCTGTTACTAGAGGCTGCTACAATTTTAGAGGTCTATGCTCAGCACACTATGACACGACGACTTTATAAAAACATCTTGGATAGAAAAGTAGAAGGAAAACGGAAGAGAGGGAGACCACGAAGAACTTACATAGATCAAATGAAAGAGGGGATAGAAGTTGTGTCGTATCAGGTACTCAAAAGGACGGCAGAAAATAGAACAGAGTGGCGTAGACTCCACCGACAAGAGCGAAGCTCTTCAATTTAATGATGATGCTCAGCAGTGGGCAGCTATAGGCTGAGATAGATGGATGGCGAGGCTTCGTAAAGATTTATTGTCATATCTTGGAAAACTTACAGAATATCTTAAAATGATTAAACTTTGTGTTATTTTGATGTGCAAGCTGTAATACTGTAAAGTTTTATTAGAATCTGTTCAGACCTTTTGCGTGAACGAGTAACAAACATCCTCCTATCCATCCATCGGCACAAACATTTACATTTGTTTGTGCCAATGCTAAATTCTTCTGCTCGCTCAACCTATTTCTGCAAAGTTTTAGTAGAGAATTTAAACTTTATAACGGAATACCTCATACCAAATATTTATTTATATGTATATGTATTTCGACCGTTTCGAACGATTTGCTATTTGTGCACGAAAGGTCAAGTACCCTATGTTAATAAGTATAATTTAAATGAATATTTACGCTGTCATTGCATGTGTCTAGGTAGCTATTTCTAGGGTCCTTTTAAAAATGTAAATTCGTTGCATTAATTTCAGTTTTAAATTTAAATAGGTGTGAATTATTGTAAAATTGATTCATATTACAACTGGTTTCAGTTGTAAATGCAACCAGCTTTGCACAAGTCTTATAACTTTATCCAGCTTTGCCATAACTTAATCTGATTAGAAATTCAATCAGGATATACTTAGAAGACGGTTATGAGGTCATAATGGTCATGTATTCATCGACCTACTTCCAATCCTCAAAGGACATAACTGTATCTATTGCGTTATGTACTTAGATCATTTCTATTTCGAGTAGTTTTTCATTTACATATTATAAATGTGATTATTATTATGCTGTTATTTTCCTGAGTATTGTCATATTTATTATTAAACTTAGGCATTCAAGATTTTGCGTATGCAGATAAGTTATTTAGAATTTAGAATTTGTTTATTGCAAGTCACAGGTTGGGTAAGTTGTTACAAAGTCATAATGTACATTAATCTTAATTTAGTGTTATGAATAATATTTTGTTTTAATTAAAAACAAATTTTCTTTCCAGGATTTGGCCCCTCTCCACGAAGATGGCGAAATAGTAGAAGACAAACTAATAGCTTTACGAGATAACCTTATTGCACTAGGAAAGAGCGAAGCTGATATAGTACCAGCCAAAGCTGAGCTCCCAGGTATCGATAGAGACGTTTCTGATGAACACTCCATTGTGAGGATCCTAGAACTATGGCAGGCCATGTTCAGAGATACCTTCCTACATTACCATCGGCTATCCACTGCTCTAGTCAGATCTGGAGATGCAGCAACAGCCCTCAGATTATGGCACGAGTACCTTTTAGATCTTCAATCATTCTTATCAAGTTCTGTGCCTGCTGACTACGAAAACTTAACTGAACATCGTCGCTTATGCCGTGTCCATAGAAACCTACTCGCATCACAAAGGTCAGTGCTCATGAATGAAAATAAAGAAACAAAAGAAAAGGACCTCTCAGATAAGTTTGATACGCTAACAAATCTCCACAATGAAACTTTAGCAAGAATAGTTGATAGGCATGATGAAGTTTGCAACAGAATCGCAGCCTGGGATGATTACAGAGAAATACACACTGAACTTCTACGCTGGCTCAAAGAAATGGAAAGAGAAAAGGAAACGTTACAACTAAGATACGTTCACATCAAAAGAATAAACAAAATTCTAGCTAAAATACAAAATCTCTCCGACAAAATACCTGACGGGCGGAAGCAATCTGAAAAACTACTGTCCAATCTTAAGAAAGTCCTCGATTTCACGGAAGAAGCGTATGGTACCTCAGTGAGGATGGAATACGCTGGCATCGTGAAACGAGTCGACAATCTTCAAGCTAGTCTTGACACTTGGCGAGACTTCCTAACAAGAATCCGTGGCCTCATCGACGAATACGAAAACCTATCCAATGTACTTCAAAAACAATATTCCAAGACTCAAGAAGAAATAAACGCTTATTCCGATGAAGACCGCCTATCAAGACCTCAACTGAAGAAGGCTATTGAAAAGTACACTGACTTGAGAAATAAGGTTGTGAAAACTGAAACACAGATAGAAGCTTTAAGTGTAATACAGGAACAACTCAAAGAGTGTCTAAGTCCTCAAGATGTGAGGATAGTTAACCAACGAGTCTGGCAACTGAGGCAACAAAGAGCAGACCTTGAACACCAACTATCTATTGTCATACACAAATTGCAAGAACGTTTAGAAATCTACACCATATTTGAATCGCGTCTTACACGATTCTCCGAATGGATGACAACTTTTGAAAACCGTCTCGAAACTTCTAGTCAAAGCAGTGAACGAAGTGCTCTCGATCCTCAAGATCTAATCAGGAGAATCAACTCGGATGTTCAAGCTGAAACCGCTTTGAAGGAACGTGAGTTTGAATGGATTGCAGAAACCGGCACATCACTAGTCGAACTATCTAAAAAAGATGAGAAATCTTACAGCAAGAGCACAGCCAAACAGCTTAAAGATGTCCAAGAGCGTTGGCTAAGGCTACAAGAGAACGGAAGGACAAGAATAATAAAGATCACCGAACTCCTCGAAACAATAACTCAACTAGAAGAAAGATTAACAGAAATCAGGCTTAAGTTACACACAATTGAATCTAAATTGACAACTTCCGTAATCATTGAACATCTCACGACCATAGCCGTTGACGATAAATTCCAGGAAAGAGATAACATTCATAAGAGCATAGAAAACGAGAGCGGAGAAGTTGGGGAGACTCTCAACCACTGCGAGCTCGTTTTCAATGACCCTGACGTCATCAAGGGCAACTTTGATTTACGCAATCTACGCACAGGCGTTGACATCGTCGAAAAGAAATGGAAGAACATCTGCGACATGTCGGAACAAAGGAAGAACGCTCTCAAAGAAATCCGCAAATCCGCTGAAATAACCAACTCTTTACTACCCAAAGTTGAGAAGAAACTTGACTCAATCGAGAAGAGAGTGGAGAAGATTGAAGTCAGGAAACAGCGCGGTGATGCTGAAGACGAGAGCGTTTCTAAAGCAGTTATCAAAGATCTGGATTCACTGGAAGGTGACGTGAAACGTTTGGAAGATGCTTACAGTCGCGTTGCGTCGTCCAGAGGTATTGAGCTCCGTGGTGAAGGCGCAGATTACGCAGCAAGATTACGTGCTGCTATTCGTCGCTGGCAACAACTTCGTGGACGAGTTGATGCAGCTGGAGCAGATTTACATAGACAGTTCATCGCTGCTCATGGCAAAGCTGTGGTCACGTTGGCTGAAGCTGACGTCAGACTAACAAGGGCTCTCCATCTAGCTCCTGCGCCTTTGGACAAAGATGCCACTATGAAGGAATTGAGGGTGAGTTTTTGATATCATTTAATTTCTTATGCATCGGTGTCAGAATCTTTAAGTGTTCTTACTTCTTCAAGCACTTTTGAAACTTGTGTCAAGTACAATTAATTACTGTTAGATCAAGAAACTTGATTATTTGAGAATTAGTAAAGTTCGAAATATTCGCGATTGATTATACATTATTGATTTACTTAAATAGTTTTTTTTTTCATTATTTCTTACAGTAACTAAATATTTTGACTCTCATGATCTTTCATCTCCAACTTTTAAATGACTTTTGATTTCAATACGATTACTAAATCTTCTAATGTCCCAACAGGCAGTAGAATCAGACCTTCAAGAATGTCAAGCGCTGGTCTCAGAAGCTGACCGTCTAGCTTCATCCGTGTCTACCGGCTCGGGTGTATCGGACATGGTCGCTGAATACCGCGCTTTATTCGCTGATGTCCGCACGAGACTTGACATTGCGTTCTCTGAAGTCCTCGGTGATGTGGATTCTGCTGTTCAGGTAAATTTTGAATCATTTTACATCCTTATCATACAAACAGAGAGTCCTTGTTCAAGAGGATTTTGAATAATGAGTTTGCATGAAGTAGGGTGTTTGGTGATTTATGTTTTGCATAATAAAGGTTCTTGAGCATTGAGTAGTACCTATTTAAGAGGACCATCTTATGTTCATAGTTTCATTTATTTTCTAGCGTGGAGTGTAAAGTACTGCTATTAAATCAAAATCGATATTTTTTATTTATTGATATTGATCAGCCTTGAAAAGCTGACTATTTCAGCTCTTTTGAGTAGGTATCAAGTTACTTAGGTGTAACTTTTATCGAATTTTGACAGTTTTTAGGACACAACAAGTCTTAGACACTTATGGCTACTTTTAAAATATCATCTAACAATATCAAACTAAGTAAAACCAAATTCTTTCAACAGGTCGACACATTAAAATGGGAAACAGATGCCGCTCTCCAAGTAGACACACTTACATCTAAAGAAACCTACCACGCTGAACTAACAACCGCAGTTAAAGAGGTCTCAGACTCTTTGGAAGCATTACGTACCGCATTACTGCAACAACCTAAAGAAAACGCTACCAGCGAAGAGCTGGCCACAGCAGCCAAAGACATCGCCAGAGCTGGCACCAAACCTGGCCCAACTTTAGAACTAGCTAAACATCTATCAGAACTGTTGTTATTGGAATGTGAAGCGACAGAAGAGGAAGCGATGATGAAGGAAGTGGAGTCTCTTTCAGTGAGATACGAAGACTTGTTGGCGCAAGCTAAGAAGAGGGAATTGCAGATTAATAATTTGAGGTTAGTTTTTTGTTTTGTTGAAAATCCTTTTTCTGACAGCTGTCAGGATTGGCGCCATTTTGTTGAAATGGGTAATATTCGTTTGGAATTTTTTTATGGTCATTCGAAGCAAATTGAACGTTTTTTTACACGTGTTTAATTTTTTTTTTCTTATAAATCTCGTTAAATACAGTCTGTCTTAAAAGAGGAGAAATTAAAAAGTGGTAACACCGTAGTGCCCTCCCGTTTTGCTTAGATTGATTTGAAAGGGACGTCACTACAGTGTTGCCACTTTTGAATTTCTACTCTTTTTGGACAGACTATATAGGTACATTTAAAAATCTTACGCGTTAAAAAAATATATATTTTTCGATAATATTACTAAGAATCGAATTTTAAATAACTTAGAACGCGTGTTAGCTGTGTATCTCAAAAAATCAGTTCCTAAACGAATATTATCTTCGGAAATTGTTGTTTTCGTAGCACTAGAGCACTGATTTGCATTTTGGTGATGGGGCTTTTATGTAAAACAGTGCATTATGGTATTTCTAATATATTGTCTATTGAAGACTAATTCCTACTAATATTATTATAATTGTCAATGTTTGTGCCTATAAATGGATGTGAGGATCTTTATTACTCTTTCAGACAAAAACCACTGAACAGATTTTGATAAAACTTCGCAATATTGTAGCTTGCACATCAGAATAACAGACTCACATCCATCCATCGGCAACATATTTTGACTGTATAATATTAGAAGGAATTAAGATAAAATAGTTCCATAGACAATAAGTTAGCATCTCGCACGCAAAGAATGACGTCACAAGCTATAAGACTATATTGTGACAATTCTAAATACCTACTTGATATATTCCACTATAAAATTACTTATACCTATCGATTTCAAGATTTGTCTTTTTGACTGTTTCTCCATGTATGCAGTGGAGTGCTTTAAGACTGGTCATATGCAAAGGTTTTTTTATTTGTTAAGATTAGGAATGAGTAGGCAACTACATCTTTAATAAAGTGGTAGTAATAACCTACCTTAGATTTAATAAAAAAGTCATAAATACCTAGTAACTATTTTACTTAGGTACCTACCATCTTATGAGAGTAGGCTCGTGCCCCTCGGTGGGGACATATATGGGCTAACAACAACCTACCTTCTTTCTTACCTTTTAAATATTTATCTATTTATTTAGGTAATCAGTAGGCACGTAGGTCATGCAACAAATTCTAGAATTAAATCTAAAGTGAATTTAGAACTTATGGCTATGTAATACTTTGAAATCACAAATTGATAAGGTCACATTATGGGGAGGACGGGGTAAATGGGTGTCAAAATAAATAACATCCTTTTTTTATTTAACATAGTATGTTTCTAATTTGTTAGATAGATAGATAGAAATTCCTTATTGCACAAAAAGAAATACAAATAAAACTTAAAACTAAAACATTGTGCGCAAAAGCGGCCTTATCACTAAAAGTGATCTCTTCCAGACAACCATTGGAGTAGGACAAGTTTGTTGGTATATTACCAGTCTTAAGCCGTGTAAAAAATAACGGCTTGCTAACCCGGCATGCTCTAAACTTGCCTTCTGTCCCATAGGTTGCCCCACTCTGCCGCATACGCGCTTACGTGCGAACAGTAAGTACCGCTTTCTAAATAACTTTACTTTTATTTACTTACTATGATTTATTTATTAATCACTTTATTAATGTAGTGTTGTGTTGCACTTTTTTGGTTCTTTTATAAATGCTTTTTTGCGTTAATTTTTTCAATACAATGAATTTTTTGTTTTTTTAAATAAAGGCTTATTTAATGAAAGATATAGATAAGAATATTTAAAGAAAAAAGCTATATTTAATGGAAAACCATCTAATACTGAGTGGATACCTTCGTAAAGTAGCTAAGCTTTTCATACTTGGGTATTTAAAATTAAAATGGTACCTACACAATGTAAAATAAATGACTTAGTCGTAAAGTAGCTAAGCTTTTCATACTTAGGTATTTGAAATTAGAATGGTACCGTACCTATTCTATTTAAAATAAGTTAGGTAGGTACTAAGTATTATAATACTACCAAAGTAAAGAACCTTGTGCAACATAATTCTACATGCATGTTTTGCATTACTCCCTCTTTTATTTTGTAGTTAGTGCAATTTGTTATTAATTTTAATGCACCAAAATTATTTTATTTGCACCGCACAAACACAACACAACTTTTTTTATTTTCAGCTTCATATCTTAGTTGTACGAATACATATTTATTTCAAAATTTTATATTAAGTTTGAATGATTTATCTATTCCCTAGATTTTATATTTACCTAAAATTTTTTTTAGTTATGAATTAATTTAGTTAATTAAAAACATAAATAAACGTGAAATTGACTTAAAATTTATAAATTTTATTTTTCAAAAAATGTCTTATCGTAGTTATTATAAATCGTAGTTATTTTTTAGTTTCGAATTAATTTAGTTTAGTTAATTAGAAAAACAAGAACTTCATTTTATTAAACTAAAATTGTTTATTATTTATTTTTCAATAACACCTTATTACCCCGTTCTCCCCAATAGCGAACAAGGCCGTCTGACCTGCCCTCTATGCTCGGAACGCAACTGGAAACAACTTGACAACGACCTATGGCGTTTGGAGCAATGGCTACAGTTCGCTGAAGCTACTGAAGCCGCTAGAACTGATCCGCCGGAACAGTATGACGCTCTTGAAGATGCTATACAGGTTTGTAGCTTACCTTATCTTATCTAGCCATCGCTGTCCCAGTGCTGGGCAAAGGCCTCTCTCCTCTTTTTCCATGATTCCCTATCCTGGGCCGCCTCTGCTCAGACATCCAAGAAGGCGTCCAACTCATCTCGCACCTTTTTCGTGGTCTACCGCGAGGTCTTTTGGCTTACCTACTTACTTATAACTATCTTTACCTATACATCTGCCGCAACGTATCCACTTCACTCAAGTGAAAGAGAAAGTTAACGTCATGACTTATCAAGAAGTCAAAGCACTGGCAGAGGATAGGCCTAAGTGGCGAATGCTCCACCGACAAGAGTCTAACTCTTTAATGAAATGATGTTGACACTGCCAAGCATCTTTTCTGTTGGCATTTGCGGAGACGTGGCAAAATGCAATTCCCTTTACTTCTTTTTTGCGTTAGCCAAAGATTACTGGCAACGTTATTTAAAAATATTATGTTTCTTACTTTATGTTTGGCAATAAATAGGTAAACAATATTTTTAACAATTCAGTAAAGTATGTATTGTACATTATGTACAGTGTTAGAGAGGTTGCACACTACATCCGATGCTTGTCAGATCAGAGATATTCAGTATGTATAGAAATAGTTCTCAGATCAGTTTCGTATCCATTCTAAATACCTATCTCGGATCGGATGTAGTTGCTTAACCGCTCTCACAAATAACGAACCTAATCAACCCCTCTCTTTCAGGACCACCGCGAATTCCTCCTAGACCTAGATTCGCACAAATCCATCGTGGTTTCACTCAACGTAGTTGGCACGCACGTGGCCGCGCATGCGTCGTCGGCGGCGGACGCCGAGCGGGTGCGCGCGCGGCTCGCGACGGACAACAAACGTTGGGACGCGGCGTGTGAGCGCGCTGCTGTTTGGCAGAGGCGTTTACAAAGAGCCCTCGTGCATAATCAGCAGTTCCATGATATTGGTAAGTGTTGTAACTAGCTTTGTAAACTTAAGTTAAATGTCAAACGACAATTTGAGTTTGAAGTTAATAATACACATTTTCTTTTGACTTGTCCTGTGTATTAATTATTGTAAATATTATACATCAGTGAGTTGAGTTTATTTTATCAACAACTTATGTACAACATGAATATACCTTTAAATATTTCTATCAATATTTTCGCTCAAATTAATTTGTCAAGCATTACAAACAACAATTTGTTCTTCTACAGTGGTCGAATTAGTAGCGCGTCTTGCAGCAGCAGAACGCAACGTGCGGTCTCGCGAACCACTCCGCTTAACCCGTCCAGCTGCGGAACTACAGCGCGACTTCCGACGGTTCAGTGAACTTAGGGACGAGCTGTCTAGTGCGGAACCCAGAGTGCTGGCGTTGCATGAAGCTGCACAGTTACTGAAGACTGGCGATGCTCCCGCGCATTCTGATGATATTTGTCGCAGGTATGATTTTTCATAGAACAGCTGTTATAAGCAGTTTTCGCACACAGTTTTTGTACTGTTTTTGAAATTAAATGACTTTTGATATACAGCGATAGAAACTAAGTCAAGATCGGCTTTAAAGCCACTACACACTACATCCGATCTGAATTCGATCCTATAAAATTACCATAGAAATAATTCTCGGATCGGATGTAGTGCGAAGACCCGGCTTAGACTTCAATTTAAAAATTTTAAGACTTCGACGACTTCTTTTCGAAATATCTTAAATTTTCTGCTATTGTACCACAACCCAACCCTTTATTTCACTTCTCCAGACTAGCAGAACTCCGCCTTCGTCTACAATCGCTCCGCAAGCTGTCTGGCGTGTACGCACTGAAGCTCGGCGCGGCGTTGGCGCGGCAGCCGGCGCCGTCGCGAGCCGGCGCGTTGGCTGCGATGGCTGCGTGTGCTGCGCCACAGGTTCGATACGATTTATTTATTTTAAGGGGTTAATGTGTCGTCATGTTATGTTTATATGCAAGTGGTTAGACTGTAATTCGGAAAGATATGACGTCGAAATCTTTATTTTTGAGTGGTAAATGTAATTGCCATAATTTGAATTATGATTTTTGGTAATTCTCCTCTTTTAAATTATCTTATTTAACCAGGTCCTTTGCCCAGCAATGGCCCCCCATACGAGTAATCCATTTGTTTTATACTATTGGACTGAACTTTTTTAAATAAAAGTTCTATATCTATAGAACAAATGGATTCATTCCACTAAGTGATTTAGGTGTTAATTTGAAAAACAACAAGATTCTAGTCTAAACAAAAGTCGGACTTATAGAAGAAAGTATAGTTTCATATTTATGTTGCCCTTCACGCTTTACCCCGCCACAGAGCACAAAAGTACGGCAAAACAACCACAAGCTTTTTTATACTGTAGCCCTCAGAGTAATATCGAAACCTGATAATAACATAAATTATACCAAAGACTCCTATAAAAATGAATTTATTTTGTAAAAACGATTGAAATAAAATTTTTGTAATGTTTCCGGAACATTGGCATCATGGAAACCAACTTGCCAATTATTGGCATCTATAAATCAATAGCCTGCTCGGAAACATTATTAAAACGTTAAAGAGAGTGCCAATCATTGGCAATTAGCAAAATCAATTTTAATCATTTTTACTTCGTATCTCGTATAAAGTATGTTTTTAATTTGCAAATATTTCAATGATTAAAAGAGTGTAATCCAACTTAATAAAAATATTACCTTAGTTATTTATTTATTTATTTATTTAATAAATCGTGGTATATTTCTAGGATTAATCTTTCACATCCCAGGAAAAAAAGAACAATAGAAAATCTATTATGTCTGGGTTTATAATGGGTCAGTGGGATGTGAGGGGTTAAAAGAATGTAATCGAATTAGATGAACAATATTACCTTATTTATTGCTATTATAGTAGAAATATTTGCAAATTAACCCAAATAACCTGTGGTGTCACAGTAGAATTGCTTTGCACAGTATTTTGACGTATGTTTATCCCTCCCCTAGCTTATGGAGGACGAAGAAGAACAGATTTCGACTCTCAACCTGCCGCCTTTGGATGAAAATGAGTAAGTAGACATTTAGCGGGATTTTACTTTGTCTTTAGTTTAACCGCTTTCCACCCTCCTTATTTGCCTATGTTTTTAGTTAGAATTTACACCATAAATTAAATTAGCTTCCTTTCTTTGAGATTATGAATATAACAGAAATTGAATTTCGTTAATTATTCGTTTTCATAATTTTTATTTTACTATATTCATCTCTATATTCCAAAGTTTTTACTACCAAAGTTTTTTTCTTCTATTTTCGAGAGCAAGACGTTTGCGCAATTGAAATAAAAAAATCTAGTTTTGTGTAAAAATGCATATTTTACTTATTAGAATTATTGCAAAATACTTTCCAGTTACGCAATCTCTTCGCTAATATTTCATTCAACTAAACAAGGAACTAACACTAAATTTTCCCTTTACAGCGTGGTCGTAAGTGAGGAAAACGAAGACATCGAGCTGTCTCGTCTCCAACGGGGTCTTCGCTTCGTGTCCCGAGTAGCTCGCGCCTCTTTACCATTCCAAGCGCTACTTTTGTTACTACTCGGGGCCGCAGCCCTAGCTCCTCACGCCTCCTCAGACTGTAACACCCCCGGGCTCGCCTTCGAACCCGTCCTACGCTACCCTGAAGGACCACCGCCTCTCTGATCACGAAAACGAAAGTAAAGTATAAAAAAATATCGGGTATCGACTGAGTGAACAGCCAAGAATCCTCAAACACTCAGATTTGTATATATAGACTCGATTTAAAAAGGCCTACCCTCTAAGGCTTTGGAAATCCCCACTGGCATTTCTGAAACGACTGTGCCAGTGACCCGATGTGCTCAATGCTAGCTATTAACAGTGCGAGACTTTTAGTGGCTAGCGTTGATTACGAATGCCAGTCGGTCAGTCACTGGCATCGTCGTTTCAGTTTAGCATACTCAAATTCTAAGCGTACATTGTTTATTTGCCAATGTAACTGTCATTGCCAAGTAAACAGTGTACTGTTGGCGGATTTACTGTACATTGTTCACTTGCCAAATCTATCATTGCCAAAGGAACAGTGTACATTTGCCAAATAGTGTGATTTGGGTAGCCAGTGGGTATAAGAAGACACGCTTTTGACGTTGGCGGCGATCTCGCCACCGCTTTTGCTCAAAACGCGGTGCCCGAGCGCGATTGACATTCCAAATAATGGTGCTACGGCAAACGCTTGTCGCGAATGTAAATACCATTTTGTATATTTGTTACGGTTATTTAAAACAGATTCTCGCGGCAAGCGAACGAACGCGCCAAATGAACGAAGTAATTAATAAAAATATATATATTTCTATTAAAATATTTATAATGAAACTGTATTTATAAATATAATTGCCGCACAAATAATAAGACGGCTTTCGAATTGCAATCACGCATTGTTACTTAACTGTTAGTTGGTAAGAAACTGTTTACAAACGATTCAAATAAAGCCTTTGCATTGATTAAAAAAACTTCGTTTTATTTACATTTAGTTTTTACATCGTCCTAATTTTTTAATAAATAGCTACGTAAAATTAAACATACTACTTATTTCTTTACTATAAAGTTGTATTTCCTATAAAAGTTCCGTAATCTGAAACAAAAAATTATTACGATAACAAGAAATATATAACCTACATTTAGATAGGAAGCTACGCAATTAATTTTTTTTGAGTGACAAAATTAGATATAATGTTTGACAAAATAATTGTGCAATATTAAATATCTTAAACCATGCTCCAAATACCAGTCAAGTTGTCCTACATCAAATTTAAAGTGCGCTCTAAATTAAACACTGATGCCAGTAACTACTTATTGATACTTTATGCCAGTGCCTAACCAATTGGCATCCCTATTTACAACTAGACCACAACTCACATCTTGTCGCATAAACGGTCTTAAACATTCCATTAGACCTATAGCTATCACAATCATTGCCAAAAATCAGAAGAACAACATTGGCATTGGCATTTAACATCTGTTTGGCAACTGGTTTTCAAATACGCACCGCTATGACAAATAAAGGTAGGAATGCCTCTGCCTCGGCCTCGATCTTCTGTGCCTCGCAGTGTGATGCCGATGTAAGCTTGTCACTACGCATGATTGGAATCGTTGGTCACGGATTTCTGTCTCGGATGTTGCATGCTGTAAGATAGAAACAATTCTATAATATAAAAATGAATCACAAAATAATGTTGGTAAGTGCATAACTCAACAAAGCCTGGAGCAATTTTATCAATTCTTTCAAAGGTTCATTGAAGTCCAAGGATGATTTTCGCGGTGAGAAAAATTCGAATAGTTGCCGGGAAAGCCCTCTCTAAGGCGGATCAAAGTTCGTCCGGACAGCTAGTTTAGGTATAAATAAAAGTAAGTAGGTAGGTATTTACTTTTTCTGTTAACCTGGGTCAACTTACTATTTGACTCATATGGATAGAACAGAAGACGTTGGTTACCCTTTCACGCAAAAACCACTAAACAGATTTTGACGAAATTTTACAATATTGTAGTTTGCACATCAGAATAACACATAGACCTTCATTAAGTTATTTACCAAGATATGACGTTAAATGCATATGCAGTGGATGGTGGCCGCTAGTAAGTCAATAAACTTAGGTAAGTACCTACATAAGTAAGTTCTTATAAAATAAATTTATTGAATCTCATAACATTAATAACTACAATTCAATGTTAGTAGGTCAATAGAACGAGGTCACAAACACAAGACTAAGTAATAACTGCTTACTTTATCGTATTAAAATCGAGACATTGCATAAAGCAAATAAAATTTAAACATCGCATTTACACAGCTGAGTAATCGAATTGTATGAATGGGACTATGCTATGATTGATTACGTAAAAATTGTTTAAGTTACGTAAGTGGATTAATATTATGTTATTTTTCAGTGCATTTTCGATGAATTATTATTGATAGATATTGATGTCAAAAATGGTTACCCTTTCCGACATGATTCCGCCTTCAGAAAAAAATACCTCTAGCAAAATTGTTCCTTACCCCCTACTAAAATGGGGACCGAATATGGATAACTTGCCTTACAAAAATGGTAACCTATTCCTACCAAAATGTTGACCCTTACCAAAATGTTTAAGTTCATCGACCAAGATGTTTATACCTACCAAACCATAGTTAAAGCCGAATGAATGTAAACCGCTTTTAGCCGAGATGAATGCAGATCTTTGACGAAGGATGTCTAGCAATGGATCTGACGATGATCTAAATAAATACTGACCGGTTCTATATGAAGAGCATTGCCGAAAAGGTAAGCGTTGCCCACACCGTCGCAGTCACCGCTCAGCACCGCATCTCTTGCACTCGTGCGCAGTAGTTGTGATAGGATTACTATTAACACCTGTCAACATTTAAATTATTGTCAAAATAAATAAATAAATATGGCTTTCTGTTTCGAGCATTAAGTAGGTAGGTAGGTACCTACCTGAGAGTACGTAATTATTAGTCGATGGTCCAAAGATAATGCGATAAAAACCTCAAATTCAAATACTTAATCTCTATTTCATAAACAAATATAAGTAGGTACCTACATATTATGTAGGTAGGTACTTGAAACAGGCATGTCAATGTTACTTCTTTGTGTAACGCTAGATTCGCAGGGTAGCAGTTTTACTAAGAGAAGAATCTAGCAAGAAAATCTGTTACTCTTTTCTATCACATAAAGTTTTATAAGAATAGAAGAAGATCTACGGATTCAAGTAAATGCTATTAATTTTTATTAATTTAATACATAGCATCTAAATAAAGATACAAACCTGAAATAAAAACACGAGAACACTCAGAAACTGTAACGCCAACATAGCCTTGTTGAGCGGCGCGCGGACAGCCTCAACGCACCCGCGCGTGTGTAGAGACGCCGATAGCAATGGAGAACCTCCAGACCATACGGATCGCCATTCTGACTGGGAATTAATTATGGCGTTAATAAATTAATCAATATGGTTACACGTGTAAGCATATTCACATGTACGTGTATATATTTGATACTGAATTAAAAAAAAAACTATTGTATTCTATCTACCACTCTGCTTTATTCTCTGCCGCCCGTTTGAGCACTTGACACGACACACCTGAGTACTATTTCCTTTTTTATCATGATGTACGTTTACGCATTTTCAAAACCCTTTTCTTAACAGTTTTCATTTGTTATATGTAGGTACTTAGTTAGTTAGGTATGATACTGTTGTGTTAAGGGTAGAAACGAGCAGATCCCACGTACCTACTTTGCAATGCATTATTAAATCAGCTCCAAAGAAATAATATGACTAAAAACACACTTGTCACACGCAATGCGATCAGTCTGTTTCTACCGTTACTACTTATTTCAATAAAAAATGATACAACTTAAATAAGTATTTCATTGGTCAGTAGTTAGGTATAAGACTGTAGTATTATGTAATCATTACAAGTAACCAACCTGCTGCAAAGGGTCATGGTAACACGCAGCCAACACTCTCGGCGTACAACATGAATAGGGTGAGACTGGCGGTAGGACTTTACCATCAGCCCCTGCTAACCTGAAGACAAAATTTGTAATATCAGTTTGTTGTCTCTTTCAGATACATAGGTGCGAAAGACGATAGACTGCGATGGAAGTAAGTTTTACGTATAATGTAATGTGTGCTATTAATTACAGCCGCTGGGTAAAGACAAATTTAAGACGCATAGGTAGGTAACCAATACTTTATTTTACAAGTCAAGTTTGTTGTCTCTTTCAGACACACGTAAGTGCTAAAGGGATCTATAGATCGTAACGGAAGAAAGTGTAATCAATATTCTGAATTTTGCGGTAAAATAGGTACTCACCGCATCACGAGGTTAGACTTCTCGTTAAGGAAGTCCATGTTGATCCATGGTATTTCGTGCCAATCGCTCGGTTTGTCCGCGCCGCAGCAACCCAGTTCTATCTGGAGTTTAGTAAGGATTATATATTTAATTTATAATACATAGGTAAATTAAAGAAATACTTATCATATAAAATTTAAATAAAAAGGTACCTAGGTAGGTACCCACCTAATCTTTGAATCTTTCAGCTGGGTTTTATTGTGGGAAATCAGAAAAACATGACACGATGTTTATTACATAATTGCAATAATCGGCTTTCTCTAAAATTGGGGATTTGACAATTAATATACCTAAGTAACTACAATACTGCCTACCCATGCTTAAATAATGGAGACCTCCTCCATTAAGCAATGAACTTTCATTAGGTATGTACACTTTAAAATAACTAGGTTTCCTTCATTCCCATGAATTTAAATTTTGTAAAGTATGTAACTAACTTGCATGGTATCCAACAATCTTTTCCACGTCGGTTCAGTTAAATACTGAGCGATTCCAATTCGCAATGAAGAAGTCAGTTCATTCAGCAGAGCCTGTAATAATGATGATGCTTATTACTCTTTCAAGCAAAACTACTGAACAGATTTTGATGAAACTTTACGATATTGTAGTTTACACAAGTTACACGTTAGAATAACATACCTACAGGCAATATCATTGAAAGATATTGCGTAAATCCATGATATAAGCTGATGAATGCGCATGAATTCGCGGGCACCCACCCTCTTAAATAAATAAACAACTAACCACACCACAATATAACCACACCTACGGAAGATGCGGAGCACTCCTATCACAATTGTCGCAAGACTAATTTCTGGGAGGCCCCTGCAACATACTTGTATTAACTAATATGAAAATACAGATTTTTTTAACTAAGCAAAAATTCACCTTAAGCGTACTCCGACAAGCAACATACACCAGAATCCCGTTCAAAGCCACACAGCTGCCGCTGATCATCCAGATCCTACTGGACAGCATCACGCGCTGCCAATGAGGACAGTGAAGGAACCAGGACATGAGACGTAGACCGCTCGTGTAGTGGAGTTTCATGCAGTACGCTTGGAGAAGGATCAGGCCGTAGAGCATGTATACTGTTACCTGAGGAACGAAAGGTAGGTCTTGATTAAAGTAGGTATATACCTACCTATAGCCTATAGAGACAGATTGGTCCCATGTAGGTACACAAAAACATAAAGGTGCGTACAGACCATGTAACATAACATGTTATTTAACATTGTTATATAACTTTGATCGCGTACAGACAGACCATGTAACATGTTATTTAACTTGTGTTTTATAACACGTCCACACTATGACCTTGTGATTCAACATTGCAACATAAAAATATAACAATGTTATATAACATTGTTATATTTTTATGTTATTTTTTATTTTTATTTTTATTCGAATGTGTACAGTATTATTTTATGTTGCAATGTTGAATAACAAGGTTACATAGTGTGGACGTGTTATATAACACAAGTTATATAACATGTTACATGGTCTGTACTCTGTACGCACCGTAACGCATTGTGTAAATAAGTAAGTAGATTGCATACGTGAGACCTGTCTGTGTCTACCCTAATCGATCTAGTTGGTGTAATACGGATATGGGATTTCCTACACTTCCGAATACAGACAGGTAGGTCGAGATTAATAGACAAATCTTACATATCAGCGGAAGAAATAACAATAAGACTCCATGAATTCCCCTCTTTGTATCCACTGCTGGGCAAAGGTCTCCCTCCCTCTGTATGTTAATTACTTCAAAATCAATGTGTCCGATGGATGGATGGATGATTGTGAAAGATCTTTTATGCTCTTTCACGCAAAAACCACTAAACAGATTCCGAAGAAACTTTACAATATTTTGAGTTATCAAATACCTAAAGCCAACATAATACAAGACCGTACGAAGACGCAGGTAGCCTCTTTTTTTTTTAATTATACTTAAAAGCAAAACAATAACCTTATGAATCTGCTTCAGCAACACCAACACCTTCATAGAAGTATTGTAACAGAAGATGACCATGCACAGCGAGACAACGAGTTGAGCTATCAGCAACGCACGAAGCACACCCGCCAATCGTTGCCTGCCTTCCTTTGAGAATGTAAACACTCCCCACGCCATGGGAGCATATTGTGGGCCATGCTAGCTGTTTGCCTGTAGAGGACAAAAATTATTCCGCTGCATATTGAGCGGCAGTCTAGTCTGTAGAACGCCCGCCTCAAACCTTGGAGACGCGAGTTCGATCCCCGGCTTGTGCCTCTGAGATTTATTTCTCATGTACTGATCGAATATTCGATTAACACTTGCTAAAGGTGAAGGAAAACATCGTGAGGAAACCTGCATACACTAGAGAAGAAATCCGAATGTGTATGTGAAAACATTGGGCCAGCGTGGTGGATTATAGCATAATCACTCTCGTACAAGAGTAAGCTCGTACCCCTATAGTGGGGACGTTAAAAGAGCTGATGTTGATTATTCCGCTTCCTTTTCTATCACCCAGGATTGCTATTTGCCAGAGCGAGAAAGACCAAGATTCATTTCCTTTTGCTACTTAGGTCATACAGACGTAGAAAACAAAAAATGTCTCTCCTGTTCCCGAAAGTTAACGATACTGGAAGCTAACTGAACTTGATACATATTTGCGTAATCTATGCCCAATGTAGGCAGTTTATAAACATTTTGAGGATTTGCTCCTATATCCTTAATCATCAGGAACAGAAAAGACAATTTTGACCCTATAATTCTGTGTATGAATCACTTGCTAGGCAAACGCCAAGCATCCTTTCTTCTTTTTTTTCGCTCTAACAAATGGCAATTCCGAGCGATGGAGAAGGAAAGAACGACATGGCTGTACATCTAGCTCAACCGTTAAAAAGGAAAGTGTATTTTTATTATTTTAAATGAATAGGTATCTGTAAAGTCAGGTACTCATAAGCGAGTTGTAACCGTTACATGCACTGTAACCGAAAAAGATAAGTGTGTACCTATGCTCGCTGTTCGTTCGTGATGAGAGAGTGAGTGATGAGTGAGATATGAGAACGTTCGACCAAAAATGGTACACACTATGTTTTTTTGGTTACAGTGCACAACGGTTGCGGTTACAGTTCGTTAAAGAGTACCCGGCTTTAGGTTAACTTCGGTTAATATCATAGTAAGATTAACAAAGCTATATGCAAGGAAATAAGAGCATTAATAAATGAGAATAGCTAATACATACCGTCTGATTACATAAACACAACATACACTTTTTTTTTATAAAAACAGAATCAAAATAATTGTAACACAAAATCAGAATTAAAATATTTGTTTAGCTTTTTGCAATTGAAAGGTGACTGATGTGAAGTGACATTAATGACATTTTGTCTTCTTTCTGGAAATCATAAAGTTTGAATAGTAAAAAGTATTTAATACGTCAACACTTCAACAGTCTCTGTTAACTTGGAGGCAATCTGCAAGCATGAAACCAAGTTTATTGAAGAGTTAGGTAGATAGGTACATACCTACTAATATTCACGAGAAAGAGGCTACTCTCCAGGGAGCCAAGAATGCGAATTTGAAATAGCCTCAGTTGTGTGTCGGCAGTGTCAATGGCTTTTTGGTATTCTGCTAAACAATGGCTTACACCACGCTTACTCGTGCTATACGCTCACAGTGATTGCGACCATATGTGTCTATAAATACCATTGATACTCTGCCGAGACACGACAGAGGCTATTAAATTAGCAGACTTGGGCTTAGCTTGGGCCCCAGATGTAGACATATATTAATAACTAGTAATAAATAACACAAATGAAGAAACATATCTCTCAATAGGTTTACATTGAATTCATTACAGCCAGCTGTTCTTTTAGGCCTTTTGCAGGTACCACTTTAATACAAAGATTACGTTTTCAAGGCATTTTTTATGATTCTATTATTTCTATGAGCAAGTATACTATAAAATGAAAACAATAGAAATATCAAATAATCAAAATTATTTATTCTAATATCACAAATATATCAATTCAAAAATCATAACAATACTCTTAATCAATAACAATTCACAGCATAAAATTGAACATAATATTATTGATAAATTAAATGATTAATTCACAGTTTCTGGAACGCCTCTTTAAAGTAATTACTTCGTTAAACACATTCTGCTGGTTAAATTAAATGTCGATAATTTTAAAACCATTTCAGCGACAAAATGCAATTAACTTAAACATGAATCCAAATGAGCATTCATTTCATCTTCTTCAATCATTTTCAAACAACAAGGGCATGGATATTTAGTACCTGTAGCATTCATGACTTGTGATTCATCAAATATGTCATCTTCATCATCATCTATTACTATAGGTTCATTCAAACTGATCCCTTCTTCAGGTTTAGATATGTCAGTAAAGATAAAAGCTATGCATTCGTCTAAATGTTCGTCTAGCGGTTTTTTTACAACATCACCACAACATGCACATTTCTGGTCTGCTACATCTTTACTTGTGCCAGGCTCTGTTTTGATTTTAACAGCGATATCATCTAGAAACGACGGCATTACTCCAAAATATGGTTCGTAAATTTGTTTCGGAGGTACATAGTTAGGTATTTTCTGTAAATCTTTTTCGTGGTTAATCACTGTTACTATTTCTTTGAGTTTGTTCATGTGGTTATCGTCTGAGTGATATTCGTGTTTTATTTCAGTTTCTAGATCAATAATCTCTTTGTGAATGTTATTAATGTGATCATTTATATGTCCGTTTATTCTATTTTTAGATGTAGAAGGTTCTGGCTTTTTGAAATTTGGTATAACAGGAACAACACCAACAATTTTTCTTAAGTTTGATTTATCATCTTGAGGAACTATAGGCACTTCGTTACAAAGTGTCTCAATCACTTCTTTATTCAAACATTCATCTAAATGTCTATTTATGTCTTTATCATCAATTCTCTTATTACAAACTGGACAAGCTACAGAACAATCAATTTCAATTTTATCATAACTATCATTTTTATTTTCAATTTTAATAGGTACTACAGAGATTCTTTTATCTTTTGACTGTTTTATCTGATAATCTTCACCATACAAATCTTTTAAAGTTGATGATGCTGCCTTTTTGAAGTAATCATCAATTTTATTTATCTTTGCTGGTGGACTAGTTAACATTGTATCTGCTTTGTGTTTACTTGCTTTTGTTGTTTGACTTAATGTAACAGTCTTATTCAGAACTTTAGATTTAATTTCTTTGGTATTAAGAACTGAATTGTTAAGTGGCAGTTGCTTTTTAGCCCAAACATCTCTCACTACATCTACAACTGAATTTGATCTAGGTCTATCATTAGTGAAAGTTTTATTATTAATGGTTTGTCCCTTACCACTAAATACTTCTATTGCTTTATTCACTTGTTTTATGGATTGTGGATTAAAAACTGGCTCCTTTTTAGTAATCACTACAGTATTCACTCCATTGCTTTTTGTTTTTATTGTATTAACATTAGAGTCTTTCAAAACAAGTCTTGGTACATCAGTCTTTGTGTAATTTGTAATTTTATTGTTCTGTTTTGGCTTGGCTTTTATGGGTTTGGTATTTTCTGGTTCTTTAATTTTGGTGTACGTTCCACCGCAGTTGGCTAAGTGTGATTTCCACCAATAGTCGTAAGGGCCTGGAGGTTTGTTCATGGCTCGTCTTACAATGCCGAAATGAGGTCTTCTTGTTTGACAAGGGCCGTTGCATCTCCACCAATGAGTTTGGTATAATTCTACCTGGAATTTCAGAAATGATTTGTTTTTTAGAGTATTCATTCTATTACTAGTTTATTTATTAATTCAATAAATGGTTATCTAATATCTATCAAAGCCTTTAGACCAAATAGAAAAAGAAAAGATCGTCATAGGTCCAGTAAAGTTAGGTAGGTACCAAAAGTGAACTTTGTGATGACTGCTTATTGAAATAAGAATTTTTAATTAGATAGTAACAATGATTTGATCACTCTTGTACGAGGGTAGGCTCATGCCACTGTGTTGGTTGCCTGTTAAGGGGGGAGGAAGGAATGATTTGATATTTTGTGACATTTACCTACTTAGAAAGAAGCATTTCAGTCATTTTAAGCTAGCACTTATGTGGCTCTTGTAAAATTTAAAAGTAAAATAAATGAACAGAATATACACATGATAAATAATTTGTTTGTTGGTAAAGCAAGGCAACACCTACCTCTTCATGAAAATCATGGTAAATACTAATATTCAATCCAGCAATCATATTAATGCGATGCATGTGAGCTTGGAAGTTAGGTCCGTGGCCGTCTCGGTCTCTATCTCTGTTTGTGATGAATAGAAATGCATGGATCATTTCGTGTAGGAGAGTTTCAACTAAGTTCTTCCGAGGACGGAGTTTGAGTAAAGGTTCGCTTAGAGCTATGTCGCAGAGGCCGCCTCTTCCTTCGTATCTGTGAATGGTATGAATTTTGGTGATATAGTCAAGTGCTATTAAAAATGGCGGTAAAAAAAATTGTTGTTATCCCTAAACACTTTTAGCGGTTTTAAGTCTAAGCTGTAATCAAACTTATTCAAACTGCGCCTAACTTAATTGTTCGACTCTATATGCTGTTATAGCCTTGTTACCTTTAGCATTGAGTTTTTTTGAGTGTTGAACACATTCAATAATGTTCGTAATTTCACGGTTAAAAATGCTTTTTTTACTTACGAGCATACACCAGCACAAGAATACATCCTTTTGCTCCATCTCACAACAGCTCTACTCGCTAATTTCGCCTCGAAAAACTCTTTATCGAAATGTATGAACAAGTTGTGTATATTTGGCGTGGGGTCGATTAATTCTAACTCAGGATCAGCCAAATTCATATTGAACGGCTTCCATAAGCAATTAGCAATGTTTTGAAACACTGTCGGAGTACTTTTTCCACTCGAAAATAAATAAATAAGGTGAAAATTGCCAAAAATCAAACTTGAAATACCTAAAAACAGCTGGCTAGCGACATTTGAATATTTGATTTGACATTACATTTGGGCATTTGGCGTTTCAAGTTTTTAATCCTACTTCATTTGAAATGGTGACCAGCATTTTTAGCCGAAGACGTGTAGAGACAATATTTCTTATATTTCTGGATTATTTTAATTTGTATTGGCGTATTTCCTTTGTATTATAAGATATTACGTTCACACTGTGCGTTTATATGCCTGGTTAATGAGGTTACAGAATAATGTACATTTAAACCTATTTTTAAATAATACGACGCCAGGCTAAAACATCTTTTATTAAAAGTAAAAAATGTAAACAAACAACTGTCAAATTGCAGTAAGTAATAGAGGCGCATGTTCGCATGCATTGTGCGTGAATATTGAATTAATTTAAAGAATTAAATGAATTCTCAACACTTTCGAGTGCTTTTCAGTTAGTGTTTCAAATAAATAATAATCACAATGGACCGCTTAGAGGAAGATATAGCGAACTGCCACTTTGTTCCAATGTCGACGATGGTAAGAAACTTAATAAACAAAACTGTTCTTGTATTTTATATTTATTTATTTGGTTTTGCAAAAATGTATACTGCATATAATGTTAATATAAAAAGTATTTTGTATTAAGGAGGGATTAACAGAGCTAAAATTTCTTTACTCAATAACTTAACCTAAGCATGAAAAAAAAATCAGTTAACATTACCATATAAGATAATTTTTAAGCCTGTGTGGGTGTAAACAATCCTAAATCGAAGGCTGTGCCTTAACTTTAGAAGTTTTAGGTAGGGTGGTACTTATTATAAATGGTTCAGCAGTTTATCAAAGAAGTTTTAGATCCGCCCTTAACATAACTCTCTGACCGAGTTACTGAATTACTTTTAATTACATTTTGAAATGTAGTAAGATTGGCTTATACCTACATCTATTTAGTTACCTATTTAATAATTAATCGTAAACGTTTGTCCCAGCAGAACTGTTATGTATTGATTTTAATTATTGTAACAGAACCTTTTTTTTTATTTTCAGAGAAGACTGAAAAATTTCCTAGACAATCGTCCAACTGAAACAAATAAAAAATGCAAAACAAGCCTTGTAGAGTTACAAAATAGGAATATAATTAAAAGGAAAAGTTGGGAGACACAATATCAGCTTGCTATTAAAAAAGCAGTTTATTCACACAATTGGAATAAAGTTATATTACTTTTAACTAAATCTCCAATTTGGGAACACGATTCTTATCAATTTTATGGTGGAGTCGATTTTTATGTGAGAGTAAGTATAGTATTTTTTACTGTGATAAATTAAATACAACAACATTAATTAGGTACAAGAATTTTATCATCATTATCATATCTGTCACACCTCTCTCCCATTGGGGGATGCAAAGACCACTTCCCTCCACTTACAAGGATCCAAAAGATGGGAATAATTGGAAAAGATGAGAAATAGGTGTGACAGATATGTATATGTATGTAGAGTGCTCTATGTAAAGTTGTCTTTTATTTTCTCCTTCCATAACTCTTATTCATCTTGTACTCCTTCCTTCCCATACTAAGTCATTAACATTCCTTTTTATGTCTCCCAGTATTCCATTTTTTATTCGGGCAAAGATCACAGACTATACTGCCTAGTCTACAATATAAACTCTGCTTTTGAATGTACCTACGCTTAACCTACTATAAACTAAAATATATTAAACCTATACATAATTATATAATTATATGTTAGATAAATACATAGATATTATTATTTAATTACTTATATAAATATTTAAAAACATACATAATTTATTGTATTCTTTGTGATAAGGACAATGCTCTATAACACTCTTTATGAAAACGTGGAGAGAGTGAGTGTCACATAAAGTTTTTTTTTTCAAATTACAGGCAATGACACTAGCACTAATGAACCACCCTAATGCCAAAGCCCAAGGCCTATTCAACGATTACCTACACATGGTACTAGCTTGTCGAAGTAATGAAGATAAGAAAGCAATGCTTAAAGTTATACTAAGTTTACCAGAGAAGCTAATTTATATGAAGAAACGAGGCGATTGTGGTTTATAATGTGTTATGGAAATAAAGAAGGTAATTTAAAGTATTTAGTTGTTTTTCTGAGAATAACCGAAGGTGCTCTGTTGTTTTGTGGGTAGCTCGAAGTGTCAGAAGCATGTGATCAGGTTATTTCATATAAAATCTCATTCATTCATTAATTTAATTTAAGAGTTAGACTCTTGTCGATAGAGTGTTCGCCATTTAGGCCTATCCTCTGCCAGTGCTTTAACTTCTTGATACGACATGACGTTAACTTTCTCTTTTACTTGAGTGAAGTAAGTACGTCGCGGCCTTCCTCTGCCTCTCTTGCCCTCAACCTTTCCTTCAATAATGTTTCTCAAGAAACCGTCATGTCGTATTAAGTGCCCTATCATCTTCCCTCCTCTATTTTCTACAGTTCTTAACAAGCAGCGCTTCTCGTTGACCATGTGTAAGACTTCCTCATTACTCTTCCTCTCTGTCCAGCTTATCTTCTCCATCCTCCTCCAGCATGAAATCTAATCATATAAAATCTATGGAGATAAATATATGTTTATTTGTGTAAGTTAAATTATGGAGTGAACTGATCGCATGCGTCAGACGCTGCGAGCAACGCATACTTAAAACAACTGCGCGCCTAAGTACTCACATTTATCCATCAATCCATCCATCGGCATTTAACATTTATAATATTAATAGAAAGGAGGATGTCGAAGTTTTGCGTATTAAAAGGTACAGAGGTATTTTCTAATTAGATATCACATTATGGTAGGTATGAAACAAACATTATGGTAAAAATGGTGTAAAAACGCATAGTATATGGTTTATGGTTAAACATTATGGTTATGGTAAAAACATTATGGTAGGTATAGTATAGGCATGAAACAAGCATTAGCGTTGGTACCTGCTATCTATACCTACACCAAAGCCTCCGGCATGCCGCCGGGCTAGGTCGGCAGCTGAGCGGCAGCTTTACGTCATACGAATGGCAGCTGTCAAAAAAGCCGGCGGCTTTAGTGTGTAGACAGCTTATTATGCTCAATATAGTACCTATGGGCTATTTGTAAAATGGTTCTTTATCATAAACAGCCTGTGGAAATAATTGCTTTTATTACTTTTCATTAATAATCATTATTATTAGTACAATACTTACTAAATTGTACCTAATACCGGATACACCCATTGCTAGGTATTATATATTTAATTATATTGTTATTACTGCATATTAAAATTAAAATACATGTCTCACTAATTAAAATACATGTTTGACTCAAAGTAAAAGTTATTCTTTTAACCGAAATTGCAACATTGAATCGCATATGTAAGTGATTTTCTTAATATTAACTTTATATTCCGGAAATGTGAATTAATAACCTACCTAATTTATTTTTCTTTTTATATTGACTTTTATATTTTTATAACATATTTTTTTACAACTACACGGACTTACATAAATACCTAGGTACTTAAAGGAAAATTAAGATTTTTTTCAAATTGTTGAATAGGTTGATGATGACGGAGTTATAAGGTAGGTGAAAAACAAAAAAACTGTATTAATAAGTGAGATAAGACCTTACTTTACCTTACCTTACAATAAATTACCCTTTTAACGTCCCCACTACAGGGACACAAGCCTACTCTCATACGAGAGTGATAATACAGAAAAAGAGAGATATAAGGCCCATTTGCGCAGCCAAACTAACCCGGAGTTAGCTGCTAACACAGGATTAAATAAATAATTTGTATTGATTTATCTTGATTTAACCCTGTGTTAGCAGCTAACTCCGGGTTTATTGAGTTAACCCTCCGGTACGCAATTCGGCCTTAGACATGCAAAGTTAACCTGTGAAGTGACAGAGGTAGGGAGGGATGGATGGATAGATGGATAGCTATAATCTATCTATCGAACCATCCATCCATTTTAGCCTATAGCTGCCCACTGCTGAGCATAGGCCTTGATGCTTCTCCAGCGCAACCGATTCTTTGCCACCTGCATCTAACGAGACCCTGCACTACTATTTATACTAGTATTCCTATATAAGGTGACTTTGAATTAATGAACGACAGAAAAGTATATGCATGTACTCGTGACAACAAACAACTTTTAATATGGGACCAAGTTCGAATTCATTAAAAAAAATTGTTCCGCCATACTATCAGCGGGTGCATTTAGTATGGGGGGTTCAAAAATTTTTGAATGATTTCGACCTTGGTCCCATAGTAAAAGTTGTTTGTTATCACGAATAGGTACATTTATATTATTTTCTATCGTTCACTAATTAAATTGTGCTATCTCCCCACAGCATGGATTTAATAAAGTGGACGATATCAAAAGTAAAGTCTACCTTTGAAGTAGTGACCCTGCCATTAGCGGCGAAGGTTTTCGAACTGGCTATTGCATTTCTCTCACGGCAAAATCTCAATTCTGGAGATTATCCACAGGAGAGACCTGTTTTTCGTAAGTTTTATAAGTAATTACTAGAGATGCGCCGAATATTCGTTTACTATTCGGTATTCGGCATATTCGGCACATCAACCGAATATTCGTATTCGGCCGAATATTCGTTTAAAATGACCATTTATTCGTTTATTTAGTATTGTAATAAATTGCTTGATAAAATAAGATATTAACCTCATATTCAATTATTTAAAACCAAGGAGCAGTCAATCTTATATCCTCATTTTCACATCTAGGTATTACAAGAGTTTAGGAGATGATAAAAATAAAGATAAGTTATTAAGTGACACTTAGATAGAATTTAGAAACCTAGACATTCTGCTCTATCTAGTGACTGTCGAAGGCGCTTTTCTTTATAAACTTTACCTATTTGTTGTATCAAAATTAGTGTGAAAGAACGACCGAATAGTTCGGCCGAACTATTCGGTTCGGTAGGGTTTCAAACCGAATAGTATTCGTTATTCGGCAAAACCCATATTCGGCGCATCTCTAGTAATTACCTACTTATTTAAACTTATAGATTACAGCCTAGCTGCTCGCGACTTAATACAAGGTAGGTATGTGTTATTTTGATGTTCAAGCTTCAATATAGTAAAGTTTCATTAAAATCTGTTCAGTGGTTTTTGCGTGAAACAATTAGGGTGTTACCACACCAATCGATCGATTGTCAATCGACCGCATCGATCGATAATAGAATGGTATTGTCGATGTTGATTAGTATGGTAGAAACTATCAATTGACGACTAATACATTCTACCAATCGATCGCTGTCGATCGATTGGTGTGGTAACTCCCCAACAAACATCCCATACATCCAACCTTCTTTCTAGGTATCTATCGGTACAAAAATTGATAATATTGACATTCATATTATACCTACTCGTATTACGTTACGTATGGTAAGGCTAAGTCAGGAGTACCCTTGACCGATGTGCATATATGAGGCAACTGATAAATGTGGAGTGGAGCGAAGTGGTCTCTGTGTACCCTGATGGGGGAGAGACGTACGTGACAGATATAATGTATCTACCTGTATACTTATGAATTCGCTGTTCTTTCAGATATTTTTAGATTCTTCCTTCCTAGCTTCCTATCAAAGCCCATAGCTAATGTTCTTCCAAATTCCAGATGGCCAAGTATTCGACGTAATCATCGTAGGCGCAGGTTCCGCGGGCTGCGTGGTAGCTAACAGAATATCCGAGGTTTATAACTGGAATGTACTGCTTATAGAAGCTGGTGACGATCCTAGGCTGGATGCTCTGGTAAGTGGTTTTAACTGACGAATTGATTTTGATGGAATTTGGCAGTGAGGTGGTTTACTTCGCCTACACAAACAAGTTATGCAATAAGTAAGGCAGAGTGTTGATTCATTTTATGATGAAAGTCAAGGCATGTGATCTGCACGTTAAAATAAACCACTTTCTTAAAAAAATTATAGGTCACTTAAACGATTTTAACTTAAGTAAATATGAAGATATGGTTTCTCCCAGATGTTCCAACATACCTACCTAACTCTACTTTTAACTGCCTTCTGAGTATTAGAATAGTGTCAGTTCAATAAGTATAACACACATACACACACACATACACACACACACACATACACACATACCTACACACATACACACACACACACACACACTTTTTTATGTGTTCTTATAATAACAAAAGTTTTGCACGTGGTTGAGTGTTAGAACAAGTTAAATATAAAGTTATGTTTATTTCTCTGCCTTATAGATACCCGGCTTCTTCCCTTTTATAGCATACTCAGACGCCGAATGGAATTACTATTCAGTAGACGATCATTATTCTGGACAAGCTCACAAGTCTAGAAGACAACACTACGCTATAGGAAAGATGTTAGGAGGCTCCAGCGGAAGCAATTATATGTACTATGTTAGAGGAAATTGGAGAGATTTTGACAAATGGGTGGAAGCTGGAAACCCTGGTTGGGATTGGGAATCAGTTTTATATTACTTTAAGAAAAGTGAAAGGATGACAACCCCAGAAATACTTTACAGTCCAACAGGATATCTTCATAGCACAAACGGTTACTTAGGAGTCTCAAGACCTGATTGGGGTACACAGTCTACCAAATACTTCGAAGCTCTAAGAGAAAATGGTCACAGAATTTTAGTGGACCATAACGGCTTAAATCAGCTTGGTTATGCTCAAGCTACGTTTACCATTAGTGAACCCTGGAGACAAAACACAGCGTTTGCATTCCTCAAGCCAGCTAGAAATCGTCCTAATTTATTCATCCTCAAAAAGAGTTTCGTAAGAAAAGTACATTTTGATGATGATAAAGAAGCAGTTAGTGTTGAAGTAAACGTTCATGGTACCGATATAATTTTGCTGCAAGCGGATAAAGAAATTATATTATCAGCGGGAGCTATAAACAGCGCTCAGATTCTCATGAACTCTGGTATTGGACCTAGAAAACATTTAAGACAAAAAGGCATTAGAGTAGTTTTAGACTCTCCTAACGTCGGACAAAATTTACACGACCACCCTGCTGTCATGGTTACGTTAACAGCTGAAAAGAATATACTATCAGCTTTTAATAACTTAAAATTTTTGACCAATTTGAACAAATTTCCAACACCAAGTATTGTAGGCTTTGCAGCGCTGGATAAATCGGTCCATGACGCTCGACCAGATTACCAAATAATGGCATTTCCATTTCCTGCAGGAACTGTCAACCCTACATTAATATGCACACATGTATTTCGTTATGAAAATGATATTTGTCAGAAAGTAGCAGAAGCTGGTCAATTTAGAGAAACATTATTTGCTTTAAACGTTTTGCTTCATCCAGTGTCAAGGGGAGAAGTGAGATTAAAAAGCAACGATCCAGAAGATGAACCTATTATAAATCCAATGTTCTACGGCGATGTAAGAGATTTAGAGATTCACGCTCGTTCTATGGAAGACTATGTATCTGTACTCAACACTACTCTGTTTCGAGAAGTCGGTGGTGGAGTTGTGAACTACGGTATCAAACAGTGCGCGCATTTGCCGTTTTTGAGTCACGAATATTGGAAATGTCATGTTTTAAACTTGGCTCAAACGATATGGCATTCAGTAGGTACTTGTGCGATGGGTCCAGAAGGTATAGGGGTTGTAGATGAAAGACTTAGAGTTAGAGGCGTGAAAGGTCTCAGAGTAATTGACGGTGGAGCAATACCTTTAATAACCAGTGGTAATACTAACGCTCCAATAATTATGTTAGCTGAAAAAGGCAGTGATTTGATCAAACAAGATTACGGTGTCCGAACTTATTAACTTGTAAATTCATATTTGAAATAAAACTAAGTATAAAATGAAATACATTTTATTTAATACCACAATTACCCTGTAAACAAAACACTTTTTGCAGCGAATTAGGCACAATTTGGAAATGCTGGAACCTTAACTCTGAAGTCTTCCTTCTTTTTGACTTTGCCGTAGTCTGGTAAAAAAGGCTGCTAAAAGTTCTTGTTACAATATTTTAACACGACAAGTATCACAGTATTCACAGTGCATTAAAGCTAGAAAAAGACTGGCCCCATGTATAACGTGGGACAGCGTTAGGTGTGTTTCAGCTAGCTTACCATACATTCCGTGACAAGACGTTGGGTTTCATGGGTTTGTCACGCTTACGTCCATAGTTTTAAATGTGACAAGGACAGCATGACGGGAGATAATTGTCGCGGCACGTATGCTTAACCTGCTGTTCATATTATTACTACAGAGTAGGGTGCCTTTCCACCAGAGATGTGCTAGGTATGCTATGTTGCTATGGATGCGTTTGATATCCACCAATCATATTCAGGGTGTCCTCATATTCAATGTGATTGGTTGATATAAAATGCATCCATAGCAACGAAGAATAGCACGTCTCTTGTGGAAAGGCATACTAAATCTGCTAATTTAAAGTAGGAAGCTTCAGTTGTGTGTCGGCAGAGTATCAATGGCCTTTTTTGACACATTTGGTCGCGATCGCAGCCATTGTTTAGGCAGAATACCAAATGTGTCAATAAATGCCATTTTCACTCTGCCGACACAAAACTGAGGCAATTTTAAATTAGCAGACGTGGGCCCTAGATGTCATCGTACCTTACGTGCCTGGTATCATTCTATTTCTAGCTTTAATATTAACTTACAAAAAAATGGTTAAACTTATCACGAAATTGCATTAATCCTTAATTTACGAACTTTATTTTAAATTGTTCTACCGCTTTTTAAATTGTTTTAGATAAACCTTAACAATAGGAATATGCTAGTTTTACAAACCCTTTATCTGCTGATTATTTTGAATGGGTTTAATTTCCCGTTTCACCAGCTATAGTAAAAATTTAACTTACAGATAAACCTATGTCGATTTCATAAAACATGAAGTTTTAGACAGAGACAGTTATAAAATATCTGTCAGTTAAAATTTATCTATATCTAAATGGTGAGATGGGCCTTAGTAGGTATATACCTAAGGTAGGAAAAAAACTTGCATTATCTCTAAAAACAATTCATACAAAATACAATAAAATAACTTATCTTAAAGTCTAGATTCGAATCTCACCAAGTCCCAAGAATAAAAAAAATACAATTTTAGATGTTTTTAATCAGATGCAAGTAGGTACATTAATATTTGTTTGTTTTACTTTTACTGTGGAAACTATCATTATCATCATCTTAGCTTATAACTGTCCACTGCTGGGCATTTTTTGGTGGCCATCATGATCCCCCTGCTGGGCAAAGGCCTCCCCCGCGACTTTCCATTTAACACGGTCTCCGGTAGCGTTCCGCCTTTCCCGTGAAAATGCATCCAGATCGTCTCCATATTTTTCGACTGTTGAGCATAGGCCTCTCCAATACCTCCCCAACGCGACCGGCTCATTGAAGATATAGTTTTATGAAACTTCTTCAAATGGGGATGATGACTACATTCGAAAATTCAAAAAATAATTAGTCCGTCTTTTAGGCTTTTAAAAAATATTTGAAACACGTT
Source organism: Anarsia innoxiella (assembly GCA_947563765.1). Lineage (NCBI taxonomy): Eukaryota > Metazoa > Arthropoda > Insecta > Lepidoptera > Gelechiidae > Anarsia > Anarsia innoxiella. The sequence goes on from OX387399.1 coordinate 1,692,961, forward strand.
TTTTTATCTGATCAAATACATAAATAAATACAAAGATACAGAGCATTAAAGTTACGGAGTGGGGGGTATTGACGGCACACTCCTAGGTAAAAATCGTACTAAGGCGTGACGTCGTAAGCAAATTTAACCCAGTGTATCTTTGTCATTTTTAGTTTAAGAGAAAAAAGAAAAAATACATGTCGAATATTTTAAAATAATCTATGTGATGGACTAAAAAAATTTTTTAGTCATCATGCCCATTTTTCATTTTCCATTGTAACAACTTTGTTACGCAATGGTCTATGTTCCTGATTAGAGACACATAATAAGAAATAGGCTTAACGAATTAAAAACATCACAAAACATTTTTTTATAACTTTATTTTATGACTATTCAATCCGCGATATTAGTCTGGCCTCGTGACGTAGTTGCTAATGTTTTAAAACAGTAGACATACTAGAAAAGCAAAAACATTCTAACTACTATTCAGTTTTAGGGCTGGCGAATACCTGACGAAGCGCAGCACAGAGCATTTTTGATTGTCTTATTATTATCGACATTGTTCTCATTAGATTCAAAATCAGTTGACACAAGATTTGCATGTAGTCTCCTTGGTGCTTCGATGCTCTTTTGTTGTGCCTAGAGTTTATACTGGTAACCAAGTCATAGGTATACATATTTTTTATTTCAAACCTACATGGAAATTGGAAACCTTCGTAGATGTCGGGATATAGAATCGTGGAAAAAGAGGCGAGAGGCCTTTGCCTAGCTGTGGGGTTATTTGTTACTGGCTCCATAGTAAAAGCTTTTAATATATATTTATTTGCATCTAATTAAAAAAGCACCTTTAAATAATTAATTTAACCTACCCTAAATCCAAAAAAATTAACTATTCTTAATCAATTTTGTGATTTTTATAATAAACTTATTCGTGTGTTCATTTGTCAATCGATATCTTAACGCCATGTATGCTACGATTCTATGTAATATGGTGAAAATTAGAAGCGCAACGATTTGCATGTAGTAAATATCTTGTTCCATGCCTAAATCCCTTAGCAACATTCTTGGGTCGGCGTAAAGGCAGAATGGGGTAGGACAATCCATAAGAGGTCGATTGGTGTAAAGAGCTAGAGAGAATCCAGTGATGCCATATCTAAGGTATGAAGCCGACATTAGAGCTCGCATGCTGGCTTCTATGTAGCGACCGAAGCCCATTCCATAGCAGCATAAAGCTAAAAGTGGTGCAGCTATTGCCGGGCCGATGATTGAGCCGTTCTGTAAAGAGATTTTATGATATCAAAGACGAGTTATTTTATATGAGCAGAGCATCCATTGTGGATTATGCCCATGTGAAGAGAAGTAAAGCTTACTATAATTATGTGTTGTATTAATATTTAAGTACCTATCTACATACTTAAATAATCATCATCATATTCATCTGATGGCTAGATAAGATAAGATAGCATAAGATACAAACAAACGTCTCTGTACATCACAATAATATTTGTCTGCAATAGGAATCGAACCCTCAACTTAGCATAGCAGGCAAGGTCACGAACTACGCCATCTGGCCAATCAACCAATTTCATCATTATCATCATCTTTTCAGCTTTTAGCTGTCCACTGCTGAGTATATGCCTCTCCAATGATTTTCCACTGCGACCTCATTGCGATCTGCATCCAACAAGACTCCTTTGTTTTCACTAGGTCCTCGGTCCATCTGGTAGGTAGCCGTCCTATGCTTGGTAGAGCATAGTCTCCACTCCAGAACTTTTCCACCCCATCGGCCGTCCGATATTCGCGCTATGTGGCTCTTTTTAACCGACTTCTTAGAAGGAGGAGGTTTCTCAATTCCGCCGTATATTTTTTTGCTTACCGTAGCACTGAAAGCAGATCCAACTGCTAATCCAAGACCTTCAGAGCACAGCGCTATCATGATCCCAGTTACAGCGAACAGGCAGAACCGATCCCATTCGAGAAGTTGTCCTGACATCACGTACGAGATTATGAGGAAGATGATTGCTAGAAGGACCTGGAACAAGAGAATAAAGGCATTAGAAATCTTGTAAGATTTTCTGCAGAATAGTGATGACAACTACATAAATAATGGCATTAAGTATGTTTAGTCCGTCTGTTAGACTGTTCAAAAATATTGAACATATAGGTATTTTTTACTTGATCAAATAACTAAGTACATACAGAGGGGTCTTTTGACGTCACTCTTAGGTAAAAATTGTTCCAGAGAGAGTACAAATTATGCCTAATCGAGATCTCTCTTTCTCCCCTATCTATGAAGGGGGAAAAACTGAAAAGACTTGAAAAATTCTGAGATAAATTAAAAAAAAAGATTGATATGTAGTTCACTGTTTATAGGTATCTACTCTTCTCTTTGTAGTTAATATACTAATCAAGAGTAGGTACCCTAAACCGACGGGCATGTATGAGGCGACTGATGAGTGTGGATGAAGCGAAAGAGGTGTGTTTGGATCGAAGCAAGTGGAAGGAAGTGGTCTCTGTCTACCCCAATGGGCGAGAGGCGTGACGGATATGTATGTATGTAATATACTAAGAAGATTATGTATGCAGGTGATGTGGATCTTACCATAACAGGTAGGCTAGAGAACGTAAGAGCTGCGTAGTAGGCTTTCAAACTGTACCAGCGATTGAAATATTCTCGTCGCAGCAAGCGGACTTCCATAGGGACTGGAAAACAAAAATTTTAAACATTAAAAAGTTATATAAATGTCGTTCAGCTGGTGGTAATCGACCTGCTCTTCATTAGGGAATATTAAGAACTAGTTCTCTCAATACATGGTAGATTGGCTTTGACATTAAGGTACCTACTTAAAGCAAGCACAGCATTGGAAAAAGAAAATGTTTTACTATGTTCCGGCGTCGTGGCAGACCACGGAAAAGGTGGCAGGACGAGCTGGACACCTTCTTAAATACCTGGGTGGAGGTAGCTCGAGACCGAATATCATGGCGGATGAGGAGAGAGGCCTTTGCCTATCAGTGGGACACTCAAGGCTAAATTGGATTAGATTAGATGTTATTTTACCTGGTACCTATTTAAAAGTTGTGTATTCTAGTAACTGTCTCATATAAATAGCCAAAACTCAATGTTTAAAAAAAGTAAAGCCTGTTTTTTTCTCTAAACGTAGGACCTACCTTAAATAAATAAGAAAGTACGAGTAAATAAGTAGATAGGTAATCAAAAGTACGCCAGCAAAATAACTGACAAGTAACCCCTCAAAGCAGGTAGCAAATACCTGTCTAATAAGGAAGCAACATAAATAAAAAAGAACTGAGTTAGATCCAATTTTATGAAGGCACTTGTTTATTTAAGACAAATTGCAAAGTAAGTTTGGTAACAAGATGAAAATCGAAAGTAAAAAGTTGGTGTTACAATTTAACTTTTATTTCTTGAAAGACAAGATCTTCCGGAGTTTGTCTAAATTCCTCTGAGAGTATATACGAATTTGTTATTTAGTTAGTTGGTTTTAGACATTTCGGTCAATGGTTTGTGGAACAAATCAGTGCTCTTTACAAATATACCTGAGTACCTACTTACTTATCATAGACTTATATCTATGTTTGTTTGTTTATGTTTTTATGTTTATGTCTACACTGTCTAATTTGTGTTCAAACGGGTCTTACAAGAGCCGTATAGCTTGCTATGCTAGCTTGCTTGTGTCCTTTTGCAGCTTGTGTAGCACATGTGAACGACTAGACATCTTATACAAGGTGTAACAGAAAGGGGGTATAAAGCCGAAACATAGATAGTCCTCATGAAACTAATCAACTTTCCCCAAAAAACATGGGTCGTAATTTAAAAAAAAAAAATTCACCTCGCCATATAAAGTATCCGATCAGCTGATCGAGTAAGTATGGGCGATCCAAAATTTTTTTTCGAGTTACGACCCATGTTCCTTGGGGAAAGTTGTTCAGTATTGTGGGGACTATCGCTGTGTTTCGACTTTATACCCCCTTTCTGTTACACCCTGTGTCGTAGCATCCCGAAATGCTTCCTGGGATGCACGTCGGTTTAGGTGACTCCTGGTGGCCTTTCTAACAAACACAGACGTATCTGAGGTGACGGATGAATGTGGATTTAGCGAAGGATGTGTGTTTGGATCGTAGCAAGTGGAAGGAAATGGTCTCTGCCTGCCCCAATGGAATAGAGAGAGGTGTGACAGATTTGAAGGTATATATCATAGACTGGGACAAATCTCAATATACGCGTAGGTAAGCTTTAATCAAATGCCCCACCATTAAAACATGACCTCTACGCTCAAAATAAATTGAAACAAGAACTATTAAATCGAGAGGTAGAGTTAAAACGGCCATTATGATTCATGAGGTCCTCAGTTTATCATCAAAGAAAGGAAAGTGCCATGTCGGTCGCTTTATTACTTTTTTCGTGAAGTAGGCTGTGAATTTCAGTTTTAGTAGCGTTTTGGTACGTACCAAGATTGGTACCTATAGTCCGCAAGACATAATTTGAGTATTTAAACCTTCTACATAAGTAGATATATTTATTTTAAACCACCTGAACTGAGAACCGCCTACTTTTTTGGTCGTTTTTGTTTTTAGTTTGAAATCTGATAAAAAGGTGTTCCCGCAAAATTGGTCAATTTAACCCGGAAAACATGAGCGGAGAGTCGCCGTAACAGCTGATTAACTTCCAGCTTTTATACGAAGAAGACTATTAAAAAAGTTATAAGTACATAGGGGTTTACACATGATTGTCAATTTTCAACGTAGGCTCATAAAGTTAATTAGCCATTGAACCTTTGAGTATAGAATATAAAAGGAGGTGCCACTTTTTTTTATATACAAATGAGTTTATGACAGCTACCAAGGTTGGCGCAAGTTTTACATAGTTTTCTAGGTAGACGACCTGTCAAACGATAAGAAATTCCATATAAAAAGGTAGCCATTTTGAGCCAGACCAGGCACGCAGATCCAGACTCTATGGCACCTCCTTATATATTCTATACTCAAAGCATTAAACATCGTGCCGTCCTATTCTAAGATTTGACAATGACAGTGACAGCTAATATGTGTAAAGAAGCATTAGCTTAATTTGCCTTTTACAACTGGTAAGTTTACAAGGTGACTTTAAATTAGTGAACGATAGAAAAGGATATGCATGTACTCGTGATAACAAACAACTTTTACTATGGAACCAAAATTTTGGAACTCCACATACAGAATGCACCAGTTGATAGTAATGGGGAAACAATTTTTTTTGTGACTTCGAACTTGGTCCCATAGTAAAAGTTGTTTGTTATCACGAGTTCATGCATATCCTTTTCTATCGTTCACTAATTTAAAGTCACCCAATATAAGAAGCTGAGCTCACTGCGTCTAAGAATGTTTTGATAGCAAGCAAAATTTATAACTTAAGTTAGAAGACTATTTTGCATATTACCTAGGGAACCTAGGAAGATACCTGGAAAAGTTTAGATTTAAAGTTGCCTTCTAACCTAATACTTAGTTGGGTCTTCGGTCTTGAATAAATTACTTCTGGTATCAAAAGTTATGTTTGCTTGTTACCCTTTTTTCACTGCAAAGTGTAGGTTACTTATACCGCTTTTTAACAGCTAGTAGCTAATGAGTTTCTTTCACGAAAACTTTGATTAGATTATATGTGTTTCCTTCATATATTTTAAAGGCAAGTCCTTCTACATAAGAAGAAAAATTACCTAGAAGAAATATGTAGGACATGGATGGGATGTTCGACCAACCATAAATGGCAAATAAAAAAATGACTTGGCTCTTGTCGGTGGAGTAATCGGCAAAGATGATGTCTTTTGTATTCGCCATTAACCATCATCATATTTGAGAGCATCGCACTTGTCGGTGGAGTCGTCACCACTCTGCTCTATTCTCTGCCGTCCGTTTGAGCATCTGATACGACACAACTTCTATTTTCTCTTTTGTTTGATCTATTTAAGTCCTTCGTGGTCTCTTCCATTTTCTTCCATGATGTTTTTTTTACAAAGTTATCGTTCATTTACAAAGCCAGTTATACATAATAAAAATCATAATAAAAACAAAAATACTTACACAACAACACAGGAATCATAATATAGGTGTACATGAAGAAGACGAGGCAGGACAAGCAGAATTTAAAGTTGACGATAGGCGCGTTGGCATCGTTGCCGACCATGAAGAAAATACTGCCTAATAGCACAGCTGAAGCCACGTGATGGGTGAGTTGGATCCAGAGGGTTGTCTGTAAATAGAAAATGATGTTATATGAAAATGAAAAGGGTTTTATTCAAAAATAGGCAAAATTCATTACACTTTTTTGACGTCACTTTTTTTATCTAAAACTACTGCCGGTTCACTACATATTAGTCACGTATAGCCGAGAGGAAGAAGACGGCAAGAAACCTTCGGCACAGGGCCCTACGTTATGTGCAATATATCTTTTTTTTTAAATCGAGACAGTTATATACAATTACATGTTGACTTATCTTGTTATCACAGTAATTTACATGAATATCACAGTACGAGTGAGTTCAGTGAGTGAGTTCGAGTGTGTGAGTGTTTATTTTACATAAATTTTTAACGCTGCAGCATCCAAAATAAACCAAAAGATGTTAATAGGCACTTAAAAAGTAAAAAGCTTAGCTTGATAAAAACCATATAGCAGATGAATCGCTGAATGTGTTGCTAAGCGCAAATCTCGAGAGCAGCTGGTCTCTGCCGTTATTGCATAGACAACTTCCCTCCACTTGCTACGATCTAAACACACTTCTTTCACTTCGTCCACATTCATCAATCGCCTTTATACATTTTTATATGTATTAAAGAAATAAATTAAACTGACCGCATTCCTCCTAGTCTGCATAAACATTCGCTTCGTTAATATGAAGAACTGAGTTAGGAATGTCGTAGCAAACTCCATCTTCTGCAATTGTTCCTTCGCGACGTGCTCCACGAAGATTCTCTGGATCGAGTCGTCTGAGTGTAAGACTGGTTTGCTGAAATTTTAATGATTTCATTAGTTACAGCAACACTCTGTGTCAATTAGTTAAAGAGAACAAACACAACATTCGCTTGTAGTCGATTCGATGCTCCGATGCTCATTTGTTGTGTTAACTGATTTTGAAATATTATTCTAATGAAAACAATGTCGATAATAATATAACGACTATCAAAAATACTCTGTAGGTACTACCACAGATTAGAAAACACTCCGTCTATTTATTTGAATGGAGAGTGTGTGAGGACGAGGCGTAATTTTGAAGATTTTTTTACATCATTAAAACAAGATTTATTAAAAATTAAGATTTATCAAAGATAATTATAATTATAATAAGGCCGCTTGTTGCTTTTTATATTCTTGTTTGTGTCTGTACCTTAAATCTTTGTGTGCAATAAAGAATATTTGTATTGTATTGTATAATTACCATATGCTTCTACATCTTCCTATGCAATGTAAGTACCTAGGTACCTACCTAATCCGTTTGTTTTTAAATAGTTTTAAGTAACATTGTAAGTAAACTAACAGTATAGTTTTAATTAAATTGGCACTCTTCCTAAAGGAGAGAATCTGAATCTGGTTTATTAGAAGCTTGCCAAAGGCCTACTTCTCGCCTTGATAGTATTTAGGTCAATTACGGAATGGTACACTGTAATGTACCACTCTATCAGCATGAATTTTCGGAAAGATTTTTTGTCCAAGTATCCTTCCTTATCAGCCCTTTTAATGTCCCCACTACAGGGACACGAGCCTACTCAGTGTATTCCGGTTTCCTCACGATGTTTTCCTTCACCGTTAGAGAGTTGTAGTCGAATATTCAATCCGAACACGAGAAAAAAAGAGCATTCAACCTAATTGGTATAGTAAAAATTTTCGGTATCAATTACACTCAACATCCCATGTTCACATGTAACAATTTTCAAAGTTCTTTCATTTTCAAAGTTCTATATCTCCGAAAGTATATCACTTTCGACATTTGTCTAAAATACTATCGTTTTATAATATTTTTCTCTATAGATTGACGTAAGTTTCATCAGTGGCCGCCAACTATTTTTCTCCATACTAGCTCGAATAGGGGATGTGTAGTGTAATTGATACCGATATAGATTAAATTTTTACTATACCAGGCTCCATACAAATATATTCGATGCCATTTCAGAAGCACAGGCCGGGGATCGGACCCGCCGCCAAGATTAGAGGCGGGCGTTCTACCAACTGGGCTACCGCTCACTTCTATAATTATTTTACTACTTAGGTACTTACTACCAAACTACTTAAATACACTATTAACTTAGAACTTACTTAGGTGTTAAATGCACAACATGTTAAATACATACTCAAGTAAACAAGCCGAATAGCGCGTAAGTGCCTAAGTTAAGTTCTTAAAGTTATAAGCTTCGTGTTTCAGCAACTGATAGTTATAATAGTTTGTTAGTTTGTGAAATTACAGTGTTCGAAGGTGGTTCCGCATACCTTTGGAACTAGAATTATGGAAAAGTGCATTAAATCACTAGAAAGAAACTGCACTTAGTTGACATAACCAGCATTATTTACGTATGCAAGTTGGTCGCTCAGTTATCGGTTCAATGTTATACAATACAGTGTTAACTCGTCTTCACTAATATTACAATGGATAAGTAGATAGATGGATGTGAATTGTGTTTGTTAGGTAGGTACTCTTTCATTTCACGTTAAAACCACTGAACATATTTTAATGAAACTTTAAAATACTGTAGCTTATATATTAGAATAACACATAGGTTAAGTAGGTAAGTTTTCGAAATTCTGTCTCTAGGTTAAATCTTACCATCCCAAGTAAAGCAAGCATGTAGAGTGGTCTCTGCCTACCCCGATGGGAGAGAGGCGTGACTGCGTGATCGATATGTAAGTATGTATGTATCTTACCGTCCCCCTCTAGCGGCAATTCTGTCAAGTTTCCTACAGAGTTTTCCATTTTGGCAGAGTTCGGATAATTTCGCTGGTGCCTCTATATTGGTGACTAAGGTTTCAAGCACGAAGTCGGCTGGGTTGTGAGTGGTGGGACATACGTGGCCCACTTCTGATAAATAGGGAACGAGGAGGGGGGCTGCTCCCTGGAATTAAAAAAAGTATTATTCACATGAAAATCATACTAATTGTTATATACATAGGTCAATGTTTGTGTCGATGGATGGATGTAAGGCTGGTTAGGTAGTCTTCCATGCAAAAACTACTGAGTAGGTATATTTTGATGAAATTTGGCAATGTCGTAGCTTATCTAACAAAATAACTGTTATTAAACTAGGTAGGTATATTCTTTTATAGATATTGATTGATTTTTGAAGATATGATGACAATAAATGCTGACGAAGTTGCAGGTAACCTCTAGTCACCTAATAATTCCTAAAAATAAAGTTTTGTTTTTTAAGGAAAAATTGGATAAAAAATATACGAAGCTAATAAATGTGGGAAGCGGAAAATTTTGTTGATTGACGGGCTTCAGGGAGTATTATTGGAATATACACGTGTTCAAAGAATTTCCTTTTATTTTTTCCACTTTATTTAGGTAGGTACCGTGTTAGTGTAAAGGTAAAATTTTCCTCCTGAGAATTCCTTGAATTGAAGTTTCATAAATCCATCTAAGTTTGAATTATTGGCAAACAGTTCACCTAAAGAATTTGTTATTTATATGGCACTTAACCGGAGTAACCGGCTTTACAGTCATGAGTTTGATAAGGTTTTTAACAAAAACGCTTCAAGCATACTGGGGTAGGCAGGCAGAGACCACTTCCTGCCACTTGCTACGATCCAAACTGCTTCTTTCGCTTCATCCATATTCATCAATCGCCTCATACCTCAATACATGGTCGTCAGTTTAGGGCTTCAAAACTTTTAAAGATCATCCAAAAAAATTCGGTATCAATTACACTACACATCCCCTATTAAGTCTAACACTTTCGACATTTGTCCAAAATACTATCGTTTTATAATATTTTTCTCTATCGATTGACGTTAGTTTCATCAGTGGCCGCCTTCTTTTTTATCTCCATACTAGCTCAAATATGGGATGTGTAGTGTAATTGATACCGAAAATTTTACTATAGCAGGCTCCATACAAATATGTTCGATGCCATTTCTCAAAAAGTGTTAAATGAGATATTTTTCAAGCTGCACCAAAATTCGCACCTTCAACTTTTCCACTCAACCGTTCTTAGAAAAAAGTACCAAAGTTAGGTAGTTTACAAGTGAACGGTACGATAAATATGAAAGTTTCGTTGTTTTACCAACTATCACACTATTAGTTATTGTGGGGCGTTATTGCGAAAACTTGGTTCAACATTGCTTTATGCTTCTTGTCAGGCCTACTATGAGCTGACTATAATTTAGGTTGCCAGCTTAGTGCCTCTTGAGAAACCTAACCTAGCCTAACTTATCAATCAATCAATTTCATTTTTCTTTTAAGACTGTTTTTAGTTACTTAGTTAATTATTTACTACACTACTTTCGCGAAAGGAGCGAAGAAGGTACTCACATACGCAAAACTCATAGCTTTTTGCGGTCCTCGCGTTGATTTTTACTCGACTTCGAGTAAAAATGTGAGTACGGAGTTTGAACGTAGCAAATAAAGCGACGTGGACACTGCTTAACTCGAAGGGAAAGAGACGTGACAGATTTGTACTTATGTGTGTACCTTTTTTTCGCTTTTTAAAATCGCGTTCTCATCAGCATCGAACATTAACCGTAAGATCCAGAACACACGGTGAAACGCAACTGCAACGCAACTGAAACTGTTAGTTACTTTTGAGTTGCATCGCAGTTTCTGCTATAGACTTCCTTAGAAAACCACACACGACGCAACTAGTTTGAAACCTTTCGTTTCAGTTGCGTTGCATTTGCGTTTCACAGTGTGTTTTGGCGCTAACGGTTACTGCTCGACACTGTAACTGAAAACTTTGGCGGTTTACACAACAATTCAATGTCACGAATTCGAAATCCAAACTCTTTTATCAATATAGCAGAGCTGTAGTACCCATATAACTCTTGATAGAGTTACAGCCGCAAACTTGTCATTCGGTTATGATTTATTAAGTTACGGGGGAAGCATAAACTGACCGTCTTGTACGTGACCGGGGAATCAACAGATTGTTTAACGGCTAAAGGAAATGGGTAGACAAGAAACGGAAGATTTTTTTAAGGCAAGAAGGGTTTTTTACTGATTTGTTCTCGGGTATTTGTTCTTATTTTGTTTGGATCGTAGCAAGTGGAAGGATGTGGTCTCTGCCTACCCCAGTGGGAGAGAGGCGTGACGGATATGTATTTATGTTGTTCTCAGGCATTTTAGATCGATCTCTTATGAGAGAAGGCTTGTGTCTCTGTAGTGGGAACGTAAAAAAGGGTTGATGATGATGAAATTAATCACAATTTGACAAAAACGAGATTTAGATCAATACTCCCTTAATAGAAAACGAGTTTTAAAAAATAGTTCTAGGACTAAAGTCATTTTTTTACGTTTTGTCTATAGCCGAAACGTCATTAATCTGAGTTAGTTCTAGAACTATAAATAAAACTCGTTTTGTAATAACGGGGTTAGAGTTGGTTTACACTTTACAGCCTATCTAAAGCGGATTTTGAGTCGTAAGTAAACATAACCATAATCGTCACAAGTTGAAACGCGTTTTGAGTTACAAAGGAAAATAATGAGCTTTGAAACTCCATATTTCCTGGAGACTTGCGAAATGCTATTGATGGTACATTTTCAGAAAATCAGCGTCTTTTCTTTGGGTAACCAGTGACATGACACTATGCTGAGTGGACACAATTTATCAATTTCTGTCTGCCTTTCCATTCTTTTCTTTTCATTTTCTAAGAATAATTTTATTTGGGTACTCTTTCTTTTATTATTACTCATGTACGGATCAATTTATTCGATTACCACTTGCTAACGGTGAAGGAAAACATCGTGAGGAATCCTGCATAGACTAGAGAAGAAATTCAAAGGTGTATGTGAAATCTGCCAACCCGCACTTGGCCAGCGTGGTGGATTACGGCCTAATCACTCTCTGTATGAGAGTAGGCTCGTGCCCCTCGGTGGGGACATATATGGGCTGATAACGACGATAACGACTGTTTCTTTTTAGTTTTGTATATTAAACTGTACATAAATATATAATACTAGTAGTCCTAATATACAAACGAGTAGATATAATGTTGTTGAGACAGCTTGTGGACGTCCACTGCTGGACAAAAGCTTCTTCCAAGGCTTCTTCTATACTTTAGTTATATACTAAAGTAATAATTAATACCCACTCGTAAACTTGTAAATGATTTGAATTTTGAGTGAAATAGCAGTGTATTTAAGTTTAGAGTTTAATCACAATAAACTGACCAAACTTGCCTTATTCCCTCATATTTCCCAACTACCTAACAAGAATGCATAAAAAATACCTACCACGAACCTTATAAAGAAAGTGGCGAAGTGTCTGCTCAACAGAATTATGAAAATAGCACTTAAAAGTTTAGTTTACCAGCCAGTTTGCAGCAGCATCAACTTACTAAGACTTCTTACGTAATAGCTAGTCTTTGGAGCTACTTTGAACACTAGTTTCAATAAAAAGATGAGTTTTCAAGATATCAACACTTTTAAGTTAAAGTGGGGATGGCTTTTTTGCTGAGATTGACTCTTTTTAATGAATATTCTTAAAATGAGCAGTAACTATTTAGTAATCTGTGCTGGAGCGCTTATACTTATACCTGTGTGTGATTGCTGTGCTGTTGCAGTTTGACAAAACGTGAATCGTGGAAAGCGGGTGACCTCATACGTTTTAAGTAAGTAAGTAAATATATATTCCCAGTCATAAAGTTTGACCTGTTGTGCGTCACAAATATCAAATAGGAGTAGTATGAATTGCTGGCACCGACGTACAGACCCTATATAAACCAGTAACGTTCATGAGTTTAATAAATGGTAGCTCCAATGACTCAATATAGGTACTTTCAAGTTAAAATCGTTTTAAAACAAACACTAAAATCGGTAAAACATAAAAACAGCAACAAACAGAGTACTAACACAGTCTTTAATTCAATTTTTCAACTCGAGTTCGTATTATAAAGCTGTTGTCCGACTATAAAGGTTCGTATTAACACTCTTAAAGAATCTGCAGCAGTATATCGGATCCGATTTTGACCCGATGTTGAAGAATATAGAAAAAAGGTTTTTATTTGTTCTAAACTAGGCTGTATAGATTTAAGTTGTTTTTGGGCCTCACTAATATTTTTTTATTATACTGTCTCTTCGCCATATTTAATCAAAATTGTAAATCGTGTCGTGTGCAATAAAATTCAATTAAAATAAAAGTTCTTGTTATTTATGAAAAACCCGAAATTCCTGTTTATAACTGTTTTTTGTTTGTACGAAGCAAGCCAACAATTGACTTGCTTCGTACAAAATCATGGCATAAAATGCTACTATGTCTATTGAAGCTTCCATTTAAAACGTCACAAGAAAACAAGTGAAAATCATTTTGAGCAATGTCATGAACTACTCACAAAAACACAAGCTTGCACCACAGATTACTTAATAGTTACTACTTAACATAACAGATACTTCACTCAGAAGAAAATGTCCAATACCTACTGCTTTAACAGTGCGCAATAGCCCAACTGTCATGTCAGAAACCACTGCATGCTAAAATGTGCCTAATTACTCAAGCGTATAGTTGTGATTGCTTCGCACCGCGCGATCCCGTAAAAATCGCGGGGCTGCCTCTTCGATAAAATTAAATTAACAAAACATTTTGTAACTATGTTATTGAGAACTATGAATATGTTTCGACTTATATGGGGCAGTTTAAAATTATATCGTTTTTAATATATTTATTTTTAACATGTTTTTATTTTTAATTTTTAATGTTTTTTTATCTTTCTAAATTCTCGGTTATTATTATTATTTTCATTAAAAAAACTTAATTATTAAAAATTAAAAAACTTTAAAAACAAATAAAAAAACGAATGGGAACTATCAAAATTTGAACAACGTGCGAGCGCTTCGCTTTGACAACCGCGCTTCGCTTGGTCCGCAAGCGGCCCGCTGAGCGGTAGGTATTTATAGTGCGCAAGTACATAGAGTGACGGAGGCCTGCTTGCACCCATACCCCCTTATTACAAAACGAGGTTTAAAGATAGTCTGACGTTCGTTCCTTTCTTTTGACGTTTCGGCTTTGGACAAAACGTCAAACTAAACGAACTAACGTCGGACCATCTTTAAACCTCGTTTTGTAATAAGGGGGATAATGTCCACCTACCGAATTCACAAGAATAACCTACGCAACAAAATATCTGACCACTTCAGTAGAAACCTGGCTTAACCCGTGTAGCGGTTTGCTCATTCTAAACTGAAACAACTGTGTTTGACGTGAGTGCTCTACTTTGAACCGCTTCATTGGTTCCTTCTACGAAAGGGGTTAAACAAATGAACTTTTTAGCTTGTAGCTTGCTTGTAGCTATCGAAAGAGCTAATTTATAAACGCGTTAAAAAGAAAACTTTTAATGAAATCTTTTGTTATAAACGATTGATGATGAGCTTGAAATGAAATTTATAAAATCATTATTTCGTAGCATTTGAAATGTGTACGACGTGCATGTTTAAAGCGACTGATGAATGTGGATGAATTGAAAAAGTACCTAGCAAGTCGAGTGAGTGGTCTCTGTCTACCCTAAGCGAGGCAACGCACTATGCGGCCTGCCGGAATGCGGTTAGGTTAGACCCAGAACACACGATGAAACGAAAATGCAACGCAACTGAAACGAAACGTTTCAAACTAGTTGCGTCGTGTGTGGTTTTCTAAGGAAGTCTATAGCAGAAACTGCGATGCAACTCAAAAGTAACTAGCTATAGTTTCAGTTGCGTTGCAATTGCGTTTCACCGTGTGTTTTGGCGTTTAGCCCTCCGCAATCAAAAACTTGTACGATAAAGTAAGTATTTTTTAACCGCATTGCGGTGCGGTTGGGACTAATACTGTGGTTAACCGGACGGCTGACCGCATACCGGCTGGCCGTACAGTGCGAAGGGGGTAGTGGGTAAGAAGCGTGTCTGTGTATGTGAAACTTGATTTGAAAAGCAACCTCACAGAGTTTCTTGCTAGGTCGTTCTCTGGGGGAAACTGCACCTTGCGAATCTAGCGCTAGCTTTAAAAAAAAATCCTACGTACATAAGTAATAATGTAACGGTTTCAAGAGCATTTTTTGTGTTATGAAACAAATATATTTTTGACTTTGACTTACTCTTATCATTTTTAATTGAAGATAAAAATGGAAAAATACATCATCTTTTTTTTGGTCTAATAGTTTATATTATAAGTCCTTTAGCGTATTTTTAAACGACTTCAAAAAAAGGATGAGTTTCTCAATTCAACCGTATATTATTTTTTTTTGTTTTATGTGTGTCCACGCAAAACTTCGTCGTTTATAAACCGATTTTGATGATTCTTTTTTTGTTGGAAAGGGGGTATCCCGAGGGTGGTCCCATGGTAAGGAAACCAGGATCTGATGATGGAATCCTGGAGAAATCGAGGGAAACTCTCGAAAAAACTGTATTTTCGACTAGTCTGTTTCTTATGTTTCTTCACACAACTTCGTCGTCCATCAACCGATTTTGATGATTCTTTTTTTGTTAGAAAGGGAGTATCCCAAGGGTGGTCCCGTGGTAAGGAAACCAGGACCTGATGGTGGAAACCTGGAGATATCGAGGGAAACACTCGAAAAAATTGCATCGCGACTAGTGCGTTTCTTAATATTATGCAATAATAAGAATTTTAAAGCCCTAATATTTAATGAGGGCCTGACGTTGACCTGATGATGGAGCGGAAAGGCAGTCGAGGGAACTCGACAACGGCTTACAGCAAGTACTTTGTGTTTGGGCTTGATTAACTTCTATTATTGAGACCTTTCATCTAAATGGGTGTCTAAGTGAATCTAAGTGACTGTTATTAGGGGTCTGATAATGAAAATGAAAGACAGTCAATGGAAACTAAAAAATGTGAAATAAAAAATTTTTGCCAAAAAAGAAACAACTTCAAAACGGAAACTAAAAAGTATGAAATAAATTAACTTGTACAGAAATTTCGAGTTTATGAGTGATTAAAAGAAACATAAACAATTAAATAATTTTATTATGTCTTTAAAATTTTTGAAGACGGTGCCACCTGTTTCCTTGAGATGTGAAAAAGATTGATTATAAGTACCTATATTACCTATATCTAGTTATTGTTTTACTTGGCACCGTCTTCAAAAATTTTAAAGACATAATAAAATTATTTAATTGTTTATGTTTCTTTTAATCACTTATAAACTCGAAATTTCTGTACAAGTTAATTTATTTCATACTTTTTAGTTTCCGTTTTGAAGTTGTTTCTTTTTTGGCAAAAATTTTTTTAATATATCATATCGATCCCCTACCTAAGTTTATATGAAGTTGTATACCGAATACTTGTTGTCAGTACATAAATGATTTGATTTGGGTTAAAAGTTCTGATTGATTGGCGTCTTCAGATTACTTGGTTGTCTTCAGTAATTAGTTTTGGGATAACGCAAGTTTGTTTTGTTGAGGTGAGAAGAGAATAGATGTGACTTGCGTTTTTGTGACATACTCGTACCTACTGCCTCCAAACAAGTCAAAAAAATCTGCCGTAATTATTGAGGGCAAATAATTTTTTTTTTAGAAACAAATCAACTTCCCAAGATCTGTAATTAATTTAAAAACATACATAGATAGCTACATATCTGTCACGCCAGTCTCCCATCGAGTTAGGTAGAGAGAGACCACTTCCCTCCGATTGCTACGATAATCCAAAAAACTTCTTTCACTACATCCATATTAATCTTTTTTTAAACTAGCCTTTCTTTCACAAGTCCCCGATTTAATCGTGATACAGCATTATTTTATTTTTCCATTTATGTGGTAGGTATCAGTAGTACATAATTACACATCTATTAACTTTCCTTCACCAATGTCAATCCTCACAAGAGATTAGAGACATCACAAAGTAATTTAGCTGTTACTGGGACACGATATCGGTACCTAGTCGATATTAGATTGTATTACAACATTATTGGTTTGTTTAGAACTAGGTTGCTCGCGACTTTGTTTAATACATAGAAATACATATTTGTTAAATGTCTTATTTATATTAGCTAACTATGAGTGCTAATGTAACATTATTTGCGTTACAAACCTACCTTAAGTAAACACTTTCCCCTTTATTACAAAACTAGTTTTAAAGATAGTTCGACGTGAGTTCGATTAGTTTGATGTTTCGGCTATGGACAAACTAGTTTTGTAATAAGGGGCTAAATGTCTAACCAAAGGCTGCTCGCGGCTTTATAAGCTTTTATTGTCATATCTTGGAAAATTTAGGCAGTAAGTAGGTATCTAAAGATATAGCCTAAGAGTTATTCTGATGTATTAGCTACAGAATTGTAAGGTTTTATTAAAATACGTTTAGCGGTTTTAGCGTGAAAGAGTAACAAAAAACTTCACATACAATCATTGATTTGATTGACATTTACTATAATACCGATTCGTAGGATGTGTTATTCTGATGTTTATGTGATATAAGTACCTACCTATATAATATTGAAAAGTTTAATTTAAATCTGTACAGTGGGGTTTTTGATAAACACAAAATATTGACATTTATAAAATATTCATAAAGGATAGGGTTGGCCAAAAAACACATAGCTAAGCCACAAATTCGATTTTCCAGGCCAAATAGCTTTAAAAGTTTAATTGAAAAAACCATTCGGATACACTACGTAATATTTGGATTTTATCGGGCGAACGCATCGACATATCTCGAATATTTGTAGTAGAAGAGCCGAATAAGAAAAACTTACGTCGTTGGATACTTGAATTAAGATTTGCTCCTATATGTTGTTGACGTGTAGTAAGCCTGAGACAGTGATTTCATTAACTAGGTGCAGTTAAAAAAAATTATAACATTAGCACATAATATATAACATTATGTTATCTGATATCGTTGTCTGATTAAAAAGCCGTTCATTAACCTATTTGGTAAATCATAACTAAGTATAGTCTAACTTTACCTAACTTGATAGAATTACTTGATGAATATGAAATGGGTATAATAGTAAAGCCACTTTCCCAAGATTTTCAGCTTTTCGAATTGTTGATAATTTTACATGAAAACTTATTTTTTTTAATTAATAACGAATTTTCAAAGCCATTGCCTTGTTCAGCTCCGGTACTAACTAGTATAAACCGGAATTTTCCGGTGAATACCGGAATACTAGTGGATTTCGGCGGCGATATTATGGCTCCGATGAATTTTATATGCGGCACGCCGGCCGAATGTTAAATTTTGTTCAAAATTGATGAAGTACTTATAAATCGTGTTTATTGGCCGTTAATCGATGGTTATGTTGTAAAATATTTTAATACAGGTTCTTGTAGCTATATTTTGTCATACTGGATATTATAATTACGTCATAGAGTCATAATTAGATTACAAGGCGAATATCCTTTTATTATTTAATAATGGAAATAAGAATAAATTTAAGTATCAGTGTGTCCATAGAATTTGTAAAACTTTATTGGAAAAGAGCTACTCAATAGAATATCCTGCATGATTCCTCTCTGGGGAAAACTACATATGAGTATGCTCTTAATAATCGTAACATAAAATTCTTATTGCTACATTATCTGTAAATGTACTTATGTCTCTCTGGACTAAACATAAGTGCTTTCAATTTCTAATTGAGAAAAACTGTAATTGGCTGTGAAATTTTATATTCTACTGCTATGTATCTTTTGAAGATGCTGTTTTTCCAAAGAGAATAAAAAAATGCAATCCAGTAGTATTTAATATATTATACCTACTACAATAAAGAAATGATTTTTGTCAAAATGTACAAAATGAGGTGTTTGATCCTTTGGGATATGACATTGACACCCCTTTAAGCGTCGCCCAGCAGGCAGTCAGTGCCGAGTTGGCCACATTGATATGTAACACACCAAAGCCGCCGGCATGCCGCCGGCTTTTTGACAGCTGCCATTCGTATGACGAAAAGCCGCCAGCCTAGCCCGGCGGCATGCCGGCGGCTTTGGTGTGCAGACAGCATAAAGGAAAAAAATATTCATCCTTACCTGATAACAGCACATGCCTCTAGCCAGCACATAAACTCGATCGAACAGCGCAAACAAAGACGCCGATGGTTGATGTATGGTGCAGATGATGGTGCGACCTTGACGGGAGAGGAGACGGAGGAGGACCACCAGCTGGCGGATGGAGACCACGTCCAGACCTCTGGAAGACAAAATGGTGAAGATAATTAAGGATGTAGGGAAGTGTTACCACTTATGCTATCTACACACCAAAGCCGCCGACATGCCGCCGTGTTAGGCCGGCGGCTTTACGTCATACGAATGGCAGCTGTCAAAAAAGCCGCCGGCTTTGGTATCTATAGATATCATACCAAAGCCAGCGGCCTTGTCGGCGGCTTTCATATGTCACAAATATCATCGAAAATGTTTGAAAATGACGTAAGCCGCCGGGCTGGCGACTTTGGTGTCTAGATACCATTTCTGTTGATAAACATTTAGTTAGACACTATTTAAACACGCCTTGTCAACAATATACAAATCTTCAAAACAAACTTCTTAAGGTACTCAAGTCAGTCTTTTTGTCCGGCTCTCCTACTACGAAACAGGTGTGCTTTTATTTATTTAAATCAAAATCGTTGACGTAACTAAACAAGGTAAAGTAGGTTTTTAAGTATATTCATTTTTGAAAACGAATATTTATTAAAATTAGGATCATATAGCCTAATTTGAATAATAATGTCATTGTAGCAACGTTTTAAAAAAAAGCTTAGTTTAAATCCTACTAATATCAAGCTAATATCAAAGATAGATGAATTTGAGGATTCTTGTAAGACTGTCAAGCAAAACCATTGAACAGATTTTAGTAAAACTTTACATCAGAAATAGTACACAGCACATTCATTGTTTTAAACTTTACATCAGAAATAGCACACAGCACATTCATTGTTTTAAACTTTACATCAGAAATAGCACACAGCACATTCATTGTTTTAAACTTTACATCAGAAATAGCACACAACATATTCATTGTTTTAAGACATGCGCAAGTTTTCCACAATATGATGATAAAGGCGTAGGTACACTGTATATAAGCTACTAATGCGTCCCTGATATAGGTGTTGTAGGAGTAGGTACCTATATCCAATTAGATTGGATTAAAAAGGCTCAAAGAAAAGACATACTTGCATTTAATTGGTCATAAAGCGAGGTCGTGTTTGGCAAACGTTGGTCCGAAATACATTAGATTAAGGTTCTTTCCATTACATTTCATTTAGTAGGTATTGGGTAAAAGGTTGGCCCCAAACATTATTCTAGTTTATAGGTTTGTACGGATTAATTAAGAAGGTATGTATGTATTGATAAAATATAATAAATAAATCAAGTTTTAATTTGTAAAATAGTGAAGTTTATAAATGTAAAAAACGCCATTTCGGCAAACAATAATTATAGTATATACGAGATACATATCCGTCACGCCTCTCTCCTATTGGTGTAGGCAGAGATCACATTCTTCCACTTGTTACAATCCAAACACACCTCTTTCGCTTCATCCACATTCATCAGTCGCCTCATACATGCCCGTCGTGTTAGCGTTGACATTATTTAGGATATTTAATTAACAATTTCAAGTGGCTTAAATCGATTTTATAATCGACACACCTCTCTTTTCTATCTCTGTGTACTTTCTTTTAACAATAAACTCTTAAATCAATAAATACAGATAAAACTTACTTAATAACAGATAAAAAAAATTAAAAGTTGGCAACACTGGAACCGGTGGCGGGGATTCGAGTGTAAGTCTCAGTGGAGTGTAGTGTGAAAATATGGATAATTTTGAAATTAATGGATTAAAGGTAGTGAGTTTATGAAAAGTGTTTGTTTATTTACTTTTACCTAAATTTGTTAATAGTCGGTTTAGGGTACTCGGTCTAGTCGGTATAATTATTTAATTAATAACAATTAAAAATCTTAATAATAGAATGTGCTAATGATGTCTAAATTTACACACGCACACACACAAACGCCTGTTTAAACAGTAATTATAGTGTCTAGAACACTCGCACTGATCAATGATTGCGTTCAACTTACAATGAATTAAATTAACCAAATCTAGAATAGGCTACAAGAACAGGTAACGCATACAAGCTATGTTGACAAATCGTGCGCTCCTTACATGATTATTTGTCACGACTCTTCTAATAAGATTAAACACCACTCATTTCAAAAGTTACGTCTTCGGCTTCAACCGTATTTATCTGTCTCTACATATTTATTTATAAATATTATACCAATAATAATGTAATAATAATGGTTGTAATAGCACTAAATTGTACTTTATAAAAGAAATAAACCTTTTCATTATCAAATACATAAAAGCATCTCTTGCACTTGCAAATATTAAGAATATAATATTTGATCGAATAACGGACATTAGAACATAATCAGAAGTAAAATCACTTCAAATTCATTGACAGAACAGTTGTGAATTCAGTACAACGTCTGTCAACGATGATGATTCAATTAAAAGCACGGTCGAGCACATATTCCTGCATTTTTAGGGTTCCGTACCTCAAAAGGAAAAAACGGAACCCTTATAGGATCACTTTGTTGTCCGTCTGTCCGTCTGTCAAGACCCTTTTTCTCAGGAACGCGTAGAGGTATGAAGCTGAAATTTATATCAATTACTCAGGTCTACTGTCCCTTGAAGCTGTGAAAAAATCAAACTTCTAAGCCAACGCAATCAAAAGATACAGCCATTTATGCCGCAAATTTTCGACACTTGCAAGGGAATCAAAACCTACAGGGTGCTTCCCGTGAACTCAGAATCTTGAAATTTGGTACGAAGCAACGTCTTATAGCATAGATAAAGGAAAAATTACGAAAACCATAAATTTTTAGTTACATCACAAAATATATATTTTTTTAATAATCTTAAACTTACTACCCATTTCCTCATAAACGCGTAGAGGTATTAAATTGAAATTCATACCAAATACTCAAGTCTATAATACCTTTAAGCTGTAGCAAAATCAAACTTCTATGTCAACGCAATCAAAAGAAACAGCAATTTAAGCTGCATATTTTGAAACTCGCAAGTACTTGCAAGGGAATCAAAACCTAAAGGGTACTTCCAGTCGACCTTGAATCTTGAAATTTGGCATGAAGCAACGTTTTATACCACACATAGAGGAAAAATTCCGAAAACCTTAAATTTTTAGTTACATTACAAAATATATATTTTTTAATAAATATAAACTTATTACTTTTTTCCTCATGAACGCGTAGAGCTATCAAGTTGAAATTCATATCAAATACTTAGATCTAATTGCCTTTAACCCGTGAAAAAAAAATTATAAGTCAACCCGAAAACGCAAAACGCAAAAGTACAACCATTGATACCGCATATTTTGAAACTCGCAACTACACGCAAGGGAATTAAAACCTAAAGACCACTTCCCGTTGACATAGAATCTCGAAATTTGGTAAGAAGCAATAGCTTACAGCACAGGTAACAGAAAAATTCCGAAAAGCTTAAAATTTTAAGTAGTTATACCACCAAAAAAATTGTGATTGTAAACATAATTGTAGTTACAGCAATGACCGCGAGTTATTATACTATGTATGGGGAGGGCGACATTTTTCAAACGGCAAAGACGACGTCACTCATCGTCATTCAATCCCGATGTTTTGGTGAATGTAGCTGTAGAATCTAAATGCGTCCTAACTGCTTAAAGTGTTATACTTATAATTAAATTCAATGACATTATTATATTTCTTATTGTTGGTTATTATCAGACAGCTTGCTTGTATTGTTTCTACTGGCGAAGTTTGATGGGACGCTGGTGGCACGGGTGGCACGCGGGGCTATTCACACCTTTTTCAGTCACCATTTACAGGTCTGGTTCAAATTTAATACTTAATTAATATTTTTGAACCAGATTTCTAAATAGTGACTAAAAAACTTAGTAAATAAATAACTTTAATAAAAGAACTTTCGCAAGTCTGCTGCAAGGCTAGTATAAGTGTTTCAGTTATATTATAGATAAATGATATGTGTTAATATAAAATAAAGGATTACTTAAACGATAAAGAGATCTTTGTCTTAAATTTATGCTCCTCCATCTTTCCCCATTGTAATGTTATGAATTTCATTTTGCAATAAAAATACCATAGTTATGACTCGATTGTCGTAATGAACGAACTTTGTAAACCTTGCAGGTTTGTACGGAACCCTCGGTGCGCGAGTCCGACTCGCACTTGGCCGGTTTTTATTTAATTATACAGTCCACCCAACAACAACGAAGTAAGACCGCATCAGCCTTAGCATACACTCCGTGTCAAAACGTTGTCATGCTTTTGTCACGTTTACGTCTCTGTCTACAGTTTTAAACGTGACAAGGACAGCATGACGTGAGATAATTGTCGCGGCACGTATGTTAACCCTCCAGGGAACGGCTGTAAACAAAGCCTATCGTAAAAATTTTTGGCAATATCCAGTACACAACCTCATTAAAAGATCTTTGTTATCGCAAACACAGTACGTACAAATACCCGCAAATGAATCAAACGACTATTCACATCGCCCGGGAAGTGTATTGCTGCGCACATCCGCTTCCTCTAACCGGGAATCGAACTAGTAATCGACAAGGGTGGTTTAGAGTCCATTATTCTACGTTACTGAACTTTGACTGCGGTAAATGAAGTGCGAAAATTATTGGAGCGCATTCAGGCCTTAATAGTTTAAGCCTGTATGTAGGTTATGTAGGTAATCGGGGATTTGTTACGGAAATGCCAAGTCAGGAGAACCCTAAACCAAAATTGTAATTCAAAATGTTTATTAGCACACCATAGGTATTACAAAGTAGTTTAAATGTAAGTATCCAGTACCAGGCATGGACCCTGAATAGGGCACGGCTATGTATAATATAAACTTATATCTAGTCTTTGTACCTAATGAGATCAAAGTTGAAAATTTATAACATTTAATTTTTTACATTAATAATGTATTTATACATATAATAATTTATATTTATATAACCAACGTGAATGTGGATGAAGCGAAAGAAGTGTGTTTGGATCGTAGCAAGTGGAGGAAAGAGGCCTCTCCCTGACCCGATGGAGAGAGGCGTGACGGATATTTATTTACTATGTAGGAATTATAATTGTGAAAGCTATGCTTTTACTTTGTAAATTATTAGGTACTAGCTAAGTACCAGCGCTCGCCAGTGCTTTCTTAAGTATTCAGCGTCATATCTTTAAAAAAATCCCAATATCTTAAAATACTATAGCATGATTTTTTTTGATGTGTAAACTACAATACTGTAAAGTTTCATTAAAATCTGTTCTGCGGTTTTTACATGAATGAACAACAAACTCAAATACAGAGTTCTAATTTTATTTTATGGTGAACAAAATATCTCAACCCGAGCTATATTTATACTTTTCTTGTGACGTAATACAAAGGCCTTTGACGTCAATGTTCTAAGAAGATCATAGCAATCTTTAGACGCACTCGGCCGTACTGCGGATGCAATTATTCTGAGCAACTTTACTCTGAAATAGTAGCTTACTTTACTATGTTATGAAACTGTTTTGATTAGCTAATAAATAAATATTGGGGGACATTTCACACACGGTCACCTGACCCCAAACTAGGCAAATCCTGTACTGTGGGTATCAGGGACTGATAAATATACATACATAAATATATAACACCCAGACACGGAACAAACATTTATGCTCATCACACAAATGTTTTTTAACCGGCGGGGATCGAACCCGCGACCTGTGCGTATAATGGCAGACTCACTACCGACTACGCTAACTGGCCTAATGGTATCTACACATCTAAGCCGCCGGCTTTTTTGACAGCTGCCATTCGTATGACGTAAAGCCGCGCCGCGTATGACGTCCGCGCGTCTAGCCCGGCGGCATGCCGGCAGCGGCTTTGGTGTGTAGATAGCATAACAGTGGGTTTTGAAGTAAAAGTTAAAAAATCCTTCTACAATTAAATGATGTTATAAAACAAAATATACTTTGATGTCACAGTAGAATATGACTGGCGATCACTTTCAAAGATTTTGTCAATTTTAAATTTATGTTTGCATTACAGGCTTCCCGCGACTTCGTTCGCGTTAATTGTCATATCGTGGAAAAAAAACATGATATCGTAAATTAATACAACCTATGTATTATTCTGATGTGCAAGCTACAATATTGCCAAGTTCCATCAAAATCTGTTCAGCCGTTTTTGCGTGAAAGAATAACAAACATCCATCTATCCATCCATCCGCACAAACATTGACATTTATAAATTAATGTACTAATGTAGGTTTGATGAGAACTATCGATTTTTGGAAGTTTGATTAGAAGCCAGAACATGTAATACAAAAATCTTCAAAACCTTTTTATTGTCGGCTTGATAACATACCTTACCAAGCCACTCTCGCTCTATACATACATGTGGGACGCTCAGTAGAAATAAAGGGATCGATAATCTTTTGATAATCTTTTAATATTCAAAATCTTATAATAGGTACTCATAACAACATCGTTTTGTTTATTTATATCTTTTTTTTGACATCTGATGTCTGACACAAGCAGTTCAATTTTTTGAAAATCTGACACGAAGACAGAAGATAAGACAATTTATGAAAAAAACATTATAAAAATAGTCTTCATTCCACATACATGTAACGTTTCCAAGCCAAACCAATTCAAGCCGTAGTGACTAGCTTAAGCCAGTTTTCATAAACACGCGGTTTTGAGGCGGAGGTAGATTGACAACACAACAGCTACGTTGTAACAGGAAATTCTATTCACAATGTATTGTAGGTCTAGTCTAGATTGTATATTTTGTTGTAACTTTAACATAAATATATAGGTACTTACAGTGATAAAGATACAAGGATCTATTGTCGCGTGGCGAAAAACGAAAATCTAATCTTGTAATTATTTTGAGTTATTTATTCAACACCCACGCCCTCCTGATAATATCACTCAAATGCCTATTAATATTACAAATGTCAAAGTTTATGCCGATGAATGGATGTGAGGATGTTTGTTGTTGAGTTACTCTTTCACTCAAAAACCACTGAACAGATTTTAAGGAAACTCAACAATATTGTAGCTTACACATCGCTTTATTTATTTGAGATATGTATTATTTTGTGAACGTAATATTATTATGATTCAAACATCATCAATCACCTCATACAATATGAACATCGGTTTAGGATACTCTTGACTTGGCCTATCTTTAACGTTCTTAAGAAAATTATGATTAAGTTAATATAAAAAATGCAAACGTTCTCAAGCATAAGTTTGTTAACATGATATGGACCCATGATGTCTAATCTAAACAATTTTTTTAGCTTTTTTTACAACTTTTCTCTACATATTTTTCGTGACTGTGGCCTGTGTATGGTGTAAGCAATCTTTGGTAGAGGTATTGAATAGAATGTCCTAGGTTAGGTTTATCTATGACACGTCTATAGGCTTTAGGTGAGCTCGAGGAAATGAAATCCTATGATATTTCGGAAATAATGTATCTGATACACGTCTGATATGACAAGATTGACAATGATTGGTTGCTATTATTTATTTTTGAAATAGAGTGGAAATCCTTACGATGATGTTATGGTCAAACACTTTTTGTAAAGACATAAATGCTACTCTTTCACTCAAAAACCACTGAACAGATTTTAGTGAAACTCAATAAGTATTGTTGCTGACATCAGATAAATGCAAAATGCTTAGGTAAGTATTAAAATATATATTGGTTAATTTTTTCATGATATTATGACGATGAATGTCCATGGAGTCACAGGCGGCCACAAGTACCTACTTATGTACCATAACAGATAATGTTGTAACCCAAATATTTGTTTCTTAAAATTTAGTATGTATTCTTCTTTCCAAAAATTTTTCTCACTTATTTCACATGACTACAGACTGCTTTATTTTATATAACCTTTAAATAGACATCTTCCTAGCTACGTACCTATCTATAAATATTTCGTAGAACACTCAGTCAGTCCGGAAAGAGACTTCCTTACGCCAACAAATAAGCTAACTACATGTTTTCCTAACTAAAAATAGAAAAATAAATACTTATAATACTTCCTTCACTAGCATTATCTCATTACCTAGCTTCAACCGCTTTGACGTCATATTATCTTGTGACGTCACGCTGCTGTAGCTCATAATCTGACAAGCAGAGTCCCGCGTAATTTGGTCGTCTTGTCGCTTCCAGGCAAACAATAATGTGTCTCGAATAAGCGACACGACCAAGTGTGTGAAAATGTTTAGGTATATTATATTGTGTTTACAGATTTTGTGTTTTACCTTCATTAGGTGGCTTGTCTGTTTTGATTTTAAGTGAAAAATTGTTTTATGTAAGTAGTAGGTACACACACTTCCGAAATACGTAATTTTTCGCACTAAACTTTCTACCATTAGCTAGGCATAGTAATAATTGTTATCAATATTAGAATTGAATAATGAAAAAGGCTCCTTCCCACTTGACGTGTTGGGGTCCCGATTTTTTATAGGACGACTATTTTTATACCACTGCCGTCATTCAATAAATGTGAATCCACGATAAGAGAGAATGAGGCCTCAGTATTTAAGTGCAACCGACTGCTTGAAGCCGGGACCATACGTCAAACATAGTCATACATTCACTGCCGTACACAAGACTATTCGAGAAGTCGCTAGCGCTTCAATAGGTAGTTCCTTGCGCGGTCGAAACTTTAAGCAGTCAGCCTCAACTCAACTGTTTAAAGCAATCCGCGTACGGCCACCCGAGATGCAGACTAAAACCACAGAAAAAACAGAGACTTATTACTCACGTAGTAGGTTCATCAAGGAAGATGATTGGTGGATTGTTGACCAGCTCCAAAGCCACGGAGAGTCGTTTCAGCTGGCCACCAGATAGTCGCTCCGACCAGGTATCTCTGTGGTCCCATAGACCGAGGGTTTGCAGAATTTCTTCTACCTAGAAATAAAAAGAATTGATTATTGTTGTATTCTTTATGCGTTATCTTGGCTCATCATCATTTTATTAAGGAGTTAGACTTTTGTCGGTGGAGCATCCGCCATTTAGACCTACGACACTTAGCCTCTGCCAGTGCTTTGACTTTTTGATAAGAAATGACGTGATGATGGTCTCTTGGGTAATTGGGAAATATTTTAAAGGGGCATCTTTGAAACCATTTTGAACATGTCCTTTAGGTTGAAGAAATTGTACCTATTTATTTAGTGAATTATATTCGAGAATAGGTACATTAACTGACGTGCATGAAAAGTGAATGACGCGAAAGGGGCATATTAAGATCGTACCAAGGGGAAGGACGTAGTCTCTGCCTACCCCAATGGAAAATAAAGAGATAGTAGGAGATATATAAGAAGTACCTAGGTATTTATTTATTTATTCAGTTTATTGTTAGATGATAGTACATAGAGACAGAAAAAAAGAGAAGTTATACAAAAGATACGGCATATTATGCTATGCTTATTATGAGGTATGCTAGTAGTATTTTATATTCCCGTGTTTTGAAATTGATTTTCCATAGACTATATTTAAGCTATAAACCTTAACAACACTTTCAATATTTAGTTGAAATCATAATTCACAATTGAATTTATTCGTAGCGTTGGATAACCGTAATTATATGAATTGAATTTCTATTAGCGTTGATTTATTATGCAGATTTACTTCGGCGGTTAATTCCGTGATTAAATCATATTGTTAATGGAAAGGGGATTTTGTTTTTTGAAATAGTATGTACCTGGGGTCCAAGTTTGCTTATTACAACATTCTCAATTGTGTGTCGGCAGAGTGTCAATGATAGTGTCAATGTCGGCAGAGTGTCAATGATAGTGTCAATGTCATTTTTGACACATTTAATCGCAATCAGCTAGCTTAGCATACACTCCGTGATAAGACGTCATGGGATGAACGCTTACGTCTCTGTCCATAATTTTAAATGTGATAAGGACAACATGACGTGAGATAATAGTCGCGGCACGTATGCTAAGCCTCCGGTTTAAGCCATTGTTTAGTAGAATACCAATTGTATCAAAAATGCCATTGGCACTCTGCCAACACCCAACTGAGGCTATTTTAAAATAGCCGACTTGAGTTTCTGTGCTATCAAACAAAATTATTTAAAGAATTTGGCCTAGAAGTTTTTCTAAAATAAATTAAAAATTGGGTCAGCGTTGTGGATGAACGAATCACACTTGTATGAGAGTAGGCTCGTGTCCCTGTAGTGGGGACGTTAAAAGGGCTGACAAGAGTAAGGATATAACTAACCGAAACAAATCTTCTTTTTTAAAAATTATAATAACAATATTCATTCTAACTTACTCGATGAAATTTCGTCATCCTAACTCAAAGACTATTATCATCACAATACTTAAAGAGTAATTAAATGGCATCGAACATATTTGTATGGAGCCTGGTATAGTAAAAAAAAGGTATCACTTAGGCCACACATCCCCTTTTCGAGCTAGTATGGAAAAAAAAAGTTGGCGGCCACTGATGAAACTAAAATCAATCAATAGAGAAAAATATTATAAAACGATAGTATTTTGGACACATGTCGAAAGTGATATACTTTCGGAGATATAGAACTTTGAAAATGAAAGAACTTTGAAAATTGTTACATGTGATCATTTTCAAAATTCTATATCTCCGAAAGTATATCACTTTCGACACTTGTCCAAAATACTATCGTTTTATAATATTTTTCTCTATAGATTGACGTAATTTTCATCAGTGGCCGCCAACTTTTTTTCTCCATACTAGCTCGAATAGGGGATGTTGAGTGTAATTGATACCGAATTTTTTTACTATACCAGGCTCCATACAAATATGTTCGATGCCATTTAACAGTAATGCTATCTACACACATGCCGCCCGGATAGGCCAGCGGCTTTACGTCATACGAATGGCAGCTGACAAAAAAGCCGGCGGCTTTGGTGTGTAGATACTATTATTTATGCAACTGTTAGTAAATAATCAAGATTCTTGACCTACACAAGTTAAACCTAGCTATTAGTTTACTTAAAGGCTCAGGTATCACAAACTGGGCCAAGGTTTATGCTAACTCTTAACGTAATAGTATATTTAATAGCATATCTAGCCGACACGTTTATTGACTGTTTTCTTATTAATGAAGGTAAGTTTATATTATAATGATGATATAGGCAGTAAGAAACACCATACTGCGCTCCAGGACGCGTATTGCTGATGTGGTAAGGAAAGCTGCCAAGCTAAAGTGGGATTGGGCCGGTCACGTCTGCCGCACGCCGAACAATCTCTAGGCAATCACAACAACCCAATGGCAACCAACTGCCAAAAGACCTCGCGGCAGACCACGGAAAAGGTGGCAAGATGAACTGGACACCTTCACAAACGACTGGGCAGAGGCGGCTCAGGATAGAGAATCATGAAGAAGGAGGAGAGCGGCTTTTGCCCAGCAGTGGGACAACAACGGCTAAATAAGATAAGATATAGGTATAGCGTCTTTTATACACCTATATAAACAGGGGCTCAATTCTACTAATTTAAAATATTCTCAGTTGTGGTTGTTGTTGTAATGCCGACACACAACTGTGAGGCTATTTAAAATTAGCAGATTTGGGCCCCTGGTATAAAAATGTATACTTTATACAGGGATCAAATATTAAACCTATAATTAGTGTA
This sequence comes from Anarsia innoxiella, assembly GCA_947563765.1. Lineage (NCBI taxonomy): Eukaryota > Metazoa > Arthropoda > Insecta > Lepidoptera > Gelechiidae > Anarsia > Anarsia innoxiella. The sequence continues at coordinate 1,723,747 of OX387399.1, forward strand.
ACTAAGTGGTACTGGAGATTGACCAAGTTTTAGAAATAACGTTTTGTAATAAGATTTTATTAGTTCATGAGTTAAACCCGATTCAGTTCTAGAACTATATTTAAAACTCGTTTTCAAATAACGTTGTAAGTGCTTGACGAAATAAAGAAAAAACGATAGGTACTGCATAAAAAATCGCAAACAGAAATGTAATGTTTTTGTTTTATTTTACGAGTATTTATATTTTTTGGCCAGCGTGGTGGATTACGGCCTAATCACTCTCTGTTTGAGAGTAGGCTCGTGCCTTTCGGTTGGGACATAATATGGGCTAACAACAACATATTTTGTTGATTGGAAATGATTTTTAACTGGGAACTAAATGATTACTTACTAAATGTACTTACAATCAAAGCCTTTTCGGCTCTCCCCAGCTCTTTCCCAAGCTTCAGATCAGCTGCTATCCTCATAGACTCGATGACAGACAGTCTTGGCTGCAGCAAATCATCCTGCATGATGTAACTGCATAACTTCTTGAAGATCTGCATGTCACGAGTTTGTCCATTCACTGTTATACTTCCGTTTACCCCGTTTGACCTGCAAATAAACCAGTATAAGGGCCTGTTTCAAAACCTTACAGATAAGGTTAACTAACAGCCTAACCTAACAGATATATTTTATAGCGGTCTCTATCTAAAACGTTATCTTCTTCTTCTTAACCTAAGCCTTATTCCCATCATCTGGGGTCGGCTCTCCTTGTCCGTCTTCTATATTCTGGTCTATTCTGTGCTGATTCGGCGTCTAAATTGAGTTCTTTCAGGTCCTTTGTAACCGTCGTTAGCCAAGTAGCGGGGGGTCTTCCGCGTCCACGCCTCGTCGCTGGTAAGTCTAGGGCCACTTGTACCATGTGGTCTTAAGGGCGTCGAAGCACATGCCCATACCAACGCGTTCTTTTCTCCTTCACTTTGTCAATGATGGGGGTTATCTCTATCTAAAACGTTATGTTTTATGAAATAGACATAGGTAGTTTTTATCTATCAGTTAAATTTTATCTGTGGGTGGTGAAACAGGTACTACGAGCTTGTTTTATTACTTGCAGATAAAATGTAAGTATCAGATAAGCCTATGTCTTTCTCTTTTTTATTTTATTTTATTGTATTTTTATTTACTTCTTATTGTTTATAACTTAAACAGTAGCTTGTTTTATAATACCTATTGTATATTGTATATGGGTACTTACCTGAAATAAAGACCATTATTATTATTATTTGTTGGTACATCTTTAAAGATCTCGGGTCCATAGGGATCCGGTCATTTGGGAGGCGTGCATAGGGCCGAAGCCAACATGTAGAGGCCCTTTTAAGTACCGTTTATTGTGAGATGGTATGCACCTACGGGGTCTTATTATTATTATTATTTCATAAAACATGACTTTTAGACAGAGATAGGTATAAAATATCAGTCAGATAAATTTTATCTGTTAGTGATAAAACGTGCCCTAAGTATACACAGTAATACAGTAAAGGGCAATAAAGAATGCACATCGATCTTTGGAAAGAGCCAATCGGCTAATTTCGATTTCGTATAGCAATTTGTGGCGTGGTTCAAATGCGAGAGAGTTAGTACCTACTTAGTTCTAAATTCAAATTCGGATGAACTTAGTTCTAAATTCAAATTCGGATGAACTTAGTTCTAAATTCAAATTAGGATGAACTTAGTTCTAAATTCAAATTTTAAATTCAGATTTTGATGAATAATATATTAGTACGTAATGAGAGGACTTAACTCACAATCACAATTGCCTTCTTTAATTAACCCACACACATATCTAATAAATGTGTTTTTCAAAACAAAACGCTATCCAAAACGGAGTCAAAATATCATCTACTCCATTTCGTCAAAGATTTACGTAGGTTTGTCTTGAGATTTTCGTTAATCTCACAAAGGATTGCTGAGCATTAAGTTGTTAGCTTAGGACGTTCGCTAAACTTGTCAATTACCGTATATTGGCTTTGTTAGATGTAGTACGGGAGCTCGAGAAGGTAATAATATTTTGTAGCATGACATCTTTGAGTATAGAATATATAAGGAGATGCCGTCTGAATCTGCGTGCTTGGTCTGGCGCAAAATGACTACGTTTTGGTATCTTTTTGAATTTCTTATCAGGTCATCTACCAAGAAAACTATGAAAAACTTGCGCCAACCTTGGCACGCTGTCATAAACTCATTTGTATATGAAAAAAAATTAAAGAAAAAAAAACCTTTTTAAAAACAAGCTTTTATTATTTGTTTATAAAATGAACTAAAAAGTTAAAAATAAATTAACTCTAAAAAGAAATATAACAATTTGTAACTTGATTGTAACCTTTAACGACAAATAAGCGTCTTCGTCTAGGACAAAATAATTCCATATTGTACAAATTTATTTAATTTTAACTAAAACTTTTCACCATACATAATTATTCAATCTCGTCCCCCCTCTTTATCATAGTCCCCATTTATAAATGAAAGCGTGTTACATTGTGATAGCTTGAGGAAAATGAGTATTTAATTAATACAACACAACATTTTTCTTTTTAATTTGTTAAATACAACATATAAGTTGTATTTAATTAATACAAAACAACATTTTCCTCAGGCTATCACAATGTAACACGCTTTCATTTATAAATGGGGACTATGATAAAGAGGGGGGACGAGATTGAATAATTATGTATGGTGAAAAGTTTTAGTTAAAATTAAATAAATTTGTACAATATGGAATTATTTTGTCCTAGACGAAGACGCTTATTTGTCGTTAAAGGTTACAATCAAGTTACAAAGTGTTATATTTCTTTTTAGAGTTAATTTATTTTTAACTTTTTAGTTCATTTTATAAACAAATAATAAAAGCTTGTTTTTAAAAAGGTTTTTTTTTCTTTAATTTTATTTTTAACTTTTTAGTACCTCTATTTTTAATTCGAGATTTACTACGACGTAGTTCGCAGCACGTAGCAGCGTTATGAAGTCCGTAGTTGAGGTTGCGTCGTTTAATTACGGAGTTCCTATGGCCACCTTCCGGCTCCAACATCAGACCCTGGTTACCATATAGTATCAAAGTACTCGTCAAGACTAATCCAATGAGCCCAAACTAGATGGGGTTGCGTCGTTTAATTACGGAGTTCCTATGGCCACCTTCCAGTTCCATCATCAGACCCTGGTTACCATATAGTATCAAAGTACTCGTCAAGACTAATCCAATGAGCCCAAACTCGATAGGGTTGCATCGTTTAATTACGGAGTTCCTATGGCCACCTTTCAGTTCCATCATTAGACCCTGGTTACCATATAGTATCAAAGTACTCGTCAAGACTAATCCAATGAGCCCAAACTCGATAGGGTTGCATCGTTTAATAACGGAGTTCCTATGGCCACCTTCCGGCTCCATCATCAGACCCTGGTTACCATATAGTATCAAAGTACTCGTCAAGACTAATCCAATGAGCCCAAACTCGATAGGGTTGCATCGTTTAATTACGGAGTTCCTATGGCCACCTTCCAGTTCCATCATCAGACCCTGGTTACCATATAGTATCAAAGTACTCGTCAAGACTAATCCAATGAGCCCAAACTCGATAGGGTTGCATCGTTTAATTACGGAGTTCCTATGGCCACCTTTCAGTTCCATCATTAGACCCTGGTTACCATATAGTATCAAAGTACTCGTCAAGACTAATCCAATGAGCCCAAACTCGATAGGGTTGCATCGTTTAATAACGGAGTTCCTATGGCCACCTTCCGGCTCCATCATCAGACCCTGGTTACCATATAGTATCAAAGTACTCGTCAAGACTAATCCAATGAGCCCAAACTCGATAGGGTTGCATCGTTTAATTACGGAGTTCCTATGGCCACCTTTCAGTTCCATCATTAGACCCTGGTTACCATATAGTATCAAAGTACTCGTCAAGACTAATCCAATGAGCCCAAACTCGATAGGGTTGCATCGTTTAATAACGGAGTTCCTATGGCCACCTTCCGGCTCCATCATCAGACCCTGGTTACCATATAGTATCAAAGTACTCGTCAAGACTAATCCAATGAGCCCAAACTCGATAGGGTTGCATCGTTTAATTACGGAGTTCCTATGGCCACCTTCCAGTTCCATCATCAGACCCTGGTTACCATATAGTATCAAAGTAATTGTCAAGACTAATCCAATGAGCCCAAACTCGATAGGGTTGCATCGTTTAATTACGGAGTTCCTATGGCCACCTTCCAGTTTCATCATCAGACCCTGGTTACCATATAGTATCAAAGTACTCGTCAAGACTAATCCAATGAGCCCAAACTCGATAGGGTTGCATCGTTTAATTACGGAGTTCCTATGGCCACCTTCCAGTTCCATCATCAGACCCTGGTTACCATATAGTATCAAAGTACTCGTCAAGACTAATCCAATGAGCCCAAACTCGATAGGGTTGCATCGTTTAATTACGGAGTTCCTATGGCCACCTTTCAGTTCCATCATCAGACCCTGGTTACCATATAGTATCAAAGTACTCGTCAAGACTAATCCAATGAGCCCAAACTCGATAGGGTTGCATCGTTTAATTACGGAGTTCCTATGGCCACCTTCCGGCTCCATCATCAGACCCTGGTTACCATATAGTATCAAAGTACTCGTCAAGACTAATCCAATGAGCCCAAACTCGATAGGGTTGCATCGTTTAATTACGGAGTTCCTATGGCCACCTTCCAGTTCCATCATCAGACCCTGGTTACCATATAGTATCAAAGTACTCGTCAAGACTAATCCAATGAGCCCAAACTCGATAGGGTTGCATCGTTTAATTACGGAGTTCCTATGGCCACCTTCCGGCTCCATCATCAGACCCTGGTTACCATATAGTATCAAAGTACTTGTCAAGACGAATCTAATGAGCCCAAACTCGATAGGGTTGCATCATTTAATTACGGAGTTCCTATGGCCACCTTCCAGCTCCATCATCAGATCAGCTCCATGTTACCATAATATTGCATTGTCACGCGATATACATAAGCATGCAAAATTTCAGCTCAATCGGAAACCGGGAAGTGGATCAAATTTAAGTTGCAAGATTTGATTACAGAACGACAACGGGACAGGTGAAAGTAAATAAAAGCTTGTAATAATAAAAAAATGGGACCTCTCCTTATATTCCTTCCTGCATGACATCCATGCTTCAAAACACATTTAAGTATTGGTTTTAATTTTTTTGCTTTTCTCATATTCGAGTTTGTATTTTGTTTTCTTGGCCTTTGCTCTGTAGTGTTTCATTGAATTCATCATTCCTAGGTACTTTTTGAAATGAAATGAAATTTAGAAAATTGTCATAGATGCGGTACATGAAAGTAAACACAAGGAACTTATGGAAGACACTTACTTATGGTGCTAAGGACTTTATCGTTTCTTATCTGCGTGCTAATACACTCGAGAGCAATGAATTTATGAGTCACAACATTTTAATGATAGAATATTAAGTGAAGAAAACAACTGATGATCTAACTTTAAAACTAAAATGTAAAAAAAAAAAAATTAAAACAACATGTAAGCATTTTCTTGAATTTTAACATTTCAAATTGCCTCCTCGTGATTCCATTCGATATTTGGCATGCTATATACCAAAATCCGCAAACGAAGATTTCACTGTTATGACATTAATATAGAAGTAACTCAGAAGTTTTATATTTTCATTTAACAAGTATTTATTAGTCTCTTAAACACACTTTATTTCATAAGGCTAGGATTCTTAGTTTTCGAGATATTTTAGTTTTTTGTTTACCCGACCCGGATTCATAGCTCTCGAGTGTATTTTATGCGTGCGATTTTTTTTCAGCTTCAACTCCTCTACTATATAACAATATTGGACCTTTGATGATTGGTGTTAATTGAGGTGGGATTTCAAATTCTATTAATATTGCGTCCAAGGGGATTGTTTAGTGCTAATAGTCCAGCAATTTTCGGACTAACATGCGTAGCGAATTAGACCCAGAACACACGGTGAAACGCAACTGCAACGCAACTTAAAACTGCTAGTTACTTTTGAGTTGCATCGAAGTTTCTTGCAACTGAAACGAAACGTTTCAAACTAGTTGCGTCGTGTGTTGTTTTCTAAGGAAGTCTATAGCAGAAACTTTGATGCAACTCAAAAGTTTCAGTTGCTTTCACCGTGTGTTTTGGCGCTTAGTGCTTTAGTGCGTTTGTGAAATAAGGTTATGTTTGCACTGCTCCTAGATTTTACACTTCGTAGGGGTGTGGTCTCTGCCTACTCTCTTTCTACCGATGGGAAAGAGGCGTGACAGATATATATGAATGTTTTATTGTAAGCTCCAGATGCAGAAGATTTTGAATGACGCTGTTCACACTTGTCTAATGACGGCGCTTATGAAAATTGTCGTCCTTTATAAAACCGAACATGAAAACTGGGAACTCGGTCTTACCCGTTCTTCATCGTAGCGTAGGTAATTGTCGTTCTTTAAAAAATTGATACGACATACTGAACCCGGTCTAACCCATTCGTCATCATGGCGTAGTTACAAATAATTAAGGTGTAACCGTAACTATTCCATGCGCTGTAACCAAAAAATATATAACGTTGTTTGCTAATGAGCGAACCTGCTGCGAGCGCACACCCTATATTTTTTGGTTACAGTAGTGCATGCTACCTTAGATTAGGGCCAAAACATAAATTCACGACACAAAGCGACAAAGATACAACACGACACGACGCGACACGACGTCGTGGATTTTCACGATGCGACGTGAAAATCCACCGTGAAAAACCACGACGTCGTGTCGCTTCGTGTCGCGTCGTGTTGCGTTGCGTCGTGTCGTGTCGCGTTGCGTCGTATCGTGTCGCGTCGTGTCGTGAATTTATGTTTTAGCCCTTACAGCTTGCTTATGAATGAGTATGCGCCTTTACGTGTCATAGTCTGTAATAGTGTCACAAACTCACACATATCCAGCAAGGATGTTCAGTAACGAAGACTTTCCAGCTCCTGATGGTCCAAGAATGCATGTCAGCTCACCAGATCGGAATTCACCTGACACGTTGCGCAGTATTGCTTTTTCACCTGGAACAAAATGAAGGCCTTTATTAGGGCAATTTTAAAAGCAATTTAATTAATTAAATATTGTTTTGTACAACAATTTGATAATATAAAACTGCTGGTTTCTTTTGAATTAAAATAACTAACCATTCAACTATATGTTTGTATATCAACTTTTAAAAATAACATCTGGCAACGTCGTATTTTTCATACTACTTTTTATTTAATTGGGTTAATAGGTACTTTTGGGTATTTCTTTTGGTTATGATTTTTTAAAGAGCGTAAAAACATCCTTTAAAATTTAAATTCTTTTAGCCTACTTCACTACTCATTTATTTATTACCTACAGAACAGATTTCCAAAAAGTATTTTTTCCAATCACGTAGCAACCCTACTGAAATCTCCATTATAAATGCAAGAAGCCTGCAATACAGTTTGTTTATTTGTTTGGTAATCAATCTAGAGCTGCCTCTCGATTCACAATACCAACAATCCAGTATTGCGAGAATAATTCCCTAAGCGCCTTCTGTTTTTGTAGAGCTAATGGTGCTCAAACTTTTTTTGGGAAATGACCCCCTATTATAACCTAGTTCTCGAAAGAATAGTTATGTTGCTTTCGCTAATCCTCAATACAACGCTAGCTTTATCTCGAGGCCACCGGTGGGTCTGAGAGGCCAATGTACCGGTACAGAAAACATAGAAACTAGTGGTGGGCCGAGTACCTGTTTTACCGAGTAACCGAGTACCGAGTATTACTCGGTTTAAAGTTTACCGAGCCGAGTACTCGGCCGAGTTACTCGGTACAGTTAAAGTAGGTAGAATTTCGCGCGAAGAAGCTCGGGAGCGAGTGGTGATAATGGTGTTAGAACTGTCCCGCCGCACCCCGCTTATTATTCATAATGAAAACAATAAACCGCAACCGTCAAGTGGCAAAATTTTTTTGGAAAACACTGCTTATGAATTTTTCTTCTAAATAATTATGATAATAGCAATTCATAACATTGCTCCAGCTGGGCAAAGGCCTAAATATGTACCATTAGAAGGAATTAGACTATGATCTACCAAGCAAATCCAATGCGCAAGGTAGATTTATTTGTACCGAGTACTCGTCATTTTTACCGAGTTTTTCGGCCGATTACGAGTAGTGAAAAAAGTGCCGAGTACGCCAAGTACCGAGTATTAACCGAGTACTCGGCCCACCTCTAAAGAAACCAAAGTACTTTTACAACACACTGTAACTACGTCCATTAGATGTTTTATTCACAAAATAATTTTTTAATGAAGAATTTCTTTATTCCTAAACAAATCTATAAATAATTTATTTAACGATTCTCTAATAATACTCATGAGTTACGTATGACAACAAGGTTGATTATCGTGTTGAATGTCATCATATCAACATAAACAAATTTTCAAGTTATCATTTTTTCACGAACACTACGATTAGCTATCAACACCCCTCAACACCCCCTGTAGTTCGTAACTTGTAACGAACAGTTTGAGAAACACTATTGCAGGAAATTCTTGTACATTCATGCATTTTTTATTTAGTAGATTCGTAATAAGATTATACTGGTTTACATAATATTCTAGGTTCGTTGTTATTCTTTAGAGTTAGCCATTGTTGATATATAAAATGGATGGATAGACAGATAGATGGATGGGCGGATAGGCCAATGGATGGATTGCCGGACTGACGGACGGATGGATGTAGGGACGGATGGATGAACGGATGGAAGGACGGATGGAAGGACGGATGGAAGGACGGATGGAAGGACGGATGGAAGGACGGATGGAAGGACGGATGGAAGGACGGATGGAAGGACGGATGGAAGGACGGATGGAAGGACGGATGGAAGGACGGATGGAAGGACGGATGGAAGGACGGATGGAAGGACGGATGGAAGGACGGATGGAAGGACGGATGGAAGGACGGATGGAAGGACGGATGGAAGGACGGATGGAAGGACGGATGGAAGGACGGATGGAAGGACGGATGGAAGGACGGATGGAAGGACGGATGGAAGGACGGATGGATGGACGGATGGATGGACGGATGGATGGACGGATGGATGGACGGATGGATGGACGGATGGATGGACGGATGGATGGATGGATGGATGGATGGATGGATGGATGGATGGATGGATGGATGGATGGATGGATGGACGTATGGATGGATGGATGGAAGGATGGATGGATGGACTAACGGATGGATGGATAGTTTGCGTTGCGGTTTAACAGGAAAAAAGATTTTACAACGAGAAATAAATATCTTTTTTCTGTGAAACCAATTATAAATCTATTAAGTTAAGGACACCTTTTTGCTGCAATAACCTAGTACTTAAAACCTAGTTACTCTAATGAAAAATTACGTCATTAATACCATAAATAGCGTGTCAAGGTGTGAAAACAAGTTGGAAATTTAAAACACGATGGTTCTAGAAGTTAAGAAGTGGTAACACTGTATTTTCGTCTCGTTTTTCTTAAATTGATTTGAAAGGGACGACGCTAAAGTGTTGTCCACTTAATACGACTATTTTAACCCTACAACGACATTAGGTATGAAACCGTATTCGATAATCACGACGTAGGAGAATAAATAATTACAGTTAGGTATCCTAGTATTACTTAGACCATCGTTAGGTCATTACAAGTGTGCTATTAAATCATTACAGTTAATAGAACATAATACTACTATATTTTCCTACTCACTACTTTTCAAACGTCGTGACACTTGTGTAAGTGAGAGGGAATGCTTAATTTTGTATGTAACTGAAATAATGTTTTTTTTTTTAAATAATGGAATGTTAAATGGAAAATCGCGGGGGAGGCCTTTGCCCAGCAGTGGGATCTTAATCTAATCTAATTTAGCCACTTGTGTCCCACTGCTGAGCAAAGGCCTTTCTCCTGATCCACCATGACTTTCTGCCTCGAGCTTCCTCCGCCCAGCTACTTAAGAAGGTGTCCAGCTCGTAATGGCTAATAAAAAAAATGGCAACTACCATTGTAGATTCTGCCGACCACAAATTAAGACAAGAGCCCGTGAGGCCCAGACTTTCCTTCCATTCGAAGGGATGGAAGTTAATAATAATAATAAAAGAACTTTTTTCATCAAAAAATGTACAGTGCAAATGAGATTCAGATACCTATAGTGTTAATAATAAAACTTATGACTTAACCATACATAGTTTGAGGAAAAGGAGAAAAATCCTCAGCATTAATGCTGATTTTCAGGATCCTCCTATGAATCACTGCGTTGGGTATTCTAGAATGTTTATTTATACCAACATAGGTAATGATCCCATTCATGATAGGATCATGGTTCCTTTGGCAGGAATCAGGTAACAAAGGTGTACAAAATTTGAAGTATCTCAACTTCGTTACATTTATTTATTTATTGAGGTCTATCAACGGGATCGCCAGACTTAAAAGAGACCAGAATTAAAAAGTGACCAGGGGGCTTAGCATACGTGCCGCGACAATTATCTCACGTCATACTGTCCTTATCACATTTAAAACTATGGACAGAGACGTAAGCATGACAAACCCATGACAACGTCTTGTCACGGAGTGTATGCTAAGCTAGCAGACTTAAAAGACAAAAACAAAAGTATCTATGAGTACACGCAATAACAGGCAAACACAACATGCCAGTTTTGCGGGTTTTATTATCGTAGTAGAATAATTTCATTATTAATGCGTTTTGCATTTTATTCCATGGGTAGGTAAGGTACTTTAAAAATCTGAATGTTATTTTTCTTGTCTTGTTTATTTATTTGTTAGAAAACCAACAGCTTCAATATACAAACAGAAAATTATAAAAAACAAACTAGCCAATTACAGGTTTTTTCAAACAACGCCACATTGCAGCGAACGATTACCCGTGCCATCTTGCAATAGGATCTCACGCGACCACAGATAATTGCATCGAAGTCCAAGAGGTTAAACTGTAGCATATCACATAAATAACTCGAGCGTCAGCTAGCTGCCAACTTGTTGGGTTCCAACACAGTATAGCGTGTTATGGTGCTATAAAATGTTATAAAATGTTTTATAAACATTTAATAACATGCAGTGTGGGAGCACCAAAAGGTCTATCTACACACATCCGGGACGTGCCCGGGGCGTGACCGGGCCGTGGCCTGTCAGGAGAGAAAAAAATACGTCGTCATGAAAACGTGTGTGAACGAATACATAGAAAATGTATGGACACGTCCCGGACACATGCCGGATGTGTGATATACCATTTGAAGACTTTAAGTTGCAAGTTATGCATATTATTAGGTAAAATCTCATTTAAAAAATACCCAACGTAGGTAATTCTCATTGTTCACACCGCGTGATTCTGTAACTCAAAGAACCCAATACAAGCGGCCACACTTGCGGTTTTTAACAGCGACTGATTTAAAAAATCGTGAAAGTGGCTAAAAATCACGACAAGGTAATTTTTCTTAGCAAATACACCGTATTTCGTGCGTAAGGTCTATCTACACAGATCCGGGCCGTGCCCAGGATGTGTCCGGGCCGTGGCCCGTCAGGAGAGAAAACAATTCGTCGTCATGACAACCGGACACTTTGTCATGACGACGTTTTGTTTTCCCTCCTGATAATCCGATAAGGATTTGTGTAGATACACCTTTAAGCGGCTTCGCGGTTGCAGCGGTTAACCGCTCGCAGGAATAAACCCTATTGTGGCTTAGCACTAAAGCATGCTAATTACCGTATAATTGCGCTAATAAAACCTAAGCTAGAATCATAAATAAATCCATAATTAAGAAAACGAGAGGTTAGCCGGCACGAGTAACCTTTGGCCTTTACAATTAGGTAATTATAGTCTTATTATCTAATAGGCTATATATCTTCGATTGACTTTTAATCGGTTTATTAATAGTCTAAAGACTGCCCACAACTTCGTACTAGTGTTGCCGCTCGATAGGCCAATATCGATAGCCTATCATCAATCAATTTCATCATATTTCATCATTAATTTTATCAATTTAGATTCGAAATTGCTGGCCAACTGACTGACCATACTTACTTTATATTCGTCTGTCATACACTTATATGTGATCATGTCATATATTCTACCATCCATTATGCCTGCTTACTGAATGCAATACTATCGAAAAAATGACCACTATCGATTGTGCAAAACTATCGATACTATCGATAGTATCGATTGTATATTCAATATTGGAGAGCAATACTATCGATACTATCGATAGTTTATTGATCGGCAGCGATCGAAACTATCGATACTATCGATAGTATCGATTGTTAAACGTCAAAAACATGTACCCTATCGATAGTATCGATAGTATCGATTTTGTAAAACTATCGATTTTTCGGCAACGCTACTTCGTACACATTTTATTGTTATATCTTTTAAAACAAAAATGTAGCCTAAGTAAGTACCTATGTGATATCCTGTTGTGCAATTTGCATGTGTAATTTTTGATCAGTTCCATATTCTAGATCTAGCATTATATCTCTGCTGAATAACCATTTATTTTATTCATTATTTTATTATAGATATCTAAATAATAAAATAAAAATAAAGATATCTAAATATCTAAATAAAGTGCCCCTCGGTGGGGACATATATGGGCTGATAAAGAAGATCTAAATAATATACGGTGTTAAATTAATGATTAAGTTTAAAAGTATTTTAAACAACAGAGGCTATATTATTTTATTTCAGAGCAGTGTTAACAAAGCTGCATACTTGTAGCTTAGTATAGTACAAACTTTAAAGAAGTTACCTGTAACTTAAGTTTGAGAATTTGTTTTTACATTGAGCGGTAGAGCCAAGCGTTTTTTAGGGTTCCGTACCCAAAGGGTAAAAACGGGATCGTCTGTCCGTCCGTCCATCCGTCCGTCCGACGCTAGAAGCAAGTCCAAGACTAACCACGCCGACTAGTCAGTCTTTTAAGGCAAATGATTTCTTTCATTTTATTATAGCTGTCAAAACTACTATACTTAAGTAGTCAACTTCACAATTTTCACTACTGGCACTGATTTGTATTTAGTCGGGTTAATAACAATGATTTTGTGTTTCTTTTTTATCAGCCACCATATTTTTTTCTCTTTATATAAAAATGTGATTCAAGAGCTAAAGAAAGACAATGCAATAGTTTGAGAGGAATTCAGTGCACAAAGGTAAGTCCTAGACTAAGTACTAGGACTATTTTCTGGTCTCAAATTACTTAAAAGTTCTTGAGTTAAGTACTGGATAGAGGATATTACTTTGTAGAAGGATTAAAATTAGTCAGGCACGTTAACGTATTTTTCACCAATATATTAATAATTGATCACTCTGTTAAAGTTTTGATAATGACAGAATGATGCGAGATAACTGGTGCCTACAGATCTACAAAGTAATTTGTGAAATGAACGGCCGGCGGCGTTAGTAGTAATACAAAATAGGCATGATAACTAATTTTTTTTAGTCCATCATATAGATTATTTTTAAATAGGTATTCGACACTTTTTTTTTCTTTTTCTCTATATACACTGGGTTAAAGTTGCTCGTGACGTCACGCCTCAGTACGATATTTCCTAGGAGTGTCGTCAATACCCCCCACTCCTTAACTTTGATGCTCTGTATCTTTGTAATTATTTATGCATTTGATCAGGTAAAAAATGTGTTTCAAATATTTTTTAATAGCTTAAAAGACGGACTAATTATTTTTTGAATTTTTGAATGTAGTCATCATCCCTATTGTATTTCTACCAATCGCAGCAGTTCTGGAATTTGACATTTCCATATTAGTGGCTATAGTTTCAATAACGGCCGGTTCACAGATAACTTGGTAGCACTCTACTTCACGTATCCCTATTTTTATGACCCATCATTATCAAGTGGTCTCTGCCTACCCCAATGGGAGAGAGGCGTGACGGATATGTATGTATGTATGTATCTGTATAAATGCATAAAATTACTTAATATATTTTGAAACTTCCAAATCGGATAAAAACTATTGACAAAACTAGCAAAAATAAGCACTCATAGATTACAAAGTGGGCTATCCATTTCAGCGAGCAAGGGTTCGCATACGTCACCCAAGATTGAATGGCGATCCCGTACCCACGCTTTCGCGAAAAAATGTGTGGTCACAGATACCCTTAGATGTGGATGGTTTTAAATACGACAGATATTTAATAATGAATTATGTAAATGCAAATGTCCAAAAGACAGATTGTAAATAAATTCTTATTGAAGGTGGCGGGACGAGCTGGACACCTTATTAAGTACCTGGGCGGAGGAAGCTCGAGAGAGAAAGTCATGGCGGATGAGGAGAGAGGCCTTTGACCAGCAGTGGGACACAAGTAGGTAGATTAGATTAGATTGACATAATAAGGATAGGTAGGTACTAAAACACGTTAAGACCTGACAACTGTATAAGATCATCTTGGATGGAAAAATAGCAAGAAGTGAGTGAAGAAGAGGAGAAGCTGCGGTGTCTTACTCCTAAATTAATAATCAAAAGTAAGATTTATGTCATAGCATAAAGTCAAGAGAAAGACGGAGGATAAAATTGTGTAGAAAGAGCACAGACAGGCCGTAGAAAGAGCTCTAATGAAAGAAGATTTGCTCTCTATTTAAGAAGATTCCATTATTCTAGAAGATTGTCAAATTATCTAGAACAATACACAATCTAAGTAAACCCTTTCATCGATTGCGCGTATTGAAATAGCCCTTTTAAGTCTAAGGGCATGAAATTGACAACATTTTTAGGATTGTTTTTCGTTTGTTTTGCAAATGATTAGATAGAGATAAGAATTGAAGGTACAAATAGGTCATTGCTGTGTTTAGTTTTGTGTGTAGAGCTACGGATTATCGGAAACAGTAAAATTGTTACAGTTATTTCCACTCGTATGTTATATTCGGCTTTTTATATTTGTCGGAGATTACGTTCATGAAGGCTATTTTGGAACCATTTGCAAACTCTTTACTGCTAAAATGCAAGAACTGGCATGTTTCGGACTGGTTGTCACTTTGGCGCTTTCATATTTGAGTCGCTGTCTGTATTCTGTTTGATTATTGATTTGAAGAGATATCGGAAGACATCACGTACACCTTGTTATTTTATAACGTGATTGCAAACTACACAATAAAGCCAGTTTGTTCGGTACACGCCCACTGTCTTATTTTAACTAAAAGCATAAACGCCACTTCTATAGACTCGTCTCGCGGACATATTTTTATATTAGTTAGTTGTAGTTAGTTAGTTAGTTAGTTAAGTTAGTTGTTTAGTTATATATGAGTTTGCTAATTTACAATATTTTCAGTTGTGTGTCAGCAAAGTTTCAATAAAAGTGTCAATGTCATTTTTTGACACATTTGGTCGCAACCAGTGTAAGCTATTGTTTAGTAGAGTACCTACCAAATGTGTGAAAAAAGGCCATTGACACTACCGACCTTCAACTGAGGCTATTTTTAATTAGCAGGCTTAAAGTCTCGTATCCACTAGGTAAGAACAGGCATGACGACAAAAAAAAAATTTTAGTCCATCACATAAATTATTTTAAAATATTAGACACGTATTTTTTCTTTAACTAAAAATGACAAAGATATACTTGGTTGCTCGTCACGTCACGCCTAAGAACGATTTTTACCTAGGAGTGAAGTCATTATCCCTGTTGTCGCTTAACAAGTATGGCGACCAACGTTACATAATGGCATGCACATAAGCCACAAATCTTTAAAACAATATAAAACCATTTATCCAATTACGTAAATACTTAGAAAACTTTTATTAAATTTAAAGTTAAAATAATGATATCTACGCAAATGATTATTTCCAAAAGATAAGTTCGCATTGTTTGGGTAAATTTATTGATACAGAACTTAGCGCGGGACGCTGGAAAACATTTGAATATAAAGCCTTTTGTACACTATTCAAACTCAAATAATCTTTATTATGTAGACAAATACAAGGTGACTTTAAATTAGTGAACGATAGAAAAGGATATGCATGTACCCGTGATAACAAACAACTTTTACTATGGGGTCAAGGCCGAAATCACAAAAAAGAAATTGTGCCCCCATACTAACAGCTGCCTTGCTGGTGCATTTTGTATGGAGAGTTCAAAATTTTTTGAATTATTTCGACCTTGGTCCCATAGTAAAAGTTGTTTGTTATCACGAGTACATGCATATCCTTTTCTATCGTTCACTAATTTTAAGTCACCCTATAGCTATACATAGCACTTGAAATACGTCAATAAAATTTTTTTCAAAGCTATTACTAGATTTTTCTTAGCGATAACTGCAAAGAAAAATCTAGCACGAAACTCTGTTTTGCGAATTGGTCATTTAGCGAATTGGACATTTAGCGAATTTGACATTTTGCTAATTGGACATTTTGAGAATTTACCATGTTTAGCAACTTTGGACATTATGCTACTAAACGCTTTAAAATTATATTACCTATGTAACTACGTATATAAAAGAAAACGTGTAAGTAAGTAATATATGATGAATAAGAATAGAATAGAATATTTTATTCATCAATTTGTGGAGTTGTACATAAGTAATAAGGTGAGCAATGAGGCTGCCTATTTTTACTTTATTATTTACCTTATTCTTTTTGTGTCACATTCACCATCTTCTAATTCTCAACCGACCTCGCGGAATTAGTGTTTTAGGAAATTTATTATTATTATAATTACGAGTAGGATGTATTGTTTTAATTTTCAGTCGAAATCACTTCGTATAAACAAAGCCTTATTCATAATTTATATTAATTGAAACCGCCAAAGTTTCCCGCGACTTCGGCTAGAATTAGACACTTGTTTAAAAGTACAATTCATTCCAACTGCTCTTGCTTTTGGCCTTCGGTAAATATTCCTAAATGCGTGAGGCCGGCTGTTTCCATAACTTTGGATCTAGAAGCTACTCGTATAATTATTTTGTAAGGGAGTTCACTGGACTTGTCTCTTTTATTTATCCTGTAATAAAATACTTAATGGTATCTACACACCAAAGCCGCCGTTTTGACAGCTACCATTCGTATGACGTAAAGCCGCCGGCCTAGCCCGGCGGCATGCCGGCGGCTTTGGTGTGTAGATAGCATAAAACTACCTTATGAAGAAGTTGTTTTTCGCTTAGCACTTCGTAAAAGGTATATTCTTCTTTTTTTGAAATGGTAATTACCACCGTGGACTTTGCCAGTATTAAGTGAAGTAAAGCTTACTAAAATTATATACTATCTAAACACATACAACCCGTCGGAAATATCTGCGGACCTCGCTGGAATGCGCTTTCCCCCACGCATCCCCCGTTTTCGCCTATCTAGTACCGTGACGAGTACGTACGAGTTGCGTGACGTCATCAAGCCAGGTCCGCAGATATATCCGACGGGTTGTACACCACTCTCTGTACATCACAACAATGTTTTTCTCTAGTTACTGTATCTGTTCGGTTACAGTTACAGCTCGCCAATGAATACGCGCCTTAACTGGCCAGTCACCTTATATTTTGCATCCAGAGTGATTTTGCGCGGAAATGCGATATTTTTTCTTTTTAAATCACTCAAAATTTAATCACAATTTATTTCACGTTACGAAAGGCCCTTCTTTGCAAAAAACTATTTAAAAAATCTTGACTTCGTCTCGTATCTTTGTATAACCCTACTAACTCAAATATTTAAGTTGCGAAGTGCACATGACGGGGCACAGAGTACAATTGCATTTGTTCTCATAAAGTCGACACGCGTTCATGTTTTACAAGAATATGACAATATCACTCGGAGAATATGAAAATTGTTGCTTTCTGCGTTGAAAATATGATAAAAAACAAAAGAATAGCTTAACTTTTGAAATGAACGTGTCAAAATTATAATTTTCATATTATCGGCATTGTTTTTGTATTTAGTCGGTTTTAGGTCTACGTACAAACGTACGGGCCGTGCCCGGGACGTGTCCGGACCGTGGCCTGTTAGGAGGGAAAAAAAAACGTCATCATGACAACGTGTGTGCACAAATCCATAGAAAATGTATGGAATGATATTTTTTCCTGACACGTCCCGGACACGTCCCGGACACATCCCGGACACGTCCCGGACACGGCCCGGACACGGCCCGGACACGGCCCGGACACGGCCCGGACACGGCCCGGACACGGCCCGGACACGGCCCGAATGAGTGTAGATAGACCATTACATACTTTAGGGGTTTGGGGACATTGATTTTTAAATGAGATGAAACTATAATAATCTTGTTAGTACTTAGATAATTCAGATATCCTAGGCACAAAAAAGGTCCTAATACTTACCTACATACGTAGGTATGTAATATAAATGTCAATGTTTGTGCCTATGGATGTGAGAATGTTTATTACCCAGTCATCTGGGGACTGTCAAAATTTGCAAAATGGCGGATTTGGCGCATCTGTGGCGGAAAATTGCAACAAATTTGCAAATGCAAATTTTTTAATTTTTTTGTACCAGAGACAATTTTACATTCTAAAAGTGATTGATAGAGTCTTTAGGCTATTTTTTTCATGTTTAACGGATAGTTAATAATAGAAAGTTATAGGCTATAGATACTGTTATAAAATATTGCGTAAGTTTTCCAAGATATGACGATAAATGAGTACGAAGTTGTGGGCAGCCTATTTCTTAATAAATATCTACTTATACCTAAGGGAATAGAGCACTTAGTAAATAAGTGACCAATAAACACAAGAGATATAAGGCAATATTGTCTCTATGTCTCGAAAGGCACAAACACCCGCCTCTACCCAAATCAATCAACTGTCAAACGATTTGTTGACTTTTATTAGAAGCAAACCCTCTTCGCTAAGGATCAAATTCCCTTGAAGCATTTTCTTATTTAATTCAAAGGACATTTAAGTGAATTCGATGTTAAGTGATATAATGTATTGTTCTTATTTATATGAGACAATAGGCATGATGACTAAAAAATTTTTTTTTATTTGATCACATAGATTATTTTAAAATATCCAACACGTATTTTTTCTTTTTTCTCTTAAACTAAAGATTACAAAGATACACTGGGTTGGGGTTGCTCGCGACGTCACGCCTCAGTACGATTTTAACCGAGGAGTGACGTCAATACCCCCCACTCCGTAACTTTGATGCTTTGTATCTTTGTATTTATTTATGTATTTGATCAGGTAAAAAATGTGTTTCAAATATTTTTTAAAAGCCTAAAAGACGGACTAATTATTTTTTGAATTTTTGAATGCAGTCATCATCCCAATTCTGTGTTGTTGTTGTGTCAGCTTATGGACGGCCACTTCTGGATAAAAGCCTCCCCGAAGGATCTCCATAACGATCGGTCCTGCGTTGTAGAGATCATTGGGGGAGACTTGTCCAGCAGTGGACGTCCATAAGCTGACATGATGATGATGAAATAAAAAGGAATAGTCTTATGAATTCTATCTATTTTAACGTATTAAACATACAAACATATTATAATACGTATACGTTTGCGATATGATACGTGATGAATGCCACGTTAATTTTCCGAATCAAGGTTGGCGTCATACAAAATTAGGTCTCGAAGATATTATCATATTATCTCTAAATAAACAAATGAATATACATAAACCAATTCCGAGAATGGTTCATTAAATGTCAATAGTTGTGGCGATGGACGGATGGATGTTTGTTACTTCATCACGTAAAAACCACTGAACAGATTTTGATGAAACTTGGCAATATTGTAGCTTGCACATCAGAATAACACATAGGCTATAGCCTAATATATATTTTACGATATCGTGTTTTTTTCCAAGATATTACGATAAATGCGCACGAAGTCGGGGGCAGCCTTAGTATTATCATATTATGTCTAAATAAACAAATGAATATCAAACCAATTCCGAGAATGGTTCATATAATAGTAAATTGATGCTCAATTAATTAAACCTCATTAATTAACTATCATTTATCTATTAGGTTAGTTAAATGTCATTCAGATTCGTGGAATGTCATGTAAGTGTCTACTTAATGCGTTTTCGAATTCTATCTAGGTTAAATTATTGATGATATAGAATGAAGAACATTTTATTAAAAATAGATAACTGCCTGAAAATTCCTTAAGTTACGCACTAAACAGCCTAAAAACATCTCTCGTTTAAAAATACTGTCAAAATCACTCAACTGTTACGTATACAAATCGACTATACAGGGTGAAACAGAAAGGAGAGGGTATAAAGCCGAAACACAGCTATAGTCCTCATGAAACTGAACGACTTTCCCCAAGGAACATGGGTCGTAAGTTGAAAAAAGAATTCGCCTCTCTATAGGAAATGTCCGATCAGCTGATCGAGTAAGTATGGGCTATCCAAAAATGTTTTTCAAGTTACGTTACGACCCGTGTTCCTTGGGGAAAGTTGTTTAGTTTCATGAGGATTATAGCTGTGTGTCGGCTTTATACCCCTTTTCTGTTACACCCAGTATACAAACAAATCAATGCTGGTAGTATGAAAAAAACACGTTGACAAGCGTTTATTTACAAAGTTGAGTATATAATTAAGTAGTTTTGACAAGTGTGGTGACAAGTGACAAGTAAAAAATGCAAACTTTTTTATTTTGATGTAGGTACCTAGTGTCACTCTCACTGTAAGTACATGTCTAACTACACCTCTCAAGCTAAAATCCATCAAACCGTTTAGGCTGTAAAGCGTGCCAAAGAATTATATGTACATACAAATATGCATTCTCGCGAAAAACATAACTCTCCTTCTGGCGCAGTCGGGTAAATACTAATTCATTTCATTTAAACTCGAAATCAAAACGCCATAATCACTATTTCATTCCAATTAACACGTAGGTACCAAGCGTTTAGAATTCCGTACTAAATTGTAAATGCGGTTTGAATCAGTTGTAGTTGGTAACTACAGTGGTTCCGTACTCATTAGTGGTGGGTTGAAACCTCAAAACCTGCGAATTTGGTCTGAAATTAACCACAATCAAAAGGAATTTTGGAACCTATATACCGAATTAGACCTAGTTAGATAGTTAGGAACCAAAGTACCTGGGTGCCAATTCTTCTAATTACCAAATGAAAAATGGTGTCTCTCTAGAATGTGAATTGTATGAAATGACACATTTTGGTATTCTCTTAACAGATAAGTTGACAGTGGACAGCGATCGGCCGTACATTTTATTACTTTACGCTTTATTTGGTATTCTACTCCGCAATGTCACATGAGTGGCAGTTCCAAACGGTATTCTCTTCGCTATTTGACAGTTGTTCTCTAATGGCATTTCGTTCGGTCGTCCGTCGTTCAGTCGTTCAGTCGTTCGGTCACCCAAACACTATTTCGGTGTTTTTTCGAAAATTAACGTGCAATTTATGCAAAAATGCATGTAAATCTTATAGAAATAAATATTCTGTATTTTAAAGTATGTCTAAGCTTATTCTAGGTCGAAAAAAATCTATCAATCGGTTGATCAATTTCTTCGAACAATAATTTTATTAAATATTGGCAACATCGACAACTAAATCATTCGCAAAGACAAATGAATGACAAAGCCCTCTAGAGACTACTAATCGACTATTTCGTGGCACTTAAGAGAATACCAAATTTGTGACATATTGCTGTCGAATGTTTATCTGTTGGCTATAGTATGGTCGCTTAACTTAATTTAAGGGAATTGGCACCCAGGTTTGCTGTAATAAATAAAAAAAGGTAAAAGCATTTCTTAGCTTTTTACCCGACTGCGAGAGAAAGAGGGTTATGTTTTTTGAGAGTATGAATGTTTGTATGTATAATTCTTTAGCACCATCTAGAGCCTGAACGGCTTGATGGATTTTAGCTTGAGAGATGTCGTTAGATTCGTATTTACTGTGAAAGTGACACTGGGTACATCAAAATTAAAAAAAGAGTATTTTTTATTATTAGCTTATAAAATCCCACTGCTGAACAAAGGTCTCCCTCACATTTCCATCCGTCGGACCATTATTAGGCCGACCTCGACCTCTATGGCCGTCGAGCACCAACCAGTTGGTAGATATGTTTGCCCATCAATCCGGATGTATGGCAAACATGTCCAGCCCATCTCTACTTGAGTGATGTAACCAAATAATAATTTTCAAACTGATCTTTAATTGTGACGTCATTCTAAAACATTTAAAAGCATAAATCACGTTTCCTAACATAATAAACCTATTATTATACTAGTTTTATAATCCTCTCAATTTTACCTTTTTTATATGAATCAGTGAAGTGAATTACAGATTGCAAACATTAACTAGAAACTCAAGTTTTTAAGCGCGTATAGAAAAAGAGTGTCAAATTAAATCTTGTGCAGTATTAGACTCTTGCGCATATAAATATCATAAATTCATAATTGACAGGTTAAATTGACCGTGAAATTATGACTTTGATTTGAAAGGTAACGTCCGGATTTGGACTTGTTTTTGGAGTTCCGCATTTAAATAAGTAATATATTAAAAACTAGCTTTTAAAAAAAAATCAAAGATTCATACTTTGATGTATGAAAATTGTGGACTCCAAGACTCATACTGATATCTACTAGCAATAGGGCGCTTACACACTTACGGTTCCGCCGCGGTTGCGGTTTCAAGTTTAGCCATTTCCGCTGTTTGACGTTTGACATGTAAAACTCAAGACAATGTCGTGTTGTGCCAACAGGCAACGCTAAGGCCCATTGTCCACGTAATAGCATGTCATTCGCACGTTTCGCTTAATTGATGATTGCTTGCATTTTGCGTAGAAATAATCAAATCTGTGTCCATGAAGTGTCTGACGTGACCTTGCCGCTTCAAAAGTTGCAAGAATTGGTCTTACAATCGTCAATTTCCGAAAACATGCGATGACTTGAGGTTAGGTGGGCAATGGACCTAACGCGTCACTTGCAAGCTTGAAAAACGGGCACGCCTAAAATGTGAGGGACGTCTAAGGGCCGGCGCACATCTGACGGAGCGCAGCGCACAGTATTTTCGATTTTCGATTGTCATATTATTATTGACAGTGTTATAATTAGAATGAAATTCAAAATCAGTTGACACAATATTCGCATTTAGTCGCTTCCATGCTTCGATGCTTATTTGTTGAGTCAACTGATTTCGAATATTATTGTCATGAGAACAATGTCGATAATAATATGACAATCGAAAATGCTCTGCGCTGCGCTCCGTCAGATGTGCCCTGCATGGAAACCTATTTAAGACAATTTATAAAGATTATCACTAGTCTAAGACACCATAGTAATTACGCTAAGTGCCCTTGCGCGGTTGAGATAACAATGAGTTAAGTTATGTTATACGTCATGTGTCATTCTTTCATGGGATAATTGAAGTGTTAGCTAC
The DNA here is from genome assembly GCA_947563765.1 of Anarsia innoxiella. NCBI lineage: Eukaryota > Metazoa > Arthropoda > Insecta > Lepidoptera > Gelechiidae > Anarsia > Anarsia innoxiella. The sequence continues at coordinate 1,747,108 of OX387399.1, forward strand.
CACTATGATAACATTTGACAGGCCAGTTAGCGTAATCTGTAGTGAGTCTGCCTCATACGCAGGGGTCGCGGGTTCGATTCCCGCCGGTTAACAAACATTTGTGCGATGAGAATAAAATGTTTGTTCCGTGTCTGGTTGTTATACATTTATCTATGTATGTTTATCAGTCCCTGATAGACATAGTACAGGATTTGCCTAGTTTGGGGTCAGGTGACCGTGTGTGAAATGTCCCCCCAATATTTATTTTATTTATTTATTTACTATTAGGTTAATCGCTATCAGCCCATATATGTCCCCACCGAGGGGCACGAGCCTACTCTCATACAGAGAGTGATTAGGCCGTAATCCACCACGCTGGCCAAGTGCGGGTTGGCGGATTTAACATACATCTTCGAATTTCTTGTCTGGTGTACGCAGGTTTCCTCACGATGTTTTCCTTCACCGTTAGCAAGTGGTAATCGAATAAATTGATACGTACATGAGAAATAAACTCAGAGGTATGTGCCCGCACCAGGATTCGAACCCGCGTCCTCGGAGTTCGAGGCAAGCGTTCTACCAACTGGGCTACCACCGCTTAGGTTAATACCACAGGTTAATACTAAGCTAAGTTCCGCTGCCTAAGCTGTCAGAAAGATCAGGGGCCCAATTCTCCTAATTTACAATATTCCTAATTGTGTGTCGAGTGTCAATGGCATTTTTTGAAACGTTTGATCGCAATCAGTACCTAATTGTTTACGCCAGCCATTGTTTAGCAGCAATGAGGAAGGAATATACGTAGACTGAAGTGGCCCCATTTTGTTCATATACAAACGAGTCTATGACAGCGTGCCAAGGCTGCACCAAATTTTCTCATAGTTTTCTTGGTAGATGACCTGTCAAACGATAGGTAGTAACGTATAAAAAGTAGCCATTTTGCGCCAGACCAGGCACGCAGATCTAGACGGTATGGCTCCTCCTTATAGTATGTATATTCTATAAGTACTCAAAGTTTAGCAGGATACTCTGCCGAGACACAACTGAAGCTATTTTAAATTAGCGAACTTAGGCCCCAAACAGCTCATAGACATACCTACAGCGAGACTTGTATACTTTATAAGCTAATAAAAGAGAGACTGGTCGCTACACATTATGACGTCTGTTCCATAGGAATATTAAGATAAGGTATGTACCATGAATCCCGAAGACGCTTTCGACGACATTTTCCTATTATAAGTGGGGTATCTTTGAGGTTATCTATGTATAAATATGTATAAAGTAGGTACTTAAGTAGAATAAGTTTGTATTTTATTGTATTGTATTTATTTGAGGTGAAATCATGTATAGATATTTATTTATTGGGTTGTAAATAAAGTTATAAAACTAGAGATAAGATACACATTTATTCCCGCGTTGCGTGTGACAAGTGTGTTTCTAATTATAATATTTCTATGGAACAGATTGTCATAATGCGTTACCTACGTTGCGTAGGTACGTGTGATCACTCTGTTTCTACATTTTTGACAGAGTATTAGAATTTATTATTTTTGCAACTGTTTGTTAAATTACTAAGATAATGTTATTAAATCTTCAAGCAAGTTTTTTGACTTTGGCAGCCATATTTTTTTCCGAAAACTAATTCGTTTTTTCTAAAGGATCAAAAGGTCAGTGAACGCAAACATAATTAAAAACCCTTGAGAAGGGTACAAAGATAACCTGGTATACAAAACCCTGACAGGTAAAAAGGTATTTGACCTATTAACTCTTATAACCTACTAACTTGTACCGATGGATGGATATGAGGATGTTTGTTACTCTTTCACGCAATAACTAGCGAACAGATTTTGACGTAACTTAGCAATATTATAGATTGCACATCAGAGTACCTATATTTTTTATGATATTCCGTTTTCCCAAGATTTCCACATCGCAACTGCAATTTCAACCGCAAACAAGTGCGTAATGGAATATTTTAAAATTTAGATAGCTCATGGTATCTACACACCAAAGCCGCCGGCTTTTTTGACAGCTGCCATTCGTATGACGTAAAGCTGCCGACCTAGCCCGGTGGCATGCCGGCGGCTTTGGTGTGTAGACAGCATAATGGAATATTTTTTAATTTAGATTTAGTTAAGTTTAAAGCCTGCGAATAGATTTCTAATTATCTCAGACAGTTTTTTACGCGACTCAATTAGTCATTGCAGGATTTTCATAGTACAGGATTTGCCTAGTTTGGGGTCAGGTGACCGTGTGTGAAATGTCCCCCGATATTTATTTTTTTATTTTTATTTTATTGCTTATTTCAAGTTTAGTGTTCAGTCATTTTTTATTGCTCCCGGATATTATTGTGGAGTTTAAAAAAGTAAAAAAATCGGCCAAGTGCGGACAGAATCGGGCAATCTGGCGACAAATGGACGGATGTTTAATTAAAAGGTTTCGTTTTTAGGTATGAAACTTAAAAAAAAAATGATTCAATGTTTTTATGATATGAAGTGAATTTAAATAAGTACCTATTAATATACATAAGTACATTAATTACATATCCGTCACGCCTCTCTCCCATTGGGGTAGGCAGAGACCACTTCCTTCCACTTGCTACGATCCAAACACACCTCTTTCGCTTCATCCACACTCATCAGTCGCCTCATACATGCCCGTCGGTTTAGGGTACTCTTGACTTGGCCTTTCTCAAGCAAGTCTCCGATTTGATCGAGGTACGTTCGTCTTGGCCTTTCTCTCCCAACATTTCCATCCACTCTTGCCTTGTATATCTCTTTTGTTAATCTCCTCTCTGTTATTAATATTGATACCTATTATAGCCAATCACAAGTTTTGTATAATTTATAGGATAAATTAATAGTAAACAGCTATGTTTGTTTAATTTTCTTGTGATATTTAATGCATGGCTGTAAATAAAATGATAAAGAACATAGTAATTCTGAATCTCATAAATAATCATACTTTATACCTAGTATTATAGTAGAAATGTCAATTTATTTATTTATTTATAACAAATGTCAATGTATGTACCGATGAATGTGAGGTCCTTTGTGACTCTTTCACGCAAAAACCACTAAACAGTCTTTGACGAAACTTAACAATGTTGTAACATGCACATAGTTTTTGAAGCGCGTGTAAGCGCGTCTTTTGCTCGTACGAGCGTTGAGCTCGTATAGTCCATGTTGATACTGAAAGGCACCACCGGTTCGAGCGTATACGCCCTTATACGCGCGTATAAAGAAAGTGATTTTCCGTGTTTCCGAAATATAAGGATAAATGCGTACGAAGTTGCGAGCGGTGGCTAGCAAAGTAATACCTATATAGGGCGACTTCAAATTAGTGAACGATAGAAAACGGGGTGCATATACTCGTGATAACAAACAACTTTCCCAAAGAAACTTTTTCTTTTGAGCACTTTTTTTCGTTGTTAATAAAAAATACAATAAAAATTAAATTAAAAATTTAAAAAACCCCCGACCATAAAAAGTAACAAATAAATTAAGTAGTATTTTGTCTACTGAACATCGCTTAATATTTCATACAAATTGACAACTTTCATACAAACATCATTTCGTCGGGGGACCGCATTCTATTTTCCTTACGAATATATTAAATTATACTTATCGATTCAATTTAAACATTTCACAGGTATTTTTTAAATTTTGATATCACATTATGATTATTTATGATAGACGTACCTACCTAGTAGACCAAGCTATAGCCTACTTAGCGGTGTAAATGTCGTCGCAACGAGGCACGCGCTACTACGCTAAGGGTGACTTTAATTTATTTGTTACTTTTTATGGTCGGGGGTTTTTTAAATTTTTAATTTAATTTTTATTTTGAAGTTTTTAAACCCTTATTATTATTATTATAAGCTCCTCCTGTTGTCAACATTGCATTATATTAAGAATTAAACACTGTTCAAAACGAATCCAAACACGACATATCTGCTGTTACATTATTCAAGAATTGATGGAATGCTGGAAATTCTGACTCCATCATCAGCTCCTCGCTTGTTGTCACCATTGCATAATATTAAGAATTAAAGACTGATAAAAATGAATCCAAACACGACATATCTGCTGTTACATTATTCAAGAATTGATGGAATGCTGGAAATTCTGACTCCATCATCAGCTCCTCGCCTATTGTCACCATTGCATCATATTAAAAATTAAACACTGATTAAAATGAATCCAAACACGACATATCTGCTGTTATATTGGATCTACAACCCTACCACAGCCGACAAAAGAGCTGATGACCTTGAAATGGCTGAACCGATTTGCATATAATATATCTAAGAACACTCCCAGGAATACCAGCTTTAAATTAAAAAAAACCGCATCCAAATCCGTCCACGCGTTTGGGAGCTACAGTGCCACAGACACAGACACACAGACACACAAACACACAGACAGACACACAGACAGAGGGGTCAAACTTATAACACCCCTCTTTTTGGCGTCGGGGGTTAAAAACGGTGTAAATGTCGTCGCAACGAGGCACGCGCTACTACGCTAAGGGTGACTTTAAATTAGTGAACGTTAGAAAAGGATATGCGTGTACTCGTGATAACAAACAACTTTTACTATGGGACTAAGATCGAAATCGTTAAAAAAAAATTGAACTCTATGGGGGAACATTTTTTTTTGTGATTTCGAACTTGGTCCCAAAGTAAAAGTTGTTTGTTATCACGAGTACATGCATATCCTTTTCTATCGTTCACTTATTTAAAGTCACCTTGTATAATGAAGTAGTAATTATTACTCTTACAAATCATCACTTAACCCTTTACGGAGCGTGGTTGCAATTTCTGATAATTTTACTGTTATTTAATGGCAAATGTGGTGTTATTGACAGAAAAGATAATGAAAAAAATATATAGCAAAAAAATATAATATTTTTCAAGAAAAAACTATATGTTGCAGAACTGCAACATTGCGTCAATCGTGTTAAAAATTCTAAGAAGAAGTTCAGTGCTGTGAAATAATTTAAAACCGTTATTTCGCTATTAAAACACAAAGAAACCCCATATTTTTAGCAAACCGTTTGATTTTTCCCTTTGCAGCTTGGAAATTTGCAATTAATCCGTGTATCCACCCAAATGGGCCAGTAACCGTATTGGTCTAGCCTCACGTCCGTTGGAGGAAAGTGTTGAGCTGGACTCCTGACAGTCCAGCTGAGTCTTCTGGGTCTTTAGATTGCTTTGGTACCTTTAGCTCCCCATTTTTATTATATTTGATGATCATTCCTCTCCAAGATGAAGGTTGGATCGGCGACATCATCGTCATCGAAAAGATCTAGGCCATATTCAGTGTTCTCCCACTGTTCTAATACATTTTGCAAAATCCCATTTGTCAAATTATGCTAGTTATATCTCGTCTAAGTACTGAAAAACAAATATTCAAATGAGAATATCCGTTAAAAAAATGGGTCGCCAAAGCGCAATGTTGCAGTTCTGCAACAAAACAAAAATGGAATAGAAATTACATAAACACTTGATTTTACAAAATAAACAATGTCAATTATCAAAATTCATACACTTACCTTTTACTCATATCGAATACAATACCCAAACATCAATATTTCACAGTAAAATTAATCATCATAAACAAATTCAAATGCAAGGTAGCCGATTTGTGCAAGTCCGTCACTTGAATGAGCAATAAATTTAAATGATGCCATCTAGTTGACGAATTTGTTACTACGTCGCTAGAAAGCTTTGTTGCCGATATGCAACACCGAGCAAAATCGTTCTATCGCGTCTTTCTATATTTTTAGGGACATAAGACTGGTATGTTGCAGTACTGCAACAAGGCTCCGTAAAGGGTTAAGTATCGTAAATAAAATAGATGTGTCATTATAGCGTGTTAATGGATATAAGACATGCTAAATGACGTCATCCCGTCACGCTTTAAGTACTTAACAGGATGCGTTATAGAACTTGTAGATTTATAACGTAAATATAGTTATTCAATATGAAAAAAGTAGGATTATAATTAGTCACGTGTATATTTCTATTCCTGAACGCACTGGCGGTTTTTTTTATACTACACATACACACACACACTACATACTTACACCATTTAAACACTACTTAGCAAACGGGCCACCGACGGTCGCTGGCGCGCGACCATCACAATGTCAGAAGCGAGCAAGTTTCGAGCGAGCGTGCAAGTGAGCGAGCGAGCACTATCAAGCGAGTCGCCGCCACCGGCTACACGTATGAAAAAGCGTGTTGGTCGCAGTCGCTGGCCACCGGTGGCTGTGGTCGTGGGCTCGTTTGCGCCGAGCCTTAAATCTTTATTCACTTCTGCTTATGCTTTGACTTCTAGACAGGACATGACTATGACATATAAACAAATGGGTAGGTAAATTTATACACAGTATAAAGCCGAAACACAGCGATAGGCGTCATGAAACTAAACAACTTTCCCCAAGGATAGGTAAGGGGTCGTAACTTAAAAAAAAAATTCGCCTCCCCATTCAAAATGTCCGATTAGCCGATCGATTAAGTATGGGCGATACAATATTTTTTTCGAGTTACGACCCAAGTTCCTTTGGGAAAGTTGTTCAGTTTTATGAAGACTATCGCTGTGTTTCGGTTTTATACTCCCTTTCTGTTTCTGCATATTATTTTTTTTAAAACGTTTATTTTTGTGTGGTAGCCATTGCTATTTTTACTATGTATTTATTTTATTCACAGTCAAACAACATAGGTACTTCGGGAAAAACGAGCAATGAAAATCGGCGTAACAACTATTTCGTGCGAATTCAATTTTTTCGACAAAACTTTTCACGTGCCTAACAGAACTCTTCATGAAAAAGTTGTCAAGTGCGAGTTGGATTTACATACTAATGGTTCCATGAAAAAAAAAAAAAAACTTGCACTTCCGAAAATACTGTATTGTCGAGTTTTTTTATTGTAACCTTCATTATGGAGAAAAAACGTTAAGTCTAAAATTATCATTTATCATTAACTGATCAATTTTATTGAATTCATAACCTATTTCATTTTTAATGGCAAAACCATTGTAGATTCTTCTAATGTCAAGTGAATTAAAGCTTACTATTAATCTTACACATCCCAGAAGAAAAGAACAATAGAAAATCTATTGTGTCTGGGTTTATAATGGGTCAGTGGGATGTGAGAGGTTAAGGAAGATAAAGTAGACAAACCTCTCTGTATATCACACCAATATTTGTCTCTTATAGGAATCGAACCCACGACCATGTCATTTTCTGACACATGGGTCCAATCAGTGTAAGAATTACTTAGCAGAATACCAAATGTGTCAAAAATGCTATTGAAACTCCGCCGACACACAACTAAGGCTTTTTTAAATTAGCAGACTTGGGTCCCTGTTCAGCTGAAAACAGTTCAAAAGGACATATTATTTTACTTGACACTTGACAACTTTTATACATAAGCATATAATGCTAATCAAAATGACTTTTATGGGAATCAAACCATTTGGGTTCAATCAGTGTAAGCCATTATTTAGCAGAATACCAAATGTGTCAAAAAAGCTATTGACACTCTGCCGACACACAACTGGGGCTATTTTAAATTAGCAGACTTGACCCTGTTCAGCTGAAAACAGTTCAAAAGGACGTATTATTCTACTTGACACTTGACGACTTTTTTCATAAGCATAAAATGCTAATCAAAATGACTTCAATTTGAAAATACTAATTACGGATCTCTAAAAAGCATTCCCTAGTTGGAACTGTTGTCCGGCGAATTTTCGCGGCTTCACTGTGATTCGGCCATTGTCCTTTCGAATAGGCTTTTCCAGCATTTCACACTCAGCAACCGACTGTTATTGAGGTGCGAAATGGTAGAAATAGTAGAAAAGGTAAAAAAGCGCGCATTGGTAGTTTTTAATTAAGAAGATTTTTCGTTGTTTTTAGGTGAGTTGTTTGATATGGTATAGAGGAAAAAGATCGGATTGGCGTAGACTTCATCGATAACAGCATTGTTCGATAATGACGATGATAATGATTGATGGAGAAAATACAATTAAAACATGTTTAAAAAACGAAAAAAAACTCCTGTCACAAATTCATACTAATGTTTTGTTCTACTAATAAAATAATAATAATACTACAATACAATACAAATATTCTTTATTGCACAAAAGATATAAGGTACAGACACAAACAAGAATATAAGAAGCAACAGGCGGCCTAATACTAAAGTCAATGTCTGTGCTGATGAATGCCTTGATGGATGTTTGTATGTAAGGATGTTTGTTTCTTTTCATTAACAAACTACTGAATGGTTTCTAATAAAACATAACATATAGGCTATACTATTTAAAAATGTTGTTGTTGTTAGTCCATATAATTATGTTCCCACCGAGGGGCACGAGCCTACTCTCATACAGAGTATTTTTTCCAAGATATGGCGATAAACGCGTACGATATCCCGGGCAGCCTCTGTACACCTACATTACTCAATACTCAATCATTTATTGCACTCCACAGGTTTTTACAGATCTTATAAATAACTTAAACTACCAAATGGAGAGTAAATAACAAGCAACGCATCATGACATACGACTATCTAGGTATATGTTTATAGAGACACTAAAACATAATTTAATATGAATATAAACGAGAAACTAAGATTTATGACTAAAATTTTATAAAATCGTCGTTAATTAAATTAACGTTGTACAAGTTACATTAAAAAGGCGTTAATTTATTTTATTGATCATGTATCATAATAACTTAATTCAAAATACTAGAGGCTGCCCGCGACTTCGTACACATCTACCGTCATATGTCGAAAAAAAAAAAAAATATAAAAAAATATACTTAGCCTATTTATGTGGTTATTCTGATGTATAAGCTTCATAATATCTTAAAAAAGTATAGCCTGTGTTATTCTGATTATAAGCTACAATATTACCAAGTTTCATAAAAATCTGTTCAGTAGTTTTTACGTGAAAGAGTAACAAACATCCATCCATCGGCACAAACATTGACATTTATAATATTAGTAGGTTTAAAATATTTTCGTTTTCTAGTAATATTTTAATACCTAGAATCTTTTGTAAGAGTTTTGTTGTTGACTTGTGAATTTTGTCATATCCATTGTTTTGTATATAGTTTGAAGACGAAATTGAAGATATTAACCTTTTGCACGCCAGCCATTTTTGGCGTTGCTACACGCCCGACGCCGCTGAGCCTAGTATTATATCAATTATATTATATCAATTAACACAGGCGGTAGGGCATCTTATATAAAACAAAATTATTGTTATAAAAATGGCCAAATTTAGACGACTTAAGGCCAGCGGCGTCTCAGCCACGCGAACAATTTGCGACTAAAGTGGTCATTGGCGTCCAAAGGGTTAATAGAAAGGTCACCTACCTGTCTAAATTCTTATAAAAATCTTTATTACTTACCTATGTTTACAAATTACCTAAACAGTAAAGTGTTAAAACAGAGAACCTTTCAGCAATGGTTTTCAAAATAACTCTCCTCTTGTCTATCACTCTAATGGTCTGTCTACACATATCCGGGCCGTGCCCTGGACGTGTCCGGGCCGTAGCCCGTCAGGAGGGAAAACAATACGTCGTCATGGCAATCGGACGCGTTGTCATGACGACGTATTGTTTTCCCTCCTAACGCGTCCGGTTGCCATGACGACGTATTGTTTTCCCTCCTGACGGGCTACGGCCCGGACACGTCCAGGGTACGGCCCGGATATGTGTAGATAGACCTTAAAGATTCTAGAAATATCGTTATAATATTTATTATACGTATTAAACATCATGGGGCTTAGCACGGCATGCCGCGACAATTATCTCACGTATTCTGGGGTTCGTGGCCACCAGCCCCGGTATCGGTTCAAATTTGCAACCGATACCGAACGATTGTTGTAACGGATACCGGGGCTGGTTGCCACTCGAAAAATGAAATTGAATTCGTTACAACTAATACCGGTATACGTTGCATCGAGCAAAATGTTCAGAAAATTGTGGCAACCGATCCCGGTACAGGTTGCAAGTATTTTGATAGTGATACATCATACTTCTCTTACATTAGGTAGGCATGTTGTTAAAAATTTCGCTTGAGATAATAAGCAAACTTCTTTGTTGTTTACCGCCTAGCCTCGCTCACAGCACACCTCGGACACTGCCTACTAAAATGTACGAAATAAAGGCGTGGCTTCGCGCACAGTCTTAGCTCGTGTAATTACACGCGTACCGTGTTTGGTTGCCTTCATTTATTCCTAGAATGACAATGTGAGTGACTTTAGTCATCGCATTACGAGGTGAGGACTGCCGTCTATTATTTTCATATGTCTGTCTCGCTCGCGCTTGTGGATCTTATATTTGACGTATCTTCTCTTTTCGCATTGCAGTTACTCAGTTGGTAATGTTGGTACCTTTTAATACATAAATTGTGTGCATATGATCAAAGGTTAGCACTGTAGTAAAAAATATTTGTAAAAATATAAATCTGTAGGTATATTTACATCGAACCTCCCAATTGAGTTGAGTAATCTTCGTTGTGGCGTCCTTTCTAACTGGTAACTGTGAGGTAACCGAGCGCGAGTTGTGAATTATTTTTTGCTGTTGAAAGGTATGCCATTTCTTAATTAACTAATGTAAATATACCTACAGATTTATATTTTTACAAATATTTTTTACTACAGTGCTAACCTTTGATCATATGCACACAATTTATGTATTAAAAGGTACCAACATTACCAACTGAGTAACTGCAATGCGAAAAGAGAAGATACGTCAAATATAAGATCCACAAGCGCGAGCGAGACAGACATATGAAAATAATAGACGGCAGTCCTCAGCTCGTAATGCGATGACTAAAGTCACTCACATTGTCATTCTAGGAATAAATGAAGGCAACCAAACACGGTACGCGTGTAATTACACGAGCTAAGACTGTGCGCGAAGCCACGCCTTTATTTCGTACATTTTAGTAGGCGGGTGAATCTACTCAAGATTATTCTCCTCATACAAAAAAAAAAAATCACATTTTACCCCGAGAATGGCGTTTATTTTAAGCTAAATCTATAAACACATGAATTATATGCTATATTATATTAAAGACACGTTAAAGAATTTAATATTTTAGAAAATATTGGGAAATATAAAAATTTGAGTGTTACTGATAATGACGGATGTTGCCGACAGTGACGAATGTAATGACGGAATGTTACCGACAGTGACGTTTGAGTTATATTATTGATGTAAATATTTATTCTCAAATACTTTTTTATTTGTCTTTTAACTACAACTTAATTACCGTTAACATGCAATCCATTACAAATTAGCTAAGACGGCTAGGTCAAAAGCCCACCCTGAATCGCACCTGATGCAAAAGTGGCTATGACACTAGCAGCATTCCCACACTGAATAGCGAGGAAAATAGGTTAGTCGGGACCTTTGCGCAGTAAAATTCTACGCAAGGGTCCCGACTATTGTTTTTAGGCGCTTCCCTAGTTCACGCATCTAACTCTTAGCTTCCGTACACCAAGTCCCGCTTTCCTCCACTACGACGGGAACAAAGAGGTACTTACCTCGTCTTGGAAGGGAGCATATTTAGCATGCTTTTGTATGGCAGCTCCCTCTGCTGCTGCACTAGCTGCCCTACATATACAAGGCAGGTGGGACATGGCGAAGGTACTTATGCAAGTTGCATCCTAAACTAGACAGCGTCCCCTTTCCCGAGAGATGAGAGAGATGATTAATCAATCAGTCCTCTTGCCATTTGTGTGATTTAGGCTTGGCGGTTCCGGGGTCGCCGCTCAACCTCGTTAAGCATATTTTATAGTGACGAGGAAATCGTCTAGCTGACTTGACACAACTCAACCCTTGATGTCCCAAAGAGTCCGCAATCGTACCACAAACGTGACAATCCAACCGCAGATAAATTACTATCCTCAATGAGCTCGTTGATTACAGCGCCCAAATACGGCCAGACTCTGGGCTTGATGCCGCCTCAAGCATAGCCAGATTCCTACCCACAGCCGCTTCATTAGAATCCGGCTGCTTGCTTTGTACATGTGATCGTGCCAAGAGCGCTGGACACCTTTGTCCCTTGGCTGCTCAAGACACACAGTTGCCCAAACATTTAAAGCCTCCGCCGTATGTAACTAATAAGAAGATTGCCACCTTGGACATGAAGTTTTTAAGCGACTCAACCGTTAACCTCGTGGGAGGAGGTTAAAACGCCGATATATTGATATCCTGCATTCTTCTAACACCCAATCTGCCGTAGCGGATGATAACGAAGTCTGCTGTCATTGAGCCTCATTAAGTTTTACATTGAGAATCGTCTCCAATGTCACCTTGAAGTCTTCGCCGATTTTAGACATTTCATTGACATTTCATAAAAACCAAGTCGGAGACGTTCTCATATTATACACCAGTGTTGGGACATATAGGCAACTACGGAAGAGTGTTAAGGCCACATGGGCAGGCAGCTGCTTCAGATGCTGACGCGCCCGGCAGATTATTTCGTTTTTTAAGTTAAGGCAGCTGGAATAGCATCATGAAGAATGGAAGCCTCCAGGAGTGCGGGCTGCCATTTTTCTGCCGATTCAACATTTGCAAATGATGTAGCATGCCCTGTATATGAAAAACATGCTTTTTAATGATAATCGTACATCAAAATAATTTATTGCCATCAGTCGTTTTCTATACAAATAATCATTATTGGTAACAAACGTCATTGTTTTCTACACAAATAATCATTATTGGTGACAGATGTCATCGTCGTCAGACACAATGTTGGGAATAATGATGTTACCAACAATGAGGAATTTTGGAAAAATCGCTGCTATTGGCAAAATAGGTTATTAAATTATGAAACAAACATTACACGTTATCTGTTTCCCTAATAAGTTCGCCATGGTAAATAAATAAAGAGTTTACCATGCATTATATTTAAAATACAGCAAAAGAAACCAATGACGACGTGGCATGAATATCTTTGGAGAACGATATTCAATTAATTATCATTGGAAAAATTAGCGTCCGTTCACTATGACGAGTGGTGTTCGACTTAGGTACGAGGGGGCTGCGACTTTTAAGTTAGACGTGACGCTTCGGGTGCTTTCCGTTTTTTTTAAATCATGCTAAGTAAACGTGTTACCAATAATGACGAATATTTTTTGAACATTGTTTGAACTAATTTTTAATTAACTTACCACCTACTTTTTAAATTTATTTTCTTTAAAATATCTTGCCTGTTTAACGATAAATAATATATTCCTAGACAGGATTACTCTATTATTAACAATATTTTCACTATGATATTAAATATCGAAAATCATGTAAAGGCGACACCTAAAATATCGTGGTTTTCTAGCGTTTTTTTCTAATAGCTTGTTTTTCTGCTATTCAATCACTGAACGGTTTTGATAACTTTTTACTTCATTTATTTAGGTAGTAGAATAACTATAAAAAGTTTTGAATTTCTTTTACAATTATGAATGATCGGGCGAGACATAAATTTTCGACCTCTTGAAGATCCACCCAGGCAGTGTCCGAGGTGTGCTGTGAGCGAGGCTAGGCGGTAAACAACAAAGAAGTTTGCTTATTATCTCAAGCGAAATTTTTAACAACATGCCTACCTAATGTAAGAGAAGTATGATGTATCACTATCAAAATACTTGCAACCTGTACCGGGATCGGTTGCCACAATTTTCTGAACATTTTGCTCGATGCAACGTATACCGGTATTAGTTGTAACGAATTCAATTTCATTTTTCGAGTGGCAACCAGCCCCGGTATCCGTTACAACAATCGTTCGGTATCGGTTGCAAATTTGAACCGATACCGGGGCTGGTGGCCACGAACCCGTATTCTGTCCTCATCACATTTCAAACTACAGACAGAGACGTAAGCGTGACAAACGCATGACAACGTCTTGTGACGGAGTGCCATGCTAAGCTAGCATGCCGTCTTTTTTTTTATGGCAACGACAGATTCACTTACCCCTTAAAAAACGAGTTTTATTTATCGTTCTAGAACTAACTCAGATAAATGACGTTTCGGCTATAGACAAAACGTCAAAATGACATTTATGGCTGATTCCACCGTTTCGTGCAAATTTCGACCATTCCACGAAATTTTTATTTTTATATCGGTTTCGAAAATCGGTATGCTAAAAAGATGCGTATATCGTCTAGATGTAGTAAACTAGTTTGGACGTATTAATTTTTTTAATAGTTTTCGAGGAAATCGTTGGAGTGTAATGAGGCAATGGAATGTAATGAAATATCGTGAGAGTGTAATGATGTTGTTTGGAAGGTAATCAAAAAATATTAGTCAGTATTAAAAAAAATATCAAACATTTTCTTCATAAACGTACTTATTCATGGAAATCGTATGTGTCAAAATGAACACAATTTTTTTTTACGTCTTAGGAACATTTCAATAGACTTCTAAAAGTATAAACACCTAAACTAGAAACTCACATTGTGGCGACCTGCATAATAGGTGACAATTATAACGGCGCGGCGAAATTGTACATCTTATATTTGGAGTTACATGGTGATATGACTCTAGGCAACTGGACATAGTGATGACTTGGAGCTACGCTGCAAGACGCTGGCCGCGCGATGATTTGTGCGGACGTGTTAAGCTACGTGATTGCTGATGCAGCGGAACCATATCGATGTAGGAATATTTTCACGCTCGCTGACTTGTCTTATCTATCACGTACTCGAGGACCGCACAGTACTCCCCCCTTTGGAAAAGAAAATGAAAACAGCACTTCTAAATGCCGCTAAAACCTCGCTTGTTGCTCTTTTCTTCGCTGAATAGCTGCACCCATGATTCTTCCAGAGTAATCGAAGGAAACTAAAGCGTTTACCATTAATCAATATTTCTTCACAACCAATAACTGCAGAGCGTTGCGTTGCGGACATCATCGTGGTCATTGCGCAGTCTCATCATAAAAAAATCTTCAAATTCTTTATATTAATTCAATAAACATCAGCAGTACTTCCACGCTCGAGCGTTTCTCTTACAGTCGTGGGCTGCATACACTGGCGGTTATCAAATCCTGCTCATGGGCACCAAGCGTTCTTAATGTGTTTCATTGTTTCACGTTATTGCAATGCAGAGTCTGGTACAAAATACCGCAAATACGGCAGTGCAAGGAACTTCTGAATTCTTGCTGCCAAAAACTAAAAATTACTGCGAATCTAACGACGAGCCTTTTCCTTTGTTATTCTCTCCAAAAATGGTGCGTGTCGTGGCCATAACGATGCGTAGTTTGTCCAAGTGATAGTCTTAATTTCAATAATTGTAGTAAAATTTCAATGTAGCGTGATTCATTGTAAACTTGACCCTGTTTCGATGTTCGTCCATTTGTGCTGCTTCGTGCGTATTTCTTGCTTACTGAGGAACCTGCTTGTGTCAATTGCAAAAATTCATCTCAATATTTCTCAAATTTTTTTTCCGAGTCGTCGTCAATCATAAAAACTAAGTTGAATTAATCGTTAAAGTAGCTAGTTGTTGCAGCGCCAGGTCCAGATGCTGGTATTGTACTTGGCCGAAACTACGTACATAGTGAATCACTTCTTGATCCAGAGTCGGAGAGACCCGCTGATGGAAAGCAGAAACTAGATTGCCTCGATGAGGTGCTTGCATTGTCTTGAGATCCATCTTCAAAGTAGCGAAGTTGCGTGTTCAATCGGCGGCGGTCACCACTGCGGCGGCCCGGCAGAAAATAGTTGACAATAAGATGGCACAGCGTTGTTGCAGAAATTATATTTAAGGTTACATAGTGATATGACTCTAGGCAACTGGACAATAGTAATGACTTGAAGCTACGCTTATATACTAAGACGCTGGTCGTGCGATGATATGTGCGGCCGTGATAGGCTACGTGATTGCTGATGCAGCGGAACCATATCGATGCAGGAATATTTTCACGCTCGCTGACTTGTCTTATCTATCACGTACTCGAGATCCGCACACACATAAACTCTAAAAAATACTCGTGTCAAAATCTAAGCAAAATGTACTGTCAGAATTTTTTTCATATTAATTTGCGGTCTGTAAGAGTATAAAAAATAACAATAAGGCCAACCATTAACATTTCAATCTGAATTTCGTTAAGTAAATAGGTACCTAGATAGGTTGGTATTTTTTGAATAACATAAGTTGAAAAAGTATGTAGTTGCTTAATATAAAAATTTAGGCACTACAATACTCATTAAGGTAGGTAACGTTTTATTAATAATGTTATTTTTACAAAAAAACGTCAGTTAATACCGAAAACATGATCTTTATTAGTGTTTTATATTACTACTTTACTACCCGTAAAACTAGTTCATTAACTTCCAAAACCTTTCATTCCCCTCCGCCAAAAAATTGGAGGGAATGGAATGTAATGAATTGGAAAGGAATGAGATTTAGGAAGAATTTCTCGATTTATTTCGAAACTAAAAGTGCAATGACCTTAATAGGTATAATATGAAAACACCCACATACAAGCTATAATTTTATCTAAAATAAAATTAATTTGATCATGAGCTTACTTAGAAATGCAATGGAATGTAATGTGTACGAACCTGTGACAAAAGCGATTTTCAGAACTTAAATCGGAAATATTTTTTAGTGTGGCTGCGCGTGGTCTTTCTCGGTAAATTGTTTAGGCAGACAGAGGGGCGCGGGAGACGTGGGCGTGGGCAAAAGTAGAAAGAGGGTTGGGAACACATTATAATGTTGATTGCAATTTTCGTGGAAGAGAATGAAGTTTTTCGTTTGACAAAATTTTAAGTGCGATTCTTTATATATTGCGCTATGAATTATTAATGTTTATTTATTATTTATTAATTGTAATAGTGTAACTTGATATTCAGGTACAAAAAACCTGAACATTTACCGTAGGAAAGTGTACTAAAGTATCTCAGAAAACTCAGGGTGGGTATCTGGATGAGGAGTGTAATGAGATTTTGACACGTTTTTGTTCAGGGTTTTTTTTATTTAATTAATTTAGCGATTAAATGAAAGATGCGTCTTTTAGCTTTACTTATACGTGAACTTTTTCAATTTAAACATTTTAGCTAACTGTTAAAATCATATGAGTTTTTGGTCTGGATGGCAAATCTGAACGAAACGGTGGAATCAGCCTTATCCTAGAGCTATATTTAAAATTCGTTTTGTAATAACGGGGCTAGAGTTTAATGAAACGTCCAACTCTAAAATGTCTTCCTGCATCTCTGTGTTAATGTATCTACACACACCCGGGCCGTGTCCAGGACGTGTCCGGTCGTCATAACAACACGTGTAAACGAATCCATAGAAAATGTATGGAATGATATTGGACACGGCCCAGATGTGTATAGATAAACCTTTGAATAATTTGTAAAACACCAACTAACACCTCAAAATGCAGAATATTAACTTGAAAATTTGTAACAATTGTGATAGTCCACTGTACTTGAATCAACTTAGAAACTGTAGCAGTTAGGAACTTACTTGTTAAGGGTGAATGCTTGAGTTGCCCTCAAGTTACTTAAGTTATAACATGCGGTTTTGCATTGAGTGGTCAAGATGGGTTAAGTTAAATCACGGGAACATTTCAGTACAGCAAGTTGTAGAAAATTCCGTTACAGGTAGTTACATTACAACCCAATAGCAACCAACCGCCAAAAGACCTCGCGGTAGACCACGGAAAAGGTGGCGTGATGAACTGGACACCTTCATGAATGACTGGGCAGAGGCGGCTCAGGATAGAGAATCGTGGAGAAGGAGAGAGGCCTTTGCCCAGCAGTGGGACTCTGATAGCTAGATAAGATAAGGGAGTATTTGCACATGCGGGTAACCCAGAATTTAGAAATGCAGGTCGCGGTTGAAACATGTTAACTCCTAAATGTAAGGGACCCCTAATGTCACCTTACGAGTTAGGAGTCGTGTTATGCAATGACGCGACGTCGTCGTCGTGTCGTGAAACGTCGCCGCGTCGTAAAAATCTACGACACATCAGTAGAATCTTAATAAACACCATACTTTTTATTAAGATCAACGTCAAAAATTCAATGATGCGACGTCGTGTCGTGTTTGTGTTGGAACCCTTATCTACTAAAATATGTACTAATATGACACAATACATATCATATGATAAAACTAGTTGAACTAAATTATAGAGTCTTTCAGTTACAAAGTTTTTCAGAATCAGGGCCGGATCTACCTAAGGGCTGTTTGGGTTGCAGCCTAGGGCCCCGAGGTCACAAGTGGCCCCCAGACCCTGCTAAAACAAAGGCGGTGTTTTTAAAATCAAATTATTGTTGGCAATAATGGCAACCCTCATTATTTCAGTTTCTCTTTCAAAGGTTGCCTGGAAAAGAGAATGCTACCAAGCAGTAAGGTCGCCTTTTGTACAACTAATACTTAGGTACGTAGATCTAGGCAAAATTTACGTTTTTTGTATAGTACTTAGGAAGGCCCTAAGTAGTTTTAGCCCAGGGCCACAAATTCACGATCCGCCCCTGGTTAGTATAACCCCTTTTTGCGGAGATTTCAGTCAGTTAACAAACAGTTCACTTTAACAAACCTTTGGCCAAAGCTAGGGTTTATCTAAATCCAACCTCTTTGAGGTTTCAATCCGTCTGCATTAAAAATGAATTTACATAGAGCACTGAAGCTCTTTCGTTGATTCAAATTTGCATTTCTGTTTTTAGTTTAATTATGTTATTTTCTTTGGTACTTGGTTCAAGATAGATGATGAAAACTAGACGCTTGTGATAAAATTAAGTAGAAATCTTGAAGCTGCCTCTAGTAAGTATTTTGTATCGCTTCTTCTTCAGTTACACCTACACAGAGATACATATTTGTCACGCCTCTCTCCCATCGATAGGCAGAGACCACTTCGCTAGGTTTAAATCTTCGTAGAAAGTGTAGAGAAGTGGTCTTTGCCTACCCTGATTAGAAAGAGGCGTGACAGATATGTATGTATGTATGTATTTTTATGTCCGTATACCCACGTCCGCAATAATAAAGTATTTTTCATTTTTAACACTTGTCGAGGATTTTTCACACGATTTTATTTGAAGTTAAAAGTTTGAGCACGTCCACGTGATATGTTTCGCGTATCTGCACTGATAGTCCAGTTGGTTTAGGAGAAAAAAATATGAAAAGACAATGCAACTTGGCCTAAGACTTCAGGGCCCAAAAAAAGTCTGCTCAGAAATGAAACATATGCCAGAGTATACACACAGACTACCCAAACATATTACTGTATGGCATCAAAAAAATCGACTGGCATATGAATCATTTCTGGTATCCCTTTCAGAACGGACTGTACTAAGCGTGCGTTCACGTTCAAAAAAATATTTTGGCGCGAAATTTCTATTTCACAGCGTCGAAACGATGTCGATCGTTCGTGCGTTTGTCTAGGTACCTGGCGCTAGCGCATTTGCGGGGTAGTGGGGCGTGAGTGGCCAGTGTCACGTGTTCAAAGATGGAGGCAATGTTTGTGGACGACACCGGTAGGCGTAAGTATTTTTTTATCTTGTTTATATTCAATTAATAAGTATTTTTTTAGTTTAAATAGATATTTAAAATGTTTAACTACAGAAATAAAATATAGTTTTCTTCCGTTGCGTGATTTTTGACAGTACTGTGGGGTCACGAAATTTGAACGCACGATCGTGCGTTGTCGTTTATAATTGTACTATTGAAGCTGAAATTTCCTACTAGTAAATTTTATTTATTTTTTTACAGGGCAGCCACTAACCGCTAATATAATTGAAGAATTGCTTGGTGATGGATGCCAGTCGGACCTGGACATATCCGATGAAGAAAATGAACCGTTTATTCAGACCCCTCGTCTGCTAGACGAGGATTTACCTGCGCAGGATGTTGATTCAGATCCTGAATTCGATGTGCCGTTAAGTAATTTGAGTCATGGGCGTCAAGAACAGGTAAATCTTCCCATCATCCCATCATCAGCTGCTGCAAGGTCGAACAGTTGCGTGAGAGAGGAACAGCTCAACTTACCACCGACTGGCTCTGGGACGAATAACCGAAGACAGGCACCACGGGCCAGACTTTGGAGAGCCACTGACTTCACCGATAAGGATCATGATTATCCTCCGATCCCAAGCGTTACCGATGTGAAGACTCCATTGCAGTATTTAGACAATTATTTCAATGAAGGCTTTTTCAAAAACATGGCGGAATGCACTAACCTGTACTATCTTCGCAAAACTGGGTCAGTTTTAAACACGAGTAGTCAGGAGATTCGTAAGTTATTTGGCATACTTCTGTTGATGGGATGTATCCCATACCCACGGATTAATATGTACTGGCGTGCCGGTATGAGATTGGAAATAATAGCCGATCAAATATCTAGAGATAGGTTTTTCCTACTGCGAAATAATATGCACGTTGTAAGCTCGGATGATCCACCGCCAGGCAATACGAACCCGTTATGGAAGGTGCAACCTATGCTCGACGCGGTGAAAAATGCTTGCAAGTCAATAGAAAGAGTTCCTGGCACATACTCAATCGACGAGCAGATGATTCCCTTCACTGGTAAGTGCAAACTACGTATATTGGTTAAAAATAAACCACGGCCTCTTGGACTCAAAAACTACGTCATTACAACTAGCAAAGGCTTAATGATTGATTTCGAAATATATTATCCTAACAACCCGGCTTTTACTGACAAATCTTACGGCGAAGGACCTGCAGTTATATTATGTCTGGCTAAGAATGTTCCCCCTAATAGCTGCTTATATTTTGACCGCTATTTCAACACTATTCCACTTTTGGATCACCTAAATAGTATGCAGTTGCATGGCACAGGGACAATTATGCTTAATCGTGTCCCAAACAACAAAAACTTAGACCTAAAGAAAGAAAGAAACATGAAGCGCGGTGATGTAGTACAGTTCATATCCAACGATGTTGCTTTAGTAAAATGGAAGGACAATAAAGGAGTATTGATGGCCTCTAACTGCACTGGCGGGAACCAAACTTCATTGATTAAGAGATGGGATAAAAAACAAAAGACGTATGTTGACGTTACGGCTCCAAAGGTGATTTTAAACTACAATAAAAATATGGGTGGAGTTGATGTGCTTGACCAGTTGATTGAGTACTACAGAACATTTCAAAAGACAAAGAAATGGACAGTGAAAGTGTTAATTCACTTTATAGACCTTGCAGTTGCAAACGCATGGAGACAATACCAAATTGATTGTGAAGCCAATCAAACTAAATACAAAGATTTGCTTTGGTTTAGAGTGGATTTAGCAGACTCTCTAATGAGTTGCTCTACCCCTTTTAATGATACGGCGGAAGATCAGCAAGCTTCACCACCTTGCGAAATACCTGCGAAGAGGTACAAGCCGGCACAAGCTCCGTCTTTTGACAAACGGTTTGATAAAGTCGGACATTTTCCTGTTTTCGACGATATTGTAAGGGGTAGGAAATGTAGGCTGGAAAGTTGCAATTCAACTACAAAGATGCGTTGTATAAAATGCGACGTCTACCTGTGTATAATAAGAGACCAAAATTGTTTTTATACGTATCATAATAAATGATACAGTCATGTTAAATTTCAAAATAATTTAAAAATAAGTTGTTAATTATGTCAAAGTCTTACCAAAATGATTAGGGTAATCAAAGACTGCTTTTTCTAGCCATTAATGTTGAATAACTTTGATTTTAAGAAGTAAATAATGTTAAAAATTGATCTCAAACTTTTGTGATACTATAATTAATAAAGAAAAACAATAAATATATGTTAAAGTATACATAATCTGTTTTAATTATCACCTATTCTTAATAATGACTGAGCGTGCGCTCGTACGTTAAAACCGGGAACGCACGTTCGTGCGGGGGGTCTGTGGAGAAAAGTATGGGAGGGGGAATTTTTTCATGATTTTTCTGAGATGCTCTAGCACCTAGCAATTAAATATAAATCATTAAAAATAAGAAAATCAACAAAAAAATTTATCGTTCTGAAAGGGGTATTGTTACATTTTTCGAGCGGCCGATTCCGAAATTCCGAAAACACATCTTAATATATCAATCTTTTTAGGGTTCTGGACCAAAAGGGTGAAAACGGCACAATATTTTAAAATTAGGAGCCCCTAAATTTAAAAAAATTAAACGGTTACAAAACTTTCGTTTTGCATTTTAAACTGTATGAACTAGGCATAGTTCAACAGGACTATATCCGGACAGCACCGTAGCACAAGAGCCGCAGTTCGGCTGCATATCACGATATCCGCAATGCCGCCCAACTGCCAAATTGCACATCGATATTTAGTTCCCTATGTGGAATAGAAGAGCCAAAAGGTGAAATGAATGAATGAATATATTATTTATTATGTCCGAAATGGGATTTAGTACATAAGAAAAAAAGAAAAAACACAATATTATTTACGTAGCTCAGAATAAACCTTAAATCTATACCTATAGTACCTAAATTAATAAAAGACTGAACAAGGGTTCCCAAACTAGGCAAAGCCTGTATCTTTGGAAAATTATACTTTAAATAAGTGGGAGTTATTTAAATAAGGTTATATAAATAAACTATACTTATCCTCCGAAGACCCAGCATTTCTATAGAAAACAAAGAAAACAAAGATTTGCTCATATAAAAGATTCATTTTATGATATTTTATAAATTTTATTTTGAAAAAAAAAAGAAACAAGCCAACCGAGGAACCAAGTGTAAGTTTGTATTTGCCTATGGAATAAAGTTTTTTTTGATGTGAGTTAAAATGACCACAAACATGTACATTAAAATGAATATATAAATCAATTCGATTTCCTTATTTACTCTTGTTTGTCTTGAACTACCTTTGCATTTGTTTCTTTACATCTTAGCGACCTCTAACAAGGTTGTTAATTGAATAATTGTAATAAAATAAGCATAAAATACATACCTTCATAATTTATTGCTTCAATAAGGTACCTAAGTGATTTAGATAAGGTTTGAATTTATGTATGAGGCGACTGATGAATGTGGACGAAGCGAAAGAAGTGCGTTTGGATCGTAGCAGGTGGAGGGAAGTGGTCTCTATTTAAGGTCTATCCACACAGATCCGTCCGGGCCGTGTCCGGGCCGTGTCAGGGAAATATATCATTCCATACATTTTCTATGGATTCGTTCACACACGTTGTCTTGACGACGTATTGTTTTCCCTCCTGACGGGCCATGGCTCGGACACGTCGCGGACACGGCCCGGATCTGTGTAGATAGAACTTTACCCCGATGGGAGAGAGGCGTGATAGATATGTATGTATAGAATAGAATAGAATAGAATAGAATAGAATAGAATAGAATAGAATAGAATAGAATAGAATAGAATAGAATAGAATAGAATAGAATAGAATAGAATAGAATAGAATAGAATAGAATAGAATAGAATAGAATAGAATAGAATAGAATAGAATAGAATAGAATAGAATAGAATAGAATAGAATAGAATAGAATAGAATAGAATAGAATAGAATAGAATAGAATAGAATAGAATAGAATAGAATAGAATAGAATAGAATAGAATAGAATAGAATAGAATAGAATAGAATAGAATAGAATAGAATAGAATAGAATAGAATAGAATAGAATAGAATAGAATAGAATAGAATAGAATAGAATAGAATAGAATAGAATAGAATAGAATAGAATAGAATAGAATAGAATAGAATAGAATAGAATAGAATAGAATAGAATAGAATAGAATAGAATAGAATAGAATAGAATAGAATAGAATAGAATAGAATAGAATAGAATAGAATAGAATAGAATAGAATAGAATAGAATAGAATAGAATAGAATAGAATAGAATAGAATAGAATAGAATAGAATAGAATAGAATAGAATAGAATAGAATAGAATAGAATAGAATAGAATAGAATAGAATAGAATAGAATAGAATAGAATAGAATAGAATAGAATAGAATAGAATAGAATAGAATAGAATAGAATAGAATAGAATAGAATAGAATAGAATAGAATAGAATAGAATAGAATAGAATAGAATAGAATAGAATAGAATAGAATAGAATAGAATAGAATAGAATAGAATAGAATAGAATAGAATAGAATAGAATAGAATAGAATAGAATAGAATAGAATAGAATAGAATAGAATAGAATAGAATAGAATAGAATAGAATAGAATAGAATAGAATATTCATCAATTTGTGGAGTTGTACATTACTTACTTAATAAAAAACTATAATAATTAACCACTACACAAAGATATGTCAAAAAGCACCTATTTGGTAGCAAAAAGTTTCACATTGTACCAACTATAACGTGACTAAATAAAAAATATGATTAAATTAATAATAATGATTATATAAATAATATGGTTACATTCAGTAACTTTAAGTACATATGGCAGTCATTTAAATAATATTAGAATGTAAATATTCGTTAACTGTATAAAATACATTTTCTGTCAACAATTTTTTTAGACGTGACTGGAACTTAGAGGGTTCGCTTATGTTTTTATGTATGCCTGTATGTTAATATATCTAAAATTACAATTACGTAGTCAATAATAATATATTTATAAGTGACTATTTTTAATACGTTTTATATGTAGCGAATGTAGGGTTCTTAATAACACCTAGGCATTTCGACACAAAATCTAGATCCAGGTAAAATCTAGGTCGTTGTAGTTCGCACTACGATAACAGTCACAGGCGAGGGATTTATTATTTTTAGTGATCTGTACTCAAAGGTTGAAAACGGAACCCTAATACTAAGACTCGGCTGCTCGTCTGTCTGTCTGTCCGTCTGTCTGTCACCAGGCTGTACCTCATGGACCGTTACAGCTAGAGCGTTGAAATTTTCACAGATAATGTATTACCGTTGCCGCTATAACAACAAATAGGTACTAAGAATAGAATAAGAACAATAGTTAAGGGGGGCTCCCATACCAATAAAAGTGATTTTTTTGTCTTTTTTTGCTCGATATCAATAATGGCAAATGGTAAACATTATTTCTAGGCTATTGTTAATCTCGTGGATGGTACGGAACCCTTCGGACGCGAGCCCGACCCGCCTTGGCCGGTTTTTTCCTCGATATCAAAAATGGCTACTGGTAGACACTTGAAATATTCACAGAATACCTAGTGAATGGCACGGAACCCTATCGCAAGCGAGTCCGACTCGCACTTGGCCGATTTTTTTTACAATAACTGACGACGGATTGTAGCCACGTGGCGCTGTTGGCAGTTTCGTTCTAAATTGAAACGCTAGATAAAGTGACTAACTGGAACTTTTTTATAGTCGAATTTCAAATAGCCAATTGTAAAAGAATGCTAGTGTGTTTTTAAATTTGCAAAAACTTCATTTTGAGAGAAGCTACCCTATATTAAAGATTAATCTCCGAGGAAAACTGCTACTTTTGTGTGAGTGTTAGCATAAAAAAACATTACGGTACCTTTTATTAATATACTAGAGGCTGCCCACGACTTCGTACACATTCATCGTCATATCTTGAAAAAAAGTCATGATATCGTAAAATAATATAGCCTATTCTGATGTCCAAGCTAAGTTATTGTAAAATTTCATTAAAATCTTTTCAGTGGTTTTTACGTGATGAAGTAACAAACATCCATCCATCGGCACAAACATTGACATTTATAATAATAATAGGATTATTTTAATTGCTATAATAATTTGTCTATTGTCCGTGGGCATGGTTGTTAGTGACCGTGCATGCTATGCCACAGGTCGTGGGTTCGAATCCCACAAAAGACAAAGATTTGAATTTCTGTGATGTAGAGTTTGTCTTGTGGCTACACGACACACTTGTGCCTACTCACACTCTGTATATTAAGTATGTACCTACTTATAGAAAACTATGTTATATAGATTGTAATTAGTGGTGGGCCGAGTACCAGTTTTACCGAGTAACCGAGTACCGAGTATTACTCGGTTTAAAGTTTACCAAGCCGAGTACTCGGCCGAGTTACTCGGTATACTTGAAGTAGGTAGAATTTCGCGCGAAGAAGCTCGGGAGCGAGTGGTAATCATGGTGTTAGAACTGTCCCTCCGCACCCCGCTATTATTCGTAATGAAAACAATAAACCGCAACCTTCATGTGGATTTTTTTTTTGTAAAAACACTGCTTAAGAAATTTTTTTCTAAATAATTATGATAATAGCAATTCAAAACATTGCTCCAACTGGGCAAAGGCCTAAATATGTACCATTAGAAGGAATTAGACTATGATGTACCAAACAGATCCAATGCGCAAAGCAGATTTATTTATACCGAGTACTCGGCATTTTAACCGAGTTATTCGGCCGATTACGAGTAGTGAAAAAAGTGCCGAGTACGCCGAGTACCGAGTACTAACCGAGTACTCGGCCCACCTCTAATTGTAATGAACGTAAACTTTAATTTACTTGACATTGACGAAGCGACAATAAATTGATACTTAACAAAAAGAAATCCACAGTAAAAAAAACATAAAAAAAAGATGCTTTGTGCCCTTGAAATAAAACAACTTTTCCTTAGAAACTTGCATTACTTAACGAGTCTACAATATTATATGTAGAACAACTTTTAAAAGTTGTTATAATATATCAAGGACATCCTTTGTATATTATAATATACAAAGTTTCGTTTGTATATTATAATATACAATAATATATTTTAATAAAAAGTTTTTCTCTAAGACCCAGAACACACGGTGAAACGCAAATGCAACGGCAAACTAGTTTGAAACGTTTCGTTTCAGTTTCGTCGTATGTGGTTTTCTAAGGGAGTCTATAGCAGAAACTGCGATGCAACTCAAAAGAAACTGACAGTTTCAGTTGCGTTTCACCGTGCGTTTTGGCGCTAAAGCGAACATTCTAAAACCTTTCATGACATCACGGAAGATTTTTAAACCCAAATACTGCTTTAATTATAATGTCTACTAAAAACTAGTTCCGAAATAAAAAAACTAGACTAGACTTGCTTCTAAAGAAATTCGTTTAATTAGGCAAAAACATTTATAAAAAGTCATAACCGGTGTCTTATTTTTTATTTATCACTTTACGGACGTTTTCAGCTAGCTTAGCATACACTCCGTGACAAGACGTTGTCATGGGTTTGTCACGCTTACGTCTCTGTCAGACAGCATGACGTGAGATAATAGGCATGACGACAAAAAAAATGTTTTAGGCCCATCACATAGTTTATTTTTAAATATTCGACACGTATTTTTTCTTTTTTCTCTTAAACTAAAAATTACAAAGATACACTGGGTTAAAGTTACTCGTGACGTCACGCTTACGTACGATTTTTACGTAGGAGTGACGTCAAAACCCCCCACTCCATAACTTTGATGCTCTGTATCTTTGTATTTATTTATGTATTTAATCAGGTAAAAATTGTGTTTCAAATATTTTTAAATAGCCTTAAAGACGGACTAATTATTTTTTGAATTTTTGAATGTAGTCGTCATCCCTATTGTCGCGGCACGTATGCTAAGCCTCCTGATTAGAGTTTTATACGCGCGTATACCTTTGTTCTTTGCATCGCGTGTACGTACGTACGCGCGTTTACTCGCGTCTTTTACTCGTACGAGCGTTGACGTGCGTCTACAGTGCTACAAGGATCTATTGACACTTGAGTGACATTGTCAGGAGGGCATGGATGGTGAATAAATAACTCAAAATAATGACAATTTTTAAGATGATATCGTTAGTTCCGACTTCCGCCACGTGCCAAAAGATCCTTGTAGCACTGTAAACTCGTTCATGTTAATACTGACACGACACAGGTTCGAGCGTATTTGCCCGTATACGCGCGTATAAAACGCTAATCTTAAAGCGCTCTTATTTTATGATGACGTGCATGTATGAGGCGACAGATGAATGTGGATGAAACAAAAGTCGTATATTTGGTTCTTAACAAGTAGAGGGAAGTTGTTTCTGTCTTCCCTAATGATAAAAAAGCCTGATAGATATGTATGTAAGTATGTATAAAATATAGGAAATATACCATAATAATAGGTGATTATTTTAAATGCGCCTGCGATGATTTACCTACATTAAGATGTCAGTTACAATGATTGGTATCATCAAATAAATATACGGTCTTTAGTCATAAATCGGTGATTAAACTACGACGCAAAATAACAATATAGATGTAAAAGATAAAACAATTATTTGTAATTTATTTATTTGCATTAATTGTAAATTCAATTAGACATAAGAATAAACTGAATGCGAGTTGTATTGCAATTTATTTCTAGAGACTACAATCATGATTTAGGTATATTCTAACAGGTAATCAGTGTTAAGAAAACAAAACTATATACAGGGTGTAACAGAAAGGGTATATAAAGCCGAAACACAGCGATAGTCCTCATAAAACTGAACAACTTTCCCCAAGGAACATGGGTCGTAACTCGAAAAAAAAATTTCGCCTTCCCATACAAAATGCCCGATCAGCTGATCGAGTAAGTATAGGCGATCCAAAAAATTTTTTCGAGTTACGACCCATGTTTCTTGGGGAAAGTTGTTCAGTTTCATGAGGACTATCGCTGTGTTTCGGCATTATATACCCTTTCTGTTACACCCTGTATATAGAAAAAGTTTGTTAAAGTATTATTACCTACTGCGTTGAGAATGACTTAGTTAGAGTTATTTTATTACAAAGCGTGATTTAAACGTAGCCGGTGACTTTTAATAACTGAACGATAGAACGGTAGATAGAATACTATCAGCTGATACAAAATGCACCAGCTGATAGTGTGAAATATGCAGGAGAATTTTTTTTTATGATTTCTACTTGGTCCCATAGTCAAAGTTGTTTGTTATCATGAATACATGCATATTCTTTTTTATCGTTCACTAATTTCAAGTCACCCTATATAGTTCCAGAATTAATATCATTTGCCTGAATTAGTTCTAGAACTTTACTTAAACCTCGTTTTGTAATAACACTACTTATGTTTTCAATAAAAAAAAAACAAAATCGAGTCCGTCCTCTCAATTGTAGTTTAGTTAAACAAAGTCAAATACGGTCAGCAACAAACATTGAAAACGAAACTTTATTCATTAGTTATGTACGGGACCCACTAGCGGGTTTTAGTGACCCAAATGATGATTGGGGGCCAGTGAGTACGTACTTACCTAAATGGCATATTCGCTTAGTTAGATAAATCCATTGATATATTAAAGTTTTTGATATACTAAATAGAGGTCGATAGTGACTTGAAAACTTACATACATACATATCTGTTACGTTTCTTTCGGTAGAGACCACCTCCCTCCACTTGTTACGATCCAAACAAACTTTTTTCGCTTCATCCACATTCATCAAATGTGTCATAAATGTACGTGGGTTTAGACCGCAACTAGTTGGAAACGTTTCGTTTCAGTTGCGTCGTGTGTGGTTTTATAAGGAAATCTATAGCAGAAACTGCGATGCAACTCAAAAGTAACTAGCAGTTTCAGTTGCGTTGCATTTGCGTTTCACTGTGTGTTTTGGCGCTTAGGGTACTCGTGACTTGGCTTTTCTTTAAAAACTTACAAAATATCTTAAATTAATATACTTAGATTGTGTTTCTATGTAAGCAAGAGTAGAGTTAAACAATGCACGGGACGCGCCACGCTTCAAGGCACATCTTGCA
Organism: Anarsia innoxiella; assembly: GCA_947563765.1. Classification (NCBI taxonomy): domain Eukaryota; kingdom Metazoa; phylum Arthropoda; class Insecta; order Lepidoptera; family Gelechiidae; genus Anarsia; species Anarsia innoxiella. The sequence goes on from OX387399.1 coordinate 1,776,698, forward strand.
TTTCTGTATACACTTACACAAATGCAAAGCTAATACTACTAATATTATAAATAAATTAATTTCAATGTTTGGATCCAAAAGATGTGTGGATGGATGTAAGGATGAATGACAGGATGTTTGTTATTTTTTCACGCAAAAACAGATTTTGGTTGACATTTGCAATATTGTAGCTCACACATTAGAATAATATATATAGGTTTTTTAAGACTTTTATGAGATGATGATAAATGCGTTCAAGCCGCAGGCAGCTTCAGTTCTGTTATAAAGTAGGTAACTATGTTTGTTAAAAAAAATCTGGATTTCTTTCAAATATGGTATCTAATAATAATATATTAATGGTACAAATGACCCAATTGGTCATTCATTAGTCTAAACAAGTATAGGAACAAAATTAATAGTCATTTTGAATGACTCAAAATTCTAGGAGTTCTAGAACGTGTATATTGTAATAGTCTAACAGCGGTTGGCGGTTTTTGTATAGGGCGACTTTTAATTAGTGAACGATAAAAAAGGATATGCTTGTACTTGTGATAACCAACAATTTTTACTATGGGACCAAGTTCGAAATCATAAAAAAAAATCTCTCATACATTAACCCTGTCAGCTATAGCATTTTTAAAACTTGGTCCCATAGTAAAAGTTGTGTGTTATCACGAGTACATGCAAATCCTTTTCTATCGTTCACTAATTAAAAGTCACACTGTATAAAACGTCAGTTCATCCGCCAATGTGTGAAGGCCTTATACAGGGTGTAACAGAAAGGGGGTATAAAGCCGAAACACAGCGATAGTCCCCATGAAACTGAACAACTTTCCCCAAGAAACATGGGTCGTAACACGAAAAATTTTTTTGGATCGCCCATACTTACTCGATCAGCTGATCGGACATTTTGTATAGGGAGGTGAATTTTTTTTTCGGGTTATGATCCATGTTCCTTGGGGAAAGTTGTTTAGTTTCATGAGAACTATCGCTGTGTTTCGGCTTTATACCCCCTTTCTGTTACACCCAGTAGTTAAGTGCGTTAGCGCCCTAAGCTATGTTGTCTTTCTTAATTAAGATTTAGTTGGAATAACGTTTTAACCAAAAATACTGTTTATCTTACCTGCTTTAGAATAATTTAATAATTAAGAACATTATAATTATGTATCGCAAAAAACGAAGAGCATTATCTCATAATAGGTATAGGTACCTATTATTTATTCTTCATTAAAACAATGATAATTTGCAAAATGTAAACTTAGTTATAGATAATATTTTGTTTTACTGTAATTATAATAATTTTATTATTAAATTAGACGCTGCTTGCGACTTCTTAGGCATTTATCGTCATATCTTGGAAAAAAAAAAGATATCTCAAAATAATATAGCTTCTCAAAATAATGTGTTATTCTGATATATAAACTACAATATTGCCAAGTTTCATTAAAATCTGTTCTGTGATTTTTACGTGATGATGTAACAAACATCCATCCATCGGCACAAACATTGACATTTATAATATTAACAGGATAACACATTGAATTTCTGATAGAATGGATACAAATCTATTTACTTGTTCACATTGAAGTATCTACCAAATTAAAATATAAGTAGGTACTCATATAAATCTACATTTAAAAATTGGATAGATGTTTTATACTTGTCACTGTCTAAAGCGATATATTTTATGAAATAGAAATACGTCTATCTGTCAGTTAAATTTTATCTGTAGGTAGTGAAATGGGCACAAAAACAAAAGAAAACCCATAATCAATATAATTAATAGGATACATCTATGTATCCGTCTTACCTAATTCATCGGATATTGTTAATACGTACTGTGTATTGCACATTTCCGGTTTTTTTTGCGACCAACCGTAAATATATAAGTATCATTTATTATTATGTAGGTAATGTACTAAAGTCATCTTTAGTTAGTTTTTAGGGTTCCGTACCAAAAGGGTGAAAACGGGACCCATTACTACGTCTGTCTGTTTGTCTGTCCGTCCGTCCGTCCTGTCTGTATCTCATGAACCGTTATAGCTAGAGCGTTGAAATTTTCACAGATGATATATTACCATTGCCGCTATAACAACAAATACTAAAAATATAATAATAATAAGGAGGGCTCGCATACAAACGTGATTTTTTTTTGCTCGATATCAATAGTGAATGTTACAGAACCCTTCCTGCGCGAGTCCGACTCGCACTTGGCCGGTTTTTTTTACTGTCTATTGTTTTATTACATATGTGCTTGTATTATTAGTTTTAGGTATGTGCAAGTGAATAAATTAATTATTTAAGAAATAATCTGAAGCAAATCATCATATTTATAAGCGTAAAAGATTTTTATCATATCCTAATTAGGTACTAGTATAAAAACAAAGAAAAGATGTAGATCTGAGGCCCAAGTCTGGTATTCTACTAAACAATGGCTTACAATGATTGCGACAAAATGTGTCAAAAAATGCCATTGAGACTCTGCCGACACACAGCTGTGGCCATTTTAAATTAGCAGACTTGGGCCCTTGGATGCATACATGGTAAACTGGCTAGAATTATCGGAGATATGGAAAGAAGGCGAAGGAGGCCTTTGCCCAGCAGTGGGATTTAACAGGAGCCTTTAAAAAAATGTCTTAAAACCAACCAAGGTCACACACCGAAACCATCGGCATTTTATTTGGAGTATTCCTATCAATTGAATGTAAATTAATGTTGCTTAATTACAATTAAAATCATGTTTTGGAACTAGTTCGACTGCATTGTTCTATTTAAATTAAGCTTTAGTTTCGCAAAACGGTTGAACGCGGAATAAATTAAGTGATTGTTGTTTTATTTAAATGTGGTTGTTTTATTTTTATTTATTGAATCTTGGAATATTGGGATCGACCGTAAAGGCTGCTCCCAATCTTTATAGACATATGACTGTCTGAGATCGGCATATCACGGATGTCAAGTAGCTGTCACTTCTGATTTATCCTTCAGAAGAATCCCATAGACTTTTAGACACCGGTAGGTTTATAGGGACGAAACATTCTAAAGGTGCGTACAGACCATGTAACATAACATGTTATTTAACATTGTTATATAACATGTTTTACATAATGTGGACACTGAATGTTATAAAACAATGTTATTGATATGTACAACAATGTTATATAACTTTGATCGCGTGGAGGTGCGTACAGACCATGTAACATGTTATTTAACTTGTGTTTTATAACACGTCCACACTATGACCTTGTTATTCAACATTGCAACATAAAAATATAACAATGTTATATAACATTAACATTTGTTATATAACATTGTTATATTGCATTGTTATTCTAATATGTACAGTATTATTTTATGTTGCAATGTTAACTAACAAGGTTATATAGTGTGGACGTGTTATATAACACAAGTTAAATAACATGTTACATGGTCTGTACGCACCGTAAGGTAGATAACTATTTCTATCTCCAGTAGGGGGAAACCAGAGATCGATAGAATTTTGGAAACGACCGTTTAAATTTAAATCCATAAATCAAACTTACCTTTATCAGAACTGACAGTATAGTTGACATCTTCAAACAAGATATGCACAGGTGGTCTCTTGGCCATTCGATTCAATGCTTTCAAAGTCGATCCAGCTCGCTCCAATGCAGCTGGCGTCCATTGGTTCTCCTGAACAGGCTCTACTACTAGAGAATTGGGCAAATTGGCCCCATCTGGTTTAGGGTTGTTGGCCAAAGCTGCGCCAACTATGGCTCGCCGGACGAGCGGGACGTTTGACATTTTTTTTTAATTTCACTTTAGTTTTGTATTAACACATGACAATTTGTTTGATTGTATTTTTTCAAGCACTCTTTTGCTATGTTTATATTGTTATATATTAAAAATAAAATAATTTCAAGATTCAAATAAAAAACACTTTAATTCAGTAACGTAAAACCAAATAAAAAACGTAAATTAATTTAATTCACTTTTCGTCGAATAAAATTCAAATTTTTAACACATAAATAACTGATCAAATAAATTTTTATAACCAAATAATTAATGATTATAGAATTACTAAATCTATACTATATTTCACCGGTATGCGCACGAGACTTGCGCAAGAGTTCGCGTTCGTCCGTTGCGGCCAACGTAACTCAACTGCGTCCAGCGTTCCAACCTAATGGACACTAGCTGAATCCAGTTTTTAATTATATTTTAATTATTTGTAATTTAAAAAAGGATTAGGTCATTTTGACTTCGTAAATAACTTATGTTGTGAGATAAAAAATATTATTTTTGTAGCTAAAGTAAACTGGCTAAGGGCCCAAGATATTTTTTGACACATTTGGTATTCTGTTAAACAATGATTTACACTGATTGCGATCAAGTGTTTCAAAAAATTACATTAACACTCTCATTGACACTCTGTCGACACACATCGAGAATATTGTAGCAGACTTGGGCCTCAGAAGATGCCGGAGATTGGAAAGGATGGAGGGATACAGAGGAGGCCTTTGCCCAGCAGTGGGACACATTAGGCTAATAAAAATAGCTAAAGTTAACGTTGTAATTGTAAGATTACAGAACAGTAGGCACTTACAGCTGAGAGCAAGTTTTATAATGTAGTTTCTTTCATGTTATATACGCTGAAGTAATTTATTTATTTATTTATTTATTTATTTATTCATATAACTCACACAGTCAAAACATCACCTTTACAGGATACGCTCCCAAGACGGTGATGTTATTCACTTAAGTACCTTCTACATTACAATCGTATCATTACATTATATTATGTCATTACATTACATTACACTACATGAGATCATTTTAATTAAATCTTAACCTATCATTAAAACAACAAACTAAACCTAAACACAGCCAAATAAAACAATCATATTTACATTTTACTCAAATAAAACAAAGTGGTTTTCGTAAATTCTGTCAGGGTGCAATGGAACAAATCAATGTCTGTTGATACCGCGTTCAATATTCGAATAGCAGAAGGGACCGGTGCATGTTTCATGATGTTGGTCCTATGGCGCTGCGTTACAAACGCTTTGTCTCGCGGCTCCCGTCTAAGTCTGGTATTTGGCACTCTTATCCCTATCGAATTTAATACTTCTTGATTGTTTATTTTCCCGCGTATTAATTTAAACAAATATGTTGCCAATGCTAGGTTCCTTCTGACTTCCAGTTTAAAGAAACCGACCATCCCGAGAACAAAAAGCGTAGGATATTGTAGTGGGAAAAATAATAGGGATGTATTATTTTTCCCACTACAATATCCTACTATGAGTAATAGGGATGATGACTACATTCAAAAATTCACAAAATAATTAGTCCGTCTTTAAAATATTTGAAACACATTTTTTACCTGACCAAATACATAAAACACGAGCAACTTTAACCCAGTGTATCTTTGTCATTTTTAGTTTAAGTGAAAAAAGAAAAAATACGTGTCGAATATTTTAAAATACTTAATCTATGTGATGGACTAAAAAAAAATTTTTGTCATCATGGCCATTATAGCTAATGGTTTAACGAATCATTATAATTTTAGTGATCAATTAACTTGATTGCTTCAGTTCCTATTAATTTTGTGGAATAATAAAGTGGAGAGAGATGAGATATGTTAAGATTATTTCTACTCTAAATTATCTCTACTCCCAGATTACAAAATTTGCTGTCTTCTTTAATTATAAAATTAGTATTATAATTATAATAATTATAATTACAACTTAAAAAAAAAACTAATTCAAATGTAAAAAAAATAAATAATTAAAAAAAAAAGTAGTATTGTAAATTAAAATTATAATTAATTATAATAAAAAAATAAGCTGTCGTCTTTTTCGACGACCAACAGGGTTAACAAAACGTTTAGGAATGGAGTATTCGATTTAATAAACCTTTTCATAATTTGCTAAATTTTGAACTGTTAAAAATTAAAACAACTCGATATTCTTATACAATGACGAGTTCATTAAAAAAAAAGTAAAATTTTAGAATAAAAAAAAAGAATACCTATTTAATTTTTTTTTCTTGTATAAAGAATACTTGTATTGTATTGTAGAATAAGACGGTATGATATTTAATGGATTACCAACATAATGAGGCTTTCATGTATAAATTCTAATCTGGTAATAATAATTGATGGCACTTGCCTCGTATTTTAATGGAATTGTTTATAAAAGATTTTTTGTGTTTACATTATTGGACCTTGAAATAAAATTCCTGTTTGTTAATTACCAACAATTTTTAAAATTCAGTTATAAATTGAGGTAGGTAGGTACGTACCTGAGAGGTATGAGGAAAATGGTGTCTCATAAAACCACGAAGGAAGAATGAAGTGTGTTTGGGTATGTGGGGATAGTGGTCTCTGCTTAGCCCAATAGGGAAAAGATGTGATGGAAATATAGGTATGTATGTTCTTATTTGTCATGTCTTGGAGATCTGGATCTAAAACGCGGACTTTGTATTAAGTAATAAGCACGTTTATTAATTTCATCAAATTCTTACGATCAGGGCCGGATCTACCTAAGGGCTGTTCTACCTAATCTACCTAAAGGCGATTTTTTTAAACAATGTTGGCAATAATGGCAACCCTCACTATTTCAGTTTCTCATTTAAAGGTTGCCTGGAAGAGATTTTTACCAAGCAGTAAGGTCGACTTTTGTACAACTTATACTTAGATACGTAGATCTGGGTAAAATTTATGTTTTTTTATATAGTATTTAGGTACTTAAAGGGCACCTAAGTAGTTTTAGCCCAGGGCCCCACAAATACACGATCTACCCCTGCTTACTATAACAAAAACAAAACTTCTCATTTTTTTTAAATTAATGGATTACCAACCAATTTTTTAAATTTTAAAAAGAAAAAAAGTTTTTAGTGGTAAAACATTATGTATAACACGTCGGAAATATCTGCGGACCTCGCTGGAATGCGCTTTCCCCCGCGCTTCCCCCGTTTTCGCCTATCCAGTACCGTAACGAGTACGTACGAGTTGCGTGACGTCATCAAGCCAGGTCCGCAGATATTTCCGACGTTTTATAGGTATAGAGCAAAACTTCGATCCCACTTGTTGTGGATTTCCACGGATTATTATGACTTCCAGTAACAGATCATTTTGTATGAAGCTATTCACATTTGTTTACACTTATCGGGTTACAGCGTTCGCATAAACATTGTCATTCGATAGAAAAACGGCCGGCTCACATGTGGGACCCATCTTCGGTGAATCTTCAATATAAAACCCTAAAGGTCTATCTACACTATTCTACACACATCTGGGCCGTGGCCGGGCCGTGGACTGTCAGGAAGGAAAAATACGTCGTCATGACAACATGTGTGAACGAATCCATAGAAAATGTATGGAATGATATTTTTCTTGGCACGTCCCGGACACGGCCCGGACAAAGCCCGGACACGGCCCGGATAAGGCCCGGACACGGCCCGGAAACGACCCGGACACAGCTCGGATGTGTGTAGACAGACCATAAAGCCTAAAGATAGAAACAGTTATCACACGCAGCGCTATCTCACGTGTACGTGTGATAAGTGTGTTTCTAATCATAATAGTTCCATGAAGCAGATTGTCATAATGCGTTGCATACGTTGCGTACGTAAGATCAGTCTGTTGCTAGCTTGAAACGGACGCGTTGTCATGACGACCTATTGTTTTTCCTCCTGACGGTCTACGGTCTGGACACGTCCCGGGCACGGCGTGTTCGGTTGTCATGACGACGAATTGTTTTCCCTCCTGACGTGTCACGGCCCGGACACGACCCGGGCACGGCCCGGATATGTGTAGACAGACCATAAAACTGTTAACTATAAAAGCGGATTTAGGATTTCCCGAAATAGTAATTCACGTCATCTTTTTTTAAGTAAATTATATTTAAGACTATCTATAAATAGATATATGTAAATGTAACGTTGGTCAGTAAACCAGTTCAGTAACTTAACTCTTGTAATACGACTTTTTAAGTTGTTATTATTCTTTGACCAAGTCACGAGTATCCTAAAGCGACGGGCATGTATGAGGATATTGACGAATGTGGATAAAGCGAAGAAAGCGTGTTTGGATCGTTGCAAGTGGAGGGAAGTGGTCTCTTGCTCTACCTATCCCGACTTGTTATTTTTATTTTAAAATCTAATCTTAAAATACCAACCATAGCCTTAGTTTCATTTAAATGTTTTGTGTTTTAAGTGAAATAGTACATATCAAACTAAAGCATCTAATCCATCGGCACATCTCTTATATCTTATTCCAATATGTAAACTACAATATAGTAAAGTTTCATCAAAATCTGTCCAGTGGTTTATGCATGAAAGAGTCTTTTCTTAAATAATAATTTTTCGTTCGTGTTACTTAAAACTACGGAAATCTAACGGTATTATTTCAAATTCAAGGTTTTAAAGATTTTAGACAAAAGTAGACTAACAAAACTTTTAAATAGCACGATGTTTTGGGCATTTTTATAAAAAATAATTATTATATTATAGGTATGTAACCTAGATATCTTTATAAAAAAAAACTTTTTTTTACAGAATCCTTTCTTAACCAACTTCAAACTGAAATCCACCACACTAACAATGAAGTCGGTTAAAAAGGAGGTGGCTCATTTCAACTTTTGACTTGAAGAAATACATAGGGTGACTTTAAATTAGTGAACGATAGAAAAGGATATGCATGTACTCGTGATAACAAACAACTTTTACTATGGCACCAAGGTCGAAATCATTAAAAAAAAATTACTCGCCATACAAAATGCGTCAGCTGATAGTACGGGGGAACAATTGTTTTTTATGATTTCGAACTTGGCCCATAGTAAAAGTTGTTTGTTGTCACGAGTACATGCATATTCTTTTCTATCGTTCACTAATTTAAAGTCACCCTAGATAAAGCATTTGAATAAGTAGTCAGGTTACTAATATCTATATCGTTTTCTATAAATAAAGCTTAAACCACCGAACTGCATCAAACCGGTCGGCCAACTTGTTTGATCAACTCAGATCAACGTTGGTCAACCTTGGTCATGACATAGGAAATGAGATGGCCGGCATTCATTAAAATGTTAACATCTATGCCCTTGATTTATGGTTGATTATTGTTTAATTATCACGTTTTTTATCATTTTGATTATTCGATGGTGTTTTATATGAAATGAAAAAAAAAAAAAATAGAAAGATTTAATTAGGTTCGTTTTTATTGTCTTGGAAAGCTTACACAATATAGATAGATAGATAGATAAATCATTTATTCACTGCACAGTACATAAATAACAGTTAACAGTAAATTCAATTAATTACAAGCACACTTAATGATAAAATAAGGTGAACATAGCTGCAAAATTGTGATGTGTGATTGCTTCATATCGTGTACTGTGACAGCGAAATAAATATCTTATATATCTTAATACATACATATCCGTCACGCCTCTCTCCCATTGGGGTAACCACTTCCTTCCACTTGCTATGATCCAAACACACCTCTTTCACCTCTTTTCTTTTTTAATATCTTGATACTCGTATAATATAGCCTATGTATTATTCTCATGTGAAAACTACGATATTGTGAAGTTTCATTAAAATGTGTTTTGTAGTTATTGCGTGAGAGAGTTAGGTAGTTCGTAAGAAACCACGCGTTTCCATATTAATTTGAATCATAACCGCAAGTGCGGAAGTGCCCTAAAAGCAACGGTCCTATACTGTTAGGTACCTGATAGACTGTGCGTATAGCGTACTTATTTTAAGATTAACTAGAGGCTGCCCGCGACTTCGCACGCATTTATCGTCATATTTTTGAAAAAAAAAAAAACTGAAAATATTTACAATTTATATAGCCTATGTATTATTCTGATGTTCAAGCTAATTTATTGTAAAAATTCATTTAAATCTGTTCAGTGGTTTTTACGTGATGAAGTAACAAACATCCATCCATCAATCGGCACAAACATTGACATTTATAATATTTAAAGAACTATAGAGGACCTGAGACATTTCTTTTTATATAAAAACTCACTTTGCAATAAATTATAATATAAATTACTAATTATTTTGTAAAAAAAGTAGTTTACATTTAAATATAAACAAAGATAAAGTCGGTCAATCACACTTCATTAGCACAACAATAGTTTTTATTATCGTTTATTGACACCAAAATGTTAATTTATTGGAACAATTGCATTTCTTAAATACAATAAAATACTTTAGGTAATTAATTAAAAGAAAGCTTTTAAATATCCCTGAGCAATTTAAGGTCTATCTAAAGGTCTATCTGCACCTGCACAGATCCGGGCCGTACCCCGTCAGGAGGGCACGTCGTAATGACAACTTGTCCGGTTGTCATGACGACGTATTGTTTTCCCTCCTGACGGGCCACGGCACGGACCTTTATACAATTAATCTTCTTTAATTTGATGGACATGGACATAGTTTTAAGCATTTAGGGCGTTTTCAGACCTAGCTTTTTCCTGGATATTGCGGTGTCAATTTTTTATTATTTATTATGGATAGCTCTTTTGAAATATTAATCTTATTATATATTTCTGTGTTTATGCCTGAGATTTGTAAAACTTAAATTGAAAAGAGCAACCCTACAGAGTTTCTTGCTAGGTTCTTCTCTGGGGAAAACTGCACTCTTGCGAATCTAGCATAAACTTTAAAAAATGACCCGTCCTAAGTGTTGTCAAAAACTACAGGATTAAATGATTTTTCATTTTCATTTTCAGCGTTTCATATGCGCGTATACGCTCGTTTTCATCATAAGAGCGTACACATGCGCTCCATACACCCTACAAAAAACCGGACGCGCGTTTACATGGTGTCGTGTCAGTGCTAACATGGACTATACGAGCTTAAAACCACGTCAACGCACGTACACGTGCTTAAAAAAGCCAGCCAAGTGCGAGTCGGACTCACGCAGGAAGGGTTCCGTACCATTCGCTATTGATATCGAGCAAAAATGGCAAAAAAATCACGTTTGTTGTATGGGAGCTCCCCTTAATTATTATTATTATTCTATTTTTAGTATTTGTTGTTATAGCGGCAACGGTAATATATCATTTGTGAAAATTTCAACGCTCTAGCTATAACGGTTCATGAGATACAGCCTGGTGACTGACAACCAGACGGACAGACAGGCAAACAGACAGACAGACGGACAGCCAAGTCTCAGTAATAGGATCTCGTTTTCACCCTTTGGGTACGAAACCCTTAAAATGAGCGAATACGCATATTTAAAAGAAAGATTGTAATATCCCTGATTTAAACAGATCATCTTCTTTTATTTAATGGACAAAGTTCTAGGTACCTAAGTAATAGAATAGGTACAATATAAGTACTTATACTGAATATCGTAAAAACAGTGATTTTCTTTCATTAATGAGTTCCCAGAGACAACAATGGTAACGAATAGGATGTTCTAGGTTATTACAAAATCACATAAATTATTATCTGTTGACATCGACTTCGTAACGTTGAGACATCGCAGATGTGGTCACGAGACGTGGCAACTTGGGAAAAAATCATCACGAGCCATTTCAACGTCCCCACTACAGGGGCACGAGCCTACTCTCGCACGAGATTTAAAAAAACCGGCAAAGTGCGAGTCGGACTCGCGCAGGAAGGGTTCCGTACCATTCACTATTGATATCAACCAAAAAAATTAAGTTTGTTGTATGGGAGCCCCCTTAATTATTATTATTATTGGTGTTACATCATCTGTGAAAATTTCAACGCTCTAGCTATAACGGTTCATGAGATACAGCCTGGTGACAGACGGGCGGACGGACAGACAGACGGACAGCCAAGTTTCAGTAATAGGGTCCCGTGTTCACCCTTTGGGTACGGAACCCTAAAAAGGTGGTTGGGAAAAGACACTGTCCAAAAATAAAGAGTCATCATTTCAGCCTATAGCTGTCCACTGCTGAGTATAGGCCTCTCCGATGATTCTCCAGCGCGACCGATTCATGGCCTGCAACCAACGAGATCCCGTGGTTTTCACTAGCTTCGTTCCATCTTCAGAATAATAAATATAAAATAAAGTGTAGATAATATTAATCGGAATATACTGCACTCTCTATCTTTCAGTTTTCATATGCAAGGCGCTGTCTCCGCAAGTGAGACAATCGCGGCGATATTATAGTCGTACCGTGTATGTTAGTATCGCTGCCGTGTGGAGACCAATGAGGAAGGAATATAAGGAGTGGCCCCATTTTATTTTCGTATACAAATGAGTTTATGACAACGCGCCAAGGTTGTGCTGTCAAAAAGTAGATGACCTGTCAAACAATAAGAAATTCCATACAAAAAGGTAGCCATTTTGCGGCAGACCAGGCACGCAGATCCAGACGGTATGGCACCTCCTTATAAATATTCTATACTCAAAGGTGGAGACGGCTCCACAGAGAGCGTATAAAAATACGTTGCACGACGTTAACACCGCTGCGATTCTCTCGCTCGTAAAGACAGCACCTTAACCTAAACACCCATCCGTCAAAAAGAGACAAAAATAAAAACCGTATTCTGACATCTAATGATTAAAAAGTCATTGACGTTACTCTGTTATAAAAAAAACTCCGCTAATGCCCATTAACCGCGACAATGACATTCTTTATGCAGTCAGACGGATTGCAAATTGCAGAGCCTTTCATTAAGTTAACTATCCATTTAACATCTTGTCGTCTTATTCTGATATTTGATAGTGACAGAGACAGCTATACTTTTAATGAAACGTTAGTTTAATTGAACTGTTCTGCAATTGAAAGTTAGAATGACTTGTATTTTAAGTACCAATCGTTAGTTATTATTAATTGATTTCGCATATGAATAATCTATTGTTTATTTCTTTTTTCCTTCTTAGTTTATTTTTAATTTTAATTACTTTTCGTGTTCTCTTCTAACAAGGAACTCGTGTACGTGTTAATTGTTATTCTTCTTTAGTTTAATACTTAAAACTTATTATTTAAAAATATAGTCTCTTGTTGCATTCGAATTATTTTTGACTTGTATTCTACTTTTTCATTGGAAAATTGTAATCATCATCATATTAGCCATCATCATATCATCATATCATTGAAGGAAAGGTTGAGGGGAAGAGAGGCAGGGGAAGACCGCGGCGTACCTACTTCACTCAAGTGAAGGAGAAAGTTAACGTCATATCGTATCAAGAAGTCAAGGCACTGGCAGAGGATAGGCCTAAATGGCGAATACTCCACCAACAAGAGTCTAACTCTTAAATATGATGATGATGATATCAGCCTATATCTGCCCACTGCTGAGCATAGGCCTCTCCAATGATTCTCAACGCGTCCGGTTTATTGCCACTTGCATCCAACGAAACCCCGAGGTTTAACTAGGTCGTTGGTCCTTCTGGCAGATTTTAGGATTAAGCGGGCCACACACGCTAGGTTATACCTGATGGTTATGCTGGAACAGTTGAACTGCAAGTGCAAGGAACGTGTGCACCTAAATTTTGCTTGCACAGGCAAAAAAATATATCATCCACATGTTCAGTTATGCTTGCCCAGCTCAACTGTTCGAGCATAACCGTCAGGCATAATCTATCGTGTGTCTTTAAAAACAAAATTAAAATACTTCGCGATTTTCAAACCGCTACAGCGTCCCAACCGACCCTGCGAAAACCGCATAAAAAATTACAATTTACGTTATTTTACAAAAGAATATTAAACGAAAACTGGTTAAACTAAACCGAGCTTAAAACTACCACTAAATAACTTAAATAACTTGTAGGAATATTAATTCGCAGCTTACCCCCGAACTAACTTAGTTAAACGTTGGATTATTGTTAACGGATGTTGGTGCAATCATTTTGCAACTTTATCTTTATATGCACTAGGTTTATTACTCAATTTAGTGCTTTCAGTGGCTTTAGTGCGCATTTAACTTTGTTAGAAGTTAATATTGTAATTTTGTGAGGGTTTTGGTATTGTTAGAATTGAAATTCTGTTTAGAGAAGAAGTAACTATTAAGGCCAAAATACACCGGATGCGTATGCGTAGACGTATGCGTACCTCTAAGTTGTAATGTATGGAAGCTGTCACCGCTTGCGTAACGTAGACGTACACGTCGACATGACGCGTAGCCCGGTGTTACATCGGGTTACACCGTAACTACGCGCGTGGCTACGCCGTGCTTACGTCTACGTTACGCATACGCATCTGGTGTATTTCAGCCTTCAATGGGGAAGATGCGATATTTTTATTTTTGTGTTTATTTCAAAGAACTCCATGTAGAATAGACCACAAGCATATTAAAAAATGAAAAAACTGTAATTTACTGCAAAAAATGGGGTTTAAAATTGTCAATTTGAATTTTCGCGCGGAAACGGATCTATAGTTCGTATGACGTCACTCCCGTTTGCCACTCACTGGCCCACGTACTGTACGTCCTCTATGTATTTTATACTTTTGCATTTTTCTCGACTAACGAGACATTTTTTTGTAAAAATTTAATATGGACTATCCATCAACATCAGGCGATCATAGCTATACTATAGATACTCCGAAAAAAAGCCGTGTTGACGTATGTTTTGTGCCAATGTGTCCATCTACTTCAAAGCAGTTTCCAAATTAATTGTTTTTGACTGGACCTTCTGACCCAAAACTGCGAAAAAAGTGGTTTCAAGCTGTGAAGAGGAATGATAATTATTCCCCAAAGACCATCATTCGTTGCTGTGAAGACCACTTTGACGTAAGTCGGCGGATATATTTGATAAAAGCTTAGTTTAATCTGCTTGTATGCAAAAGAAACATAGTTATTATACCTACCTAATTACTTATCCAAACTTGTCAATGACTTTTGTATGAATTAAATACAAATTTAACTAATGATTTACACATACCGTAATAGTTTAGTCCCTTTCATTTCTACACTTGAAAACTCTGCACTTTCGACAAAAAAAGTCACTATCATGTCAACACTAACTTTTGGTAGATTCCTGGAGTCTGCTTTGACAAACCCAACTTCCATTTTTATTCGAAAAACGCAATTAATTCTCGTTATAATGTTCACTTTTTTACTACAACTATAATCTCAAATACGTTGTCATAACAGGAGTGACGTCACTGAACGCTGATAGGTGTTTTAAATCCGTTCCGTGAATTCATGAATTACTTACTTATCTAAATAATGGATTGTTTTTAATAAATCCTTATACTTTTGTAATAATTGTGTGTAAAATAATATGTATGTAGGAATTTATAGTAAATATTATAATACAACATTATTTCTTTTAAAATGTGCAGAATCAACACGTGGGGAAATCCATTATGGATACCCTTCGTCTCAGAGAAAGACGAAGGGTTATGCCGGACTCCCACCGGCTAAAACCCCACGGTGTTCCTACTAGCCGCTTCTAGACGGGAGCGCGGGAAAACTTTCGCATACTTCCACGAACATCGACATCGGTACCTAGTGCTATTAAAAAAAACACAAAAATACGGAAATAAGACGAAAAACACAACCGGAAATGATAAAGAGTAGCTTAGACTTTAAATCGAATCGAATCATAAAAACCGGAAGTGTTTTATAATTTTATATTTTGTTCAAGTTCAAAATCCAATGCATATTATTTGATACAGGATGTTGCTTTATGTATGGTCTTTACCTATGAAATTGCCGTTTTGTATGAAAAAATTCAAACGATTTTTTTTCATGTAATTTTTATTTGTATTAAGTGAAGTAATTACCCATACAATTAATGCATCTTTGCCAACGCAGTGGCAGTTTATTATAGCCCTTCTTAAAGAAATCAGCTGGATGAGAGGCAACAAATTCTTCAAAGGCGTTTTGTACTGCCTCTTGGTTATTGAATTTTTTTCCAGTCAAGAAGTTATCCAAATTCTGGAAAAAGTAGTAGTCTGTAGGGGCAAGGTCTGGTGAGTACGGTGGATGAGGGAGAGCTTCCAACCCCAGTTCTTGCAACTTGGAGACCGTCATTTGTGCGGTATGAGGTCGCGCGTTGTCGTGCAGGAGCAGCGGAGACGAGCGATTGACCAATGCTGGTCGGAGACGTGCCAGCTTCTCCATCATTGTGTTCAATTCTTCACAGTACACATCTGCAGTAATACTCTCCCCATTTGGTAAGAAGCTGTGATGAATCACACCGGTGCTAGACCACCAAACAGTAACCATCACCTTTTTAGGGGTAAGTTTTCGTTTAGGGCATTGTTTAGGTGCTGAACCAGGATCCAACCAACTTGCTGAGCGCTTACGGTTATCAAACAGAATCCATTTTTCATCACAGGTGACAATGCGGTTCAAAATTCCTTCATTTGTGTGTCTGTTGAGCAATGCACGGCACGTCTCGACGCGTACTTGGCGCTGGCGATCATTGAGTTCGTGGGGCACCCATTTGTCAAGCTTTTTTACCTTGCCAATTTGACGCAAATGGACCAATATTGTTTTGATGCTAACGTCGAAAGCTGCTGCTAATTCAGCCGTAGATTGAGTATCATCAGCTTCCACGATCGCCTTCAATTCGTCTGCATCGACCAAAGTCTTCGGACGACCGCGGGGTTCATTTTTCAGGTCGAAATTTCCAGAACGGAAGCGAGCAAACCAATAACTAGTGGTTCGTTGGTTTGTAGTGTTAGCTCCGTACACGTCGTTGATGTTGCGAGCCGCTTGTGCCGCGTTGCTGCCACGACGAAACTCATATTCCATAATTACTCGAATTTTTAACGTATCCATGTTGACGAAAATGATTGAAATGCAATGAAAATGTAACACTAACCAATAAACAAATGACTGTTTTTGGAAAAAGAATTCCATATTTTTAAAATGAAATTAATTTGAAATTAGAATTCTTAGCTAAACAAAAAATATTTTTAATTGAAATGGCCAGTACTGTAAAACGGCAATTTCATAGGTAAAGACCTATTATTTATTCTCTTGTATGTATTGATGCCATATTGATTCGTTATGTATTTATTTACACACATACATTCGCACACACAAACACACACACACACACACACATACACACAGACACACACATACACACACATACACACACATACACACACACACACAGACACACACATACACACACACACAGACACACACAGACACACACACACACACACACACACACATACACACACATACACACACATACACAAACACATACACACACATACACACACACACACACACACACACATACACACACATAGTAAAGCATCTATACCTAGGTATTTTATGTATATGAAAACAAAACTTCAAAACCTGGTACTCATAAGCAAGTTGTAACCGTTACCGTTACATGCACTGTAACCAAAAAACATAGCGTGGACGTTGTTCCCTAAGGCCCAGAACACACGTTGAAACGCAACTGCAACGCAACTGAAACTGCTACTTTTGAGTTGCATAGAAGTTTCTGCTATAGGTAGACTTCTTTACAATACACACGACGGAACTAGTTTGAAACGATTCATTTCAGTTGCGTCGTGTGTGGTTTTCTAAATTAGTTTATAGCAGAAATTTCGATGCAACTCAGAAGTAACGAGCAGTTTCAGTTGTGATGCAGTTGCGTTTCATCGTGTGTTCTTAGTCTTATGGTTTGCGGACCTACTGCCATGGTAGGTAGTAGCCATATTAAAAAAAATACTCGGGTCTAAAGATGGCAACAACTATTTGTAGGCTATAGACCGCGACGTACCTACTTTACTCAAGTTAAGTTCCCCTTAATTTCCCCTTAGTTAACGTCATGTCGTATCAAGAGGTCAAAGCACTGGCAGAGGATAGGCCTAGATGGTGGATGCGCAACCGACAAGAGTCTGACTCTTAAATAAAATTAAAATGAAGGTATATAAGGTATGTCGAGTATTGATAAGTCAGATCTTTCCACTTAAATAAAGATTAAATATCAATACCTAATAAAACAACAGCCTTTATAGACACTCGATAATGGAAATCCACGATTATCTATGCATGATAATCATTATAATTTATGCTAAATGAGGACATTGCAAACTATGTATATTGATAGGACTGTTATTAAAACTAGGCATTATGAATATATTATGAGTCAGATATAAACGATACAAGGGTAAATATGAAATAAAGTATTAAAAGTTGTCCTAAGTCAAGAGCGGAGGACATACTCGTATGTATAGGTATTGTATGTAGGGTCGAGAAGGTTTAAGGTCTATCTACACAGATCCAGGCCGTGGCCCGGACCGGGGGAAAACAATACGTCGTCATGACAACGTGTGTGAACGAATCCATAGAAAATGTATGGAATGATATTTTCTCCCTGACACGTCCCGGACACGTTGTCATGACGATGTATTGTTTTCCCTCCTGACGGGCCACGGCCCGGACACGTCCCGGGCACGGCCCGGATCTGTGTAGATAGACCTTTACTTAGGTATGGAATGGGGGCTCGTTGCATAGTATGCTGAGTGGATTCCTTTTTCCAGCTCTATTTTCCTCTTTAGTTTTTCTATAAGTTATCAAAAATTTTAATTTTAAGTTAATTTTTGTTTTTATTTGTTAACCGACTTAAAAAAAAAGAGGAGGTTCCTCAATTCGACCGTATAATCAGTTAATGTTATTTTTTTAAGCCAATGCTAGATTTGCAAGGTTGCAGTTCTCACCAGAGAAGAATATAGCAAGAAACTCTGTAGGGTTGCTCTTTTCAAAATAACCCTATCTCTTGCTGCTTTGACTTCTTGATACAAATTTGTCCTTTGTCCTTCATTTGAGCAAAATAAGTAGGTACTTATTTTGCTAAAAAAGGGGAGGAAAGGAATAAGAGGGGATTGTGTGTACACCAAACCCCCCATTTCAGCATTAACAAAAACACTTCATTACGATTCCTATTTCAAAGGTAAGCCGAAAGTAATAAAAAGTGCGGTTTTATTACAAGTATGGACAATAAGGCATTAGGCACTTTATGTAAATTATACCTCTGCAAGCTCTAGGGAAATAAATGTTTCGACTGAAGGTGATTGTGTAACGGTTTTTATTAGTGGTGGGCCGAGTACCAGTTTTACCGAGTACCGAGTATTACTCGGTTTAAAGTTTACCGAGCCGAGTACTCGGCCGAGTTACTCGGTATACTTGAAGTAGGTAGAATTGTGTGCGAACAAGTTCGGGAGCAAACGATGTTACAGCCCTCCCTTTGCACCCCGCTAATTATTCGAATGAAACCAATAAACGGCAAGGTCAAAGGAGGAAAAAAAAAAAAAAAACACTGTTTATGAAATTTTCTCCTAAATAATTGTGGTTTTAGCAGCTTATAACATTGCTCTAGATGGGCAAAGGCGTAAATATGTACCATTAGAAGGATTCAGACTATGATGTACCAAACAGATCCAATGCGCAAGGTAGATTTATTTGCACCGAGTACTCGGCATTTTTATCGAGTTATTCGGCCGATTATGAGTAGTGAAAAAAGTGCCGAGTATGCCGAGTACCGAGTATTAACCGAGTACTCGGCCCACCTCTAGTTTTTATAGACTTCTCTCTGTGGTGAATATTTCAAATGAATGTTTATGGTTTGAGTTGTAGAATTTGTCATTTAACTTATCTTATCTAGCCACTTCCTTCTACTTGCTACGATCCAAACACACCTCTTTCGCTTCATTCACACTCATCAGTCGCCTCATACATGCCCGTCGGTTTAGGGTACTCTTGATTTAGCCTTTCTTGAGCAAGTCCTCGCAAGTGGAAGGAAGTGGTCGCTGCCTACCCCAATGGGAGAGAGGCGTGACGAATATGTATGTATGTATGTTATCTAGCCGTTTATTTGTCTAGTTTGCTATTGGGCAAAGACCTTTCTTTACTTACTCTACAATTTTAGATTCTGATCGGCCTAGATATCTAACTTATCCAATCAAACCTGATGATTTCATTTTCTTACTCGTAAATAAGAAGGAAATGAAATTTAAGAACATTTAATGGAACATTCAACGGCTTTTTCGATAACTGACTGTGAATTACTGAGCAGATAGTATTAAAAGCTAATGTTTCGACATTTTCACAGGTGTGCGACTAATTTGAGAATAAATGAAGGAGTTATTTTTGTAACGCCTGCTATTTTTATCGTAGCAAACAATCGGTTGAGTGATTGCAGTCGTAATTGTAGTTATATTACAGGCGTATTGGAATCCATGTCAAAAAGTCCATCCACGATAAACAAAACTTATTCTTTTTTTGTAGTTTTTCTTTTTTTCTTATCTTACTTTAACTTATTAATTCTTTCTTTTATTTTTATCGTTCAACTTGATACCTATTTAGTTAAATATAAAACAAAGATATTTTGAGCCAAATTAAAAATGTGTTAATAACGACCGAATGGTTGGTTTTCAAAAGTTTTTTTTCCAAAAAAAAGTGAATGAAAACATAAAAGCGCGAAAGAGAACCCTCTCAAAGACAAAGGATTGTTTGATTGTTACATTTTAATTAGGCTGCGATGAAATTAAAATTACCTAAGGGTGGGCGCCTTTCGTTCCGCCACAAATAGGGATGGGACACATTTTGAATGATCTAACAAATGAGTCATGTCAAATAAATGACTCAATTCATGATTCAAAGAATCTTGAAGATGTGAGACAGCGGAATACTTTACAACGTATATCATAAAGGACTAGTTAATATTAGGCAAGTACTCACAATTATATTGTCAGTTCAGTATAGTTAGTAAGGTTGCCTGGAAGATATTGCTACCTAGCAATAAGGCCGCGTGTTGCTTCTTATATTCTTGTTTGTGTCTGTAATAAAGAATATTTGTATTGTATTGTTTGTTAAGAACTCGCAAAACCGCAAAACGGATGAAAGACCAAACCTGTATAAGGAAAGAAGTACTTATCTTATTTTTCTCAATTCATACATACAAACAAATCTGTCAGGCCTCTTTCCCATCGGTGTAGGCAGAAACGACTTCCCTCCTACGATCCAAACACACCTTTATTGCTTACATCGCGTCGTCGCCTCATACGTATGTGTTTGGTTTAGGGTACTATTGATTTAGCTTAAGTGACACACATAATTATGAGTTTAATCACTGAACATGTCATCAAACTGAATCAAATCATTACCCCTTCACTATTAACTACTAAGAAATTTCTCTGAAATTGCGAGATTGAATCTTATTACCGACATAATTTATTTCGAAAATATGCTACTAAGAGAGGAACTGTTTAGACCTTGATTCTTTGGTGAAATTTTAGTTAAAATGTTAGAATTGTTCATTAAATAGATACTTAAATAAGAATGTGAACATTAAGGATAATTTAAAAATCCTCTTTAAAGTTATTTGTTCTTCAAATAAGCATAGACTTTGAAAACCAAATGTTTATTCAAGGTTTCTTGTCTTGTCTTGTCTGTATCGAAAATTGTTGGACTTAACAATTTAAAAATAAATAACATTCTCTTAGACACAAGACAAGGGTCAAAAACAGCAGACTGTGTTAATACCTTGTTGTTGTGCAAGCTTTTTGTCCTTATACTATAGGTATAAGTACAAAAAAGTACGAAAAGTATAGGTACTATAATGTAGTTTTTTTTATCTGTTTTTCTAAAAAGAAATACACTTCTTTTGACTTGCTGAAGCGCTGTTTTTCCTTACTTATGTAGGAACCACTCATATTACTCAAATTAAACTGTTAATTTATTCAGTATTTATCTTTTATCGATTATATCTTTCATAATATTATAGGTAGCTATGAAAAATTGTGGAATGTTTTCAGTTCGTAGTTATTTTTTTTTCCTTTAAAACACATTCCCCGTTAATACAAAATGAGTTTTAATTATAGTCCTAGAATAAACTCCGATAAATGACGTTTCGGCTATAGAAAAAACGTTAAAAAATTTTGCAATAAGGGGTCAATCGACTTTGGTAAATTGCAGTTAAATCAATTTAAACTTCAGAAAACAACCAATACATTGAAATGATAAACAAAACGAGTGTTTTCTTTGATCCTTTTCGTCCAAAATCGATGTTTTAAATCAAAAATTACACATGATTTCCCATGTGGCCACTCGGGGTAGCGATTTGCATAAAATAATGCAAAATGTTGGTAAAACGAAAATAATCTACCTTCGGGAGATCATATTTTCTAGTTCGTGTTTTGCTTGTTTGTGTTTTGTTTTGGAAAATAAAGGTAGGGAGACAGATTAGTTCCACTGTACATAACTATGACATCCATGTATGCCGCGACGCGCTCTAATTTGTTTGAATGTCGCTAATTCTTGTATTTACGCGGTTTTGCTTAAAGTCGGTGATACTGCAAAACCGCTAATCTACAATTTGCAATACTGCGTAACTACAAATTTTACAGGAGACAGTACGGGCGGGAGCAAATGACATCTATGTAACCGCGGCGTGCTAATTTGAATTTTGCTACTTTTTGTATTTACGCGGTATTGCATATGGTACATCAGCGGTTTTGCAGTATCGTCGACGATATGGTACATCAGCGGTTTTGCAGTATCGTCGACGATATTCAATGCATTATGACATCTGATCTATAGAAATATTATATGATTAGAAGTACCTACGGTTGTCGCAATGTCGTGTCCGATAAGTTTTGCATTTATGTTGCGTACGTGGGCTAATTTGACTCTACCTTATTGCATTTTATAACCGAGTGAAGTTTTTTTATAACATATTTGTTTTAGCGTGTACCTTTGGTAGATTTTTCTCGATTTTAATTAAACAATTAGACCAATTGGCTTAGTGGACGGAACATCCTAATACCATTTCTTGAATTCAGTCATCATCCTAAAACACAGAAGTATTCATATTTTAATCTCCATATTACTCTAATTTAACAATAAAAAACAACTCCAACAAGAATAAGTAATAAAAGAAGATGTTAAACCAAAATCAGTTTTATTTCAAGCTGTCAATGGGTCGTGCTTCGATAAAACGTTTATTTTACTGAGGCGGCGGCAGCTGCAGAACGAAGGCACTGTCTTTATGCGAAACTAGACGGTAGTGTCTTTAGTTACTATTTAAACTCATTTATATCTCACTTTCGTAACAATGAAATGTGTCATAAGTCAAGAGTATCCTTAACCAATGAGAAAGGAATATAAGGAGTGGTCCCATTTTTTTTCATGTACAAATGAATTTATGACAGCGTGCCAAGGTTGCGCCAAGTTTTTCATAGTTTTCTTGGTAGATGACCTGTCAAACGATAAGTATTACCATACAAAAAGGTAGCCATTTTGCGCCAGACCAGGCACGCAGATCCAGACGGTATGGCTCCTCCTTATATATTCTATACTCAAAGTCCTTAACCGACGTGCATGTATAAGGCGACTGATGTGGATGAAGCGAAAGATGTGTGTTTGAATTATAGCAAGTGAAAATACTTCGATGGGATAGCGGCGTGACAGTTAATGTATGTAGGTATGTTAAGTTACAAATATGTCGTATTAACGTCGTATTTCATTTTATTTACAAAAGTGCGTGGAGTCTTTTTAATTCGACATATATTTTGAAAAAAAAAAATCTGTGGTCATAGGTACTCTACACCTTCCCGCAAAGGGCTTATACATTCTGTTATCTTTCCCTATCCCCGCCAGGCCAGTTTACGAAGTATTTATACTCGTAGTAAACTGTGTATTAAAATGAGCTTTACTAACTCTTGACATTAGCAGAATGGGCAGAATCCTCATTAATTTAAAAAAAGTTTTTCTAAAACACTCGAGAACTGAACGAGTAAATTCAATAGTAAATTTATTAAGATAGGTTCATACTATTATCAGTTGTCGTTCTCCTGAATAAAAGTAAAAAAGCAAAAGAGAAATTCTCACATGTTTACTAGCATTTTTCACTCACGACATATAAAAGAAAACTGCATGGAAAAGAAAGAAAAACTCTTTAGAAAGCTACTTTGTTCGGCGTGTTTTAGGGTTCCGTATTCAAAAGATAAAAAGAGCGTTCGTAATTATGATTTAAATCTAGAGTATGTCGTCCACTTCTTGATAAAAGTCACACTCTAAAAATTACTTTAGTTTCTAAAGTAAGTAAGTTTAGTTTGACTGTTATCTAAAATGACAATAATAATAATACTTTAGAATCAAATATTCCCTTACATATTTTCTCATAGGACTCTCATTGGACATAACGTAGGGCCCTGTGCCGAAGGTTTCTTGCCGTTTTCTTCCTCTCGGCTATACAGGTAGTGAACCGGCAGTAGTTTTAGATCAAAAAAGTGACATCAAAATAGTGTAATGAATTTTGCCTATTTTTGAATAAACACTTATCTTTTTTTAAATTTCTCCGCAGGATACCTTTGTACATAAATATAATTTCACGGTAGACGTCAATATATATTTAGGCGACTACATATTCATTTTGCACTTCGCAATCTGACCGTGAAGTATGTCAATTTATGGATACAACAGTTTCCAATTAGCAAAATTAAGTTTGTACCTCAATTCATTAAGGGATCTGAGTTTTTCCAACATTTTAGTACCTACACATTAGCGTACACGAACGACAGCAGAGTTCTACGTACGTGGTCGCTGTGACCGAAATCGGTTGAATTTATTCATTCATTGATTCATCTTCTTATTACGAAGAACAAATATGATAAGACTATGAAGAGACTTGTTCCTACTTGTATCATATTTAATAATTTAAAAGTTTGTACAGAACCCTAAGTTTTCGAGAACGACAAGTTCTTGACGACATTTTTTCTAAAAGAATATTTTGTAAAATGCACAAGGATTTTTGCTATGCGATATTGTAAGATATTGTGGTGTTGTGTCGCCGGGTATGATGTGAATTTTTTATTTTACTGCTTTATATTTTCATTGTTGGTTATTTCCAGGTGCTAGATTTTTAAACTGAGATGCGAATTTGTGTCTACTTGTTTTATATTATTTGTCAATGATACCTACCTTTTTGTTTTATACTGACGGCCGAGGTAGACCGAAGAAACGATGGCGGCGATGACGATCTACGCAAATTTAGAGAAGATTGGTGGGAAGCAGCCACTGACAGGAATCTATGGAAAAGCATGGGAGATACTTTTGCCCAGCAGTGGAACGAGACAGGCTAATAAAAAAAAAACTTAACAATGTGAATACATAACTTATTTATTTACATAGATCAAAAAAAGTAGGTAATAGGTATTATATTGGACACAATATTTCGTAACATAAAATTATTCGAAAAATACAAACAGGTAAAGAGTGTGGACTTGTGATGTGACGTCTTACTAGAAATAAAGGAAATCATCGATAAAATAATTTGTCGTTTTATTTACTCGCAACACTAATAAAGCGTGTGTATGTGTGATAAGAGTTATCCCGCACTTGGCCGGACTTCCTCAAACCCAATCGAATTTGCTCGATAGCTGTTGCGTTTATGGCATTGGGACTGGTGTGTAATGTTGGGAAACTATCGATGGTTTTTTATCTATATTATTTTTAATTAAATGAATTAATTTATCGATTCCAATTGAGACGAGAATAGTGGTATATTAGGAAAGCAAGCAGAAAAAAAAGCTAAGCGATTAGGAAAGCAATATCTTTATTTTCCTTGGATACCTGAAACTGATAATTCTACATTAAGTATTGTATGTGGTATCCTTTTATTTAAGGGAGGCTATAGAGACAAATGTTTATAGATAGATAATTATAGATTTATAGATAGATAATTAAAGATAGACAAATGTTTATAGATAGGGCTTGCTATCTGAAGAAATAACAAAAGTTGTGTCGTACCAGGTGCTCAAACAGAAAGCAGCGAACAGAGCAGAGTGGCGAAGACTCCTCCACCAACAAGAGCAACGCTTCGTTAATATTTGATGATGGTAATCTAAAATCGTCAGATTCAATTTTTTTTGGTACAAAATCAACGTCCGATAAAAAACCGCATCCAACTCACAACAAGAGCAAACGCGAAGTAAGAAGCCAAAAGTTTTATGTTAAAAAGATAAAAGCCGGCGTAAAAGATTCATCGCATTTGAATTTTCTTCTCATGCAAGTGCAGTGTACGTTACTTTGAATTTCCAAGTAAATATTTATTGCTTAAACGAAACTGCACATTGTTTTACGGCCACGGCAGTTACTTTGTTAAATGTGTTGCAAGCGAGTGTATTTTTCTTGAATAAATATTAAGTTTATGTAACAATTTCGTGAATAAATAATATAGAATAAATAAGTCTTAATCTAAATGCGTTATCGGGCTACTTCTGTTTTTGGAAAAAATAAAAGTTTTAGAATGATAAATATGAATTCATTTTTTTGTTACATAGTTACGGTCATTTTCGTAATAAATTATGATTGAGTTCTTGTTATTTTTTAGTGGTTTTTGGGTTTTCATTATGAATCGCAAACCTTAAGTGGCAGTGGGCGGGGCACATTGCTCGTAGAACCAATGGATGATGGGGCAGAAAGGTTCTCAAGTGGCGACCACGCACCAGACGGCCCAGTGTGGGAAGGCCACCAACAAGGTGGACTGACGACTTGGTTAAAGTCGCTGGAAACCGTTGCATGTGGGCAACGCAAGACCGGTCGTTGTGGAGATCCTTGCGGGAGGCTTTTGTCCAGCAGTGGACGTCCATAAGCTGACATGATGATGATGATTATGGTATCTACACACTAATGTCACTGCCGGCCCGGCGGCTTCGGCTTACGTTAATTTTCAAACATTTTTAATGGCATTTTTGTCAAATGAACGTCACCGCCCTTGCCGGCGGCATTAGTATGTAGATATCATAACCATTACGTTTTTCTTAGCACGTTCTATCGATAATTGTTAATCTATCGACAACACTAGTGAAGCCCTAAAAATAATAGTGGAGGTTAGACCCTTGGGACCTATAAAATGTTTTGTTTACGTCCTGGCGACAGCTGTGGTACGCACTATGCATGAAAATTTAGATATTGAAATTTTAAATCGAAGTGACAAATATTTGTTAGGTTACAAATTGGATTCCTTACAATCTGTTTAAGAAGTCTCGGCGTTCTTTCTTATTTTATATTTTTTGTATTTTGTGTGATCGAATTTATGTTTTTTAAGGAGTAAGTAGTTGGAAAATTTTGTGGAAAAATGTATTTATTTATTAGCATAAAAGGCTGACCGCAAGTTTATTGTTATATCTCGGAAAATTTAGACAATATCATAAAATTATAAAGCCTATACTACAGAAGAGTTATTTTAATGTGCAAGCTATAATTTTGTGAATTTTTATCGGACTCCGTTCAGTGGTTTTTGCGTGATAGAGTGTCAAACATCCATGCATAAACGTTGACATTTATGGGTTATGATTGAAAACGAAAAAAAAAAAATTTAAACAAAATATACCGCAAAAAATCTTGAACCCTCACACAATGCCAAATGTGACCACAATAACAATAAAAACACGGATAATATTTTAGTCAGAAAGAACCCAAAAATATTTCGCTTGCAAAAATAATGTATGTGTTCTAGAATATTTTGTGACAAAATAAAAATATTTACCAAGGCACCAAGGCAATATTACCTTCGGGATATGTATCCATTAGCGAAGATATAAATTTTACCCGTCGCGTATGTATGTAGGGTAGATAAGATTGTCCCGAAGCTTAAGACAATGCAAAGTTACACTGAATTTCTGTGACCATAAATTCTTGAATGTTAGGATAAAATTGTTGTCTGTTGCGAGCTTATTCTTGCAGTTTGTGATATCATTCTAGGATTAGTTCACCATGATTTTATAGTATTGTGGGATATTTTTACATTAGTATTTTTTTGGGATTTTGCCAGTGTTAAGTGAAGAAGAGCTAACAGTTCATAATAATCATAGCACAGTTTACTTAAGACTAAGAAATATAACTAATAGTTAACGTATTTTTTTATTTATTTAAAGCTTGAAGGAAACTTACAAGATCTATTTGCTAGTAGTCTGGCCGAAGAAACAACCTGGCTCCCAAGTCTAATATTTAAAAAAGCCTCAGTTGTGTTTCAGCAGAGTGTCAATGGCATTTTTACACATTTGGTATTCTGCTAAACAATGGTTTACACTGTTTGCGACCAAATGTGTTAAATATGACATTGATACTCTGCCGAAACACAACTGAGAATTTTGTAAATTAACAGCTTGGGCCCCTGATGACGGACAGACGGACAGATAGACAGCAACCTAAACCATCGAATCCCTTTTATTGCCCTTTAAGTCTAAAATAACAAGAACCCTAAAATAACAAAAGAAACAATACCCTTCACTAATTAGTGCCTGGTTATTTATACCTAGTTATCCATTTCGGTAATACAAACAGAATGAGTTACTTATTGTTTACTTTAGATTATATCAGGGGCTCAAGTCTGCTTATTTAAAATAGCCTCAGTTGTGTGTCAGCAGAGTGTCAATGGCATTTTTTGACACATTTGGTATTCTGCTAAACAATGGCTTGATTGTGACCAAATGTGTCAAAAATGACATTGATACTCTCACTGACACTCTCATTGACGCTCTCATTGACACTCTGATTGCCACTCTCATTGACACTCTCATTGACACTCTCATTGATACTCTCATTGACATTCTCATTGACGCTCTCATTGACACTCTCATTGACACTCACATTGACGCTCTCATTGACTCTCTCATTGACACTCTCATTGACACTCTCATTGACACTCTCATTGACGCTCTCATTGACGCTCTCATTGACACTGTCATTGACACTCTCATTGACACTCATTGACACTCATTGACGCTCTCATTGACGCTCTCATTGTCGCTTTCATTGACACTCTCATTGAAACTCTCATTGACACTCTCATTGACACTCTCATTGACGCTCTCATTGACGCTATCATTGACACTCTCATTGATACTCTCATTGCCACTCTCATTGACGCTCTCATTGACTCTCTCATTGCCACTCTCATTGGCGCTCTCATTGACCCTCTCATTGACGCTCTCATTGATGCTCTCATTGACGCTCTCATTGACGCTCTCATTGACACTCTCATTGACACTCTGCCGACACACAAATGAGAATATTGTTTTGCAGACTAGAGCCCCTGAATGAGTTACTTAACTTATTGTTTACTCTAGTCTACACCAGTCTACTAACTAAATAAAGTTACAGCCTCAAATCTGAATTAAACTCGTTATTCTCCGCTATACAAATTACTAATTCAGAAATACATTTCGAGGTGAAATTATGACGTAGCTACTAATTAAACAACCTATTTCAGTGTATATCTCTTGAAATCCATTTAATTAAAAGAAACACTGAGGAATTTACTGAAAGAGGTGTAATATATGTGGGACGCTCGGTAGAAATAAAGGGATCGAAAATCTTTTGATAATCTTTTAATATTCAAAATCTTATAATCCTCGTAAAAACATCGTTTTGTTTATTTATATCTTTTTTTTGACATCTGATGTCTGACACAAACAGTTCAATTTTTGAAAGTCTGACACGAAGACAGAAGATAAGACAGAAAAAAACATTATAAAAATAGTCTTCATTCCACAAAATCTTCATTCCACACGGCCTTCCTGCTCTTCATCCGTCTCGGATGAACTATCTTCCGTAGACACCCAAGGCTTCATTAAATCTGCAGAACTGGTCGTATTAATAGGTCCTTCTCCATGACCTATCTTCTTGAGAGCGTATCTATCACTTCTTTTTTTTTATAGTTATCTCATAAGGCCCAAGGTATTTAGGAAATAGCTTGCTGCCTTGAGTAAATTGGGTCCTCTTTATGGCTACAAGGTCGCCAATATTGTATATCGTCGCTTCTTTCCTATTCTTGTTATAACTTCGTGTATTTTCTTCTTGTACTTTCTGTATAGACTCTTTTGCTTTCTGTCTTAACTCTTGCCTCGTCTCATAAAATCTCTGTGTTATTTCTTCTTCTATAAGTTTCTTTAATTCATCATTGTTATCTCTCATTTTAGTACCAAAAAGTAGTTCGAACGGTGTCATTCCTATGCTTCGTTGATAAGTTCCGTTGAGACAGCGTTGAACACTAGATACTCGACGGTACCACTTAGTCGGATCATCTGCGCTGAGTTTGCTTAGAACGGAAATTATAATCTGGTGGATCCGTTCAACCTGACCGTTTCCTCTCGGCTGTCCTGTAGTAATCATATAATGACTAATATTCTCATCTTTGCAATAATCTTTGAAGTCATTAGAAGTGAATGAAGCGTTACGGTCAGTTATTATTCTTTGAGGTGAGCCAAAAGTTTGCTGTTGTAATTTCAGTTTGTCTAATGTTTCATCGGTTGTTAGGGTTTTGACTGGATAAATCCAAGTGAACTTCGTAAATGCGTCGACGACCGTGAGGATGTACTTATAATTCTTATTGGTTGACGTTAGTGGTCCGAGGTGGTCCAAATGATACGTTGACAACGGTACATCGCCTTTGTCAATAGGATTTAACATTCCTTCCTTTTTACCTCTCTTCTGTGCTATAAGAATGCATTCGACGCAATTATCAATAACCTTCTTAATCTTAGCTGGTAAGTTTTCTATGTAATATTCTCTGTTAATAAGTTCTTCAGTCTTTGCTATTCCAAAATGTCCTCTTTCATGACTCTTTCTAATAATTTCTGTTTGCATCCTTTTGGGTACAACTATTAGTTTATTTTTTTTTTTACTTTGTATAATATCCTATTCTGTAAAATATAGTCTTTGTATGGTCCATTATCTAAAACTGTTTTCATCAGGCTTATGTGTTCGTCTTCAGTCTGTGCTTTCTTTAATCGTGCGACAACTTCGGTAAGTAATAAACAAACAGGGTAGCGGCTGAGCGCGTCAGCATGCTTCATTCGTGATCCTTCTCTGTGTTTTATGTCATAGTCATATTCCTCTAGAAGCAGAGCCCAACGAGCAACGCGAGGAGGTAAGTCTTTTTTCTTAAGAGTCATCGTTAATGCTGAACAGTCGGTGACAATCTTAAAATGAATACCCTGTAAGTATATCCGGAACTTCTTAATTGCCTCTGCAATAGCTAGGATTTCCAAATAGTAGCTATGATAATTCCTCTCTGCGGGCGTGGTCTTCTTGCTCATGTAATGAACAGGATGTAACTGATTGTCTTTAGGGTTTCTTTGCAACAGCACAGCACCGTATCCGTCTGCACTAGCATCTGTGTGTAATTCAGTTTCTAACTCTGGATTATAAATTCTAAGAACAGGCGAACTACATAATATTTCTTTCAGTTTGATGAAAGCTCTCTCTGCATCTTCATTAAAATTGAACGTAACGTCTTTTTTCAGTAAATCTGTCATTGGCTTAGCAATCAGGGAATAGTTTTGGATAAACTTTCTGAAATATCCGGTCAGACCGAGGAATGATTGCAAGGATTTAATGTTATTTGGCTTCTTAAATTTTGATACCGCTTGAATCTTCTCTCTTGATGGACGGACTTCATTTTCACGAATTACGTAGCCCAAATATTCTATTTCGTGCTTCATAAAATGGCATTTCTTCCAATTAAATTGCAAACCATATTCTTCAGCTCTTCTTAATATTTTCTCCGTCTTTAATAAAACTTCTTCTTCTGTCTTAGCCGGTATAATTAGGTCATCCAAGTACGCTAGCACCGTGCCATCAGCGATGTAATCATGAAAGATGTCGTTAATAAATCTTTGGAAGACTGACGGTGCAGTACATAGACCAAAAGGCATCTTTAAAAATTCATACTGGCCTCTAGGAGTCACAAATGAGGTATACTTCTGACTATCTTTATTAACATCAACATGTAGAAATCCATTCTTTAGGTCCAAAGATGTGAACACGGTAGCGCCTTTCAGTCTATCTAGTTGGTCCTCTATTAGTGGTAAGGGAAATCTTTCTTTAATTATCTTCTTGTTTAATCTTCTATAGTCTATGCACAGTCGACTTGAACCATCTTTCTTTCCTGCCAAAACTATAGCACTTGCAAAATCTGATTTACTAGGTTTTATGATTCCTTTATCAAGCCAGTCCTTTATTTGTTTGTCGACAATATCGGTTTCCAAAGGTGAAAGTCGTCTGGGGCTTTGGAAAATAGGAGTTTCGTCCGTTAATAAAATTCTCAGTTCAACGTTACTCTTCTTAATTTCATCTTTAGGTTTATAATTAATAATCATCTTCTTTAAATCGTCAGTATATCGTGAGTCTTCAACATCAAAATCGTCAGTTCTCTCTTTATTCTCTACTAAAAGTGTGAGATGTTGAATCTTCTCCACGTAAACACCGTCGGTAGTGAAATTAATTTCGAAGTCTTCAAGAATTGGATTTCCAATTATCAAGGTAACTGGTATTTCATTATCATTAACAATGTGAAACTTGACGTTTGCATAGTTATTGTCAATCTGTACTTCTGCTGTAAATACTCCATCAGTTTTTATCTCTTTCTCTGCAATTCCCGTCAAAGAAATAGTAAAATCACAGTCATAATCGGTAATATTATCTTTTATCTTTTGAAACTCAGTCTTCGTAATAAGATTAGCGTCACTTCCTGTATCTATCAACGACGTCATTTCAATTCCATTGATCTTCACAACTTTATAAGGTACACCTTTATCTCTTTTTGGATTGTTAATGTTCAATGTCTTCGGTTTTTGTGTGCATTCGGTTCCTTTGTGACCAAAATTGTTACATTTAAAACATTTTATGCCTTTCGTGCACTCGGGAGCTTGATGATCAAGATCACCACATTTAAAACAACGTCTAATAAAGCTCTTCTTATGCTGTGGTTGTGGATAATGTGTAGAGGTGCTTGCCTGAGGTTGACGTGAACTCGCCTTCTTTCGCATTTCTTCGTAGATGTCTAACTTCTTTCGGAAACTCTTAAGGGTCGTTGCTCCATACAGGATAGATTTATTAGTTTCAGAGTCGCGTATTCCATCTATCACGTATTCAAATAAAGCCTCGTCTTCAACATGACCGTGTAGTGCCATTTCTTTCATGATCAAAAAATACTGCTGCAGAGTTTCGTCAGTCTTCATTTTGCGAGCAGCCATCTTCTTGTGAACAATGGCACTATTTAATTTGGAACCAAATTCTTCTTCTAATGCCCCTTTCAATGCTTCATAACCTTTCGTTCTTTCAAGTGATCTCAAAAATAGTTTTGCCGTACCCCCCAGCAGTCTCTTAGCATAAATCATCTTCTCAACATCTGTCCACTCCATTAAGGTTGCAACATCTTCAAAATCCGTAAGAAATGCTGAAATCGGGTAGGTGTCATCGCCGGTGAACATGGTCATGGACTTCTCTAAGTCGTTAAACGAAATATTGACGTCTTTTTTCGGCGGCATCTTCTCTTATTTTATGAATACTCTTGTATCAAGTCTTTACACTCTTCGAACTTCACTTATCTTGACGATCCGCTTTAAATCAAAACTCGACGCGATCCCGGACGAGCCCCCATAAAGTTGTGGGACGCTCGGTAGAAATAAAGGGATCGAAAATCTTTTGATAATCTTTTAATATTCAAAATCTTATAATCCTCGTAAAAACATCGTTTTGTTTATTTATATCTTTTTTTTGACATCTGATGTCTGACACAAACAGTTCAATTTTTGAAAGTCTGACACGAAGACAGAAGATAAGACAGAAAAAAACATTATAAAAATAGTCTTCATTCCACATATATATACATATAATGGTATCTACATAACAATGCCACCGGCATGGCCGGCGGTATTCCTTTGTCAAAAATGTTATCGAAAAATGACGTAAGCCGCCGGGCCGGCGGTATTTGTGTGTAGACACCATAGGCATAATATGTTTTTTTTTTGTAATGGAATCTTCTATTGAGAATTCTGTCATTGTTTATAAATTTTATCTGACTATTAAATAACTGGGTCTGAATATATTAGCATGGAATAAGTATACGATCTAAGCGAACATTTATGTGGCTCACATTATATCGGATAGATTTTGAAAAATATTTTCATGACTAAACTTCTACGAATATTTCTCGGGTCATAAAACATGTCTGACTCGATACTATCGTAACGTTTATGACTAGCTGGACTTTTACCTTTTATGGATTGATTGACAGCTGTGTGAAATATCTGCAGCTGAAAACTTTTAGTTGTTTCGTGTACCTAACTAATAGAGTTTTGGGAAAATATGCTTTTTTCACTTAACTTAAGGTACTTAACGATTTCTTTACTTATAGCAGATCTTTTATTAGTTGTTTTTATAGTTTTAATAAGTACCTAATGTTTTTTTATTTTTTTAAATAATTTGTTCTTTCATAATTAGTCAGTAACGGTGCAACAGATTAATAATACGAAAAAAAAAGTTTTTTTTGATGATTTTTAGGGTTCCGTACCTCAAAAGGAAAAAACGGAACCCTTATAGGATCACTTTGTTGTCCGTCTGTCCGTCTGTCAAGACCCTTTTTCTCAGGAACGCGTAGAGGTATGAAGCTGAAATTTATATCAATTACTCAGGTCTACTGTCCCTTGAAGCTGTGAAAAAATAAAACTTCTAAGCCAACGCAATCAAAAGATACTGCCATTTATGCCGCAAATTTTCGACACTTGCAAGGGAATCAAAACCTACAGGGTGCTTCCCGTGAACTCAGAATCTTGAAATTTGGTACGAAGCAACGTCTTATAGCATAGATAAAGGAAAAATTACGAAAACCATAAATTTTTAGTTACATCAAAAAATATATATATTTTTTAATAATCTTAAACTTACTACCCATTTCCTCATAAACGCGTAGAGGTATTAAATTGAAATTCATACCAAATACTCAGGTCTATAATACCTTTAAGCTGTAGCAAAATCAAACTTCTATGTCAACGCAATCAAAAGAAACAGCAATTTAAGCTGCATATTTTGAAACTCGCAAGTACTTGCAAGGGAATCAAAACCTAAAGGGTACTTCCAGTCGACCTTGAATCTTGAAATTTGGCATGAAGCAACGTTTTATACCACACATAGAGGAAAAATTCCGAAAACCTTAAATTTTTAGTTACATTACAAAATATTATATTTTTTAATAAATATAAACTTATTACTTTTTTCCTCATGAACGCGTAGAGCTATCAAGTTGAAATTCATATCAAATACTTAGATCTAATTGCCTTTAACCCGTGAAAAAAAAAATTATAAGTCAACCCGAAAACGCAAAAGTACAACCATTGATACCGCATATTTTGAAACTCGCAACTACACGCAAGGGAATTAAAACCTAAAGACCACTTCCCGTTGACATAGAATCTCGAAATTTGGTAAGAAGCAATAGCTTACAGCACAGGTAACAGAAAAATTCCGAAAAGCTTAAAATTTTAAGTAGTTATACCACCAAAAAAATTGTGATTGTAAACATAATTGTAGTTACAGCAATGACCGCGAGTTATTATACTATGTATGGGGAGGGCAACATTTTTCAAACGGCAAAGACGACCTCACTCATCGTCATTCAATCCCGATGTTTTGGTGAATGTAGCTGTATGTATAATCTAAATGCGTCCTAACTGCTTAAAGTGTTATACTTATAATTAAATTCAATGACATTATTATATTTCTTATTGTTGGTTATTATCAGACAGCTTGCTTGTATTGTTTCTACTGGCGAAGTTTGATGGGACGCTGGTGGCACGGGTGGCACGCGGGGCTATTCACACCTTTTTCAGTCACCATTTACAGGTCTGGTTCAAATTTAATACTTAATTAATATTTTTGAACCAGATTTCTAAATAGTGACTAAAAAACTTAGTAAATAAATAACTTTAATAAAAGAACTTTCGCAAGTCTGCTGCAAGGCTAGTATAAGTGTTTCAGTTATATTATAGATAAATGATATGTGTTAATATAAAATAAAGGATTACTTAAACGATAAAGAGATCTTTGTCTTAAATTTATGCTCCTCCATCTTTCCCCATTGTAATGTTATGAATTTCATTTTGCAATAAAAATACCATAGTTATGACTCGATTGTCGTAATGAACGAACTTTGTAAACCTTGCAGGTTTGTACGGAACCCTCGGTGCGCGAGTCCGACTCGCACTTGGCCGGTTTTTTTTTTGATTTTGTTTATTTTTTTAAAAGATACTTAAAAAAATAACCATTCTTATTACAAAAAGGGGCCAGTAATTACTTATAAGTACCTTATAAAAAAACTGAATGTATTTATTGACTTGACACCTATTTACATATTTACAAAATTACAAAATACAAATTGAATATCCCAGAAACAACAAAACGCAATGTCACCCTACCACCAGCAGTTAATGGTGTGAGCACAATGGCACAGAATGCGGGATAATCTGTTTGACTAATAAAGGAGGTTTTGGTTGTTTAAATAAAGTTCCCGCATTATCACTACAGGGTCCTCTTACGCCCGTTCTCTATATTCTATCCATCTCTGGTTTTGTCCTAGTGGAGACAGAAATAGTTATCTATCTTAGATTTTTCGTCCCTTTAAACCTACCGCTGTCAAAAAAAGTATGGGATTCTTCTGAAGGACACATCAAAAGTGACAGCTACGTTACAGTTAAGTACCGCCGGTCTTGGATAGTATTTTGTCTTTGAATATTGGGAACGGTTGTAAATAAAGTTCCCGCATTATCACTACAGGGTCCTCTTAGAGGTAATTTAATATTTCAACGATGTTTGCGGAGGCCTCTCTTTATGTATTCATTGGAATATGACCCTGGTTGGGCTTTGAAAGATTTGGCAGTGGTTCGCAGCGCGGGTTCGGGTGTTAATTTTGTGGTGAAAGAGTTTTTGAGGAGTTGGTGTAAAGACAAGGAATATTTTGCGTGGAAGAGTAATCAACTTCCTCATACACATACATACATCCATTCACACATCCATGGGCATAAACTTAGATATAAATGATAACTAGAGAGAGGGTACCTGTAACTTCGTAAGCGTTTATTGTCATATCCTGAAAAACTATTGAAATGTCTTAAAATATCATAGGCTAGGTCTATCTGTGCCTCTATCTGGCCGTGGCCTGTCCGGAGGGAAAAGAATACGTCGTCATGACAACGTGTGTGAATGAATCCATCGAAAATGTATGGAATGATATTTTTTCCCTGACACGACCCGGACACGGCCCGGATATGTGTAGATGGACCATAAGTGTTATTCTGATGTGTAAGCTACAATATCCTTAAGTTTAATTAAAATCTGTTTCGTGATTTTTGCTTGAAAGAGTGACAAACATCCTCATATCCACCCATCCCTCAGCACAAACTTTGACATATTTATAATAGGCATGACGACAAAAAAAATGTTTTAGGCCCATCACATAGTTTATTTTTAAATATTCGACACGTATTTTTTCTTTTTTCTATTAAACTAAAAATTACAAAGATACACTGGGTTAAAGTTGCTCGTGACGTCACGCTTACGTACGATTTTTACGTAGGAGTGACGTCAAAACCCCTCACTCCATAACTTTGATGCTCTGTATCTTTGTATTTATTTATGTATTTAATCAGGTAAAAATTGTGTTTCAAATATTTTTTAATAGCCTAAAAGACGGACTGATTATTTTTTGAATTTTTGAATGTAGTCGTCATCCCTATATTAGTAGTTACTTTTTTTAATACATTTTGTGTCTCAGTGCTGGGCAAAGGTCTTCCCCCTACTAGTTACTAGTTATAATATATGAAAAATACCCTTTAACAAACAGACGAACACTCCCTTCTTACAATATTAACTACATTTCCTTATCTAGTGAAGCGAGTCAACGAATTTTGAAACACATTGGCGTTATAATTGTCTTCTTACGATTTCTAGAATGTTCCCGTTTTGTTACTCTTGGTTCTATGGCAGTTTGAAAGATAAGTGTGTTCCCTTGTTGTACCCTTTTGCTGCTTTTGTCTTGAGATGACTTGAATGTTGTAGGTGTATTTATATAATATATTTGAGTCCTTATCTTATATGTATTACCTACTAGAAGCTGCCTGGTATTTTGTACGTATTATCTACATATCGACAGGCCAGTTAGCGTAGTCGGTAGTGGCTCTGCCTTTTACGCACGGGTCGCGGCTTTGATCCCCGCCGGTTAACAAACATCTGTGTGATGAGCATAAATGTTTGTTTTACGTGTCTGGGTGTTATATATTTATCTATGTATTTTTATCAATCCCTGATACCCATAGTACAGGATTTGACAGTTTGGGGTCAGGTGACTGTGTGTGAAATGTCCCTCAATATTTATTTATTATTTATATCTTGGAATTTCTGAGAATAATTTTAGATAGGTACCTAGTCTATGTGTTATTCTCAAATTGCTGGCAAAGGAAAGACAAAGATTGCGTTTACTCCACTGACAAGAGCCTGGCTCATAAATATATGATGATGTGTTATGCTGTCTACACACCAAAGCCGCCGGCTTTTTTGACAGGTGCCATTCGTATGAAGAAAAGCCGCCGGCCTAGCTCGACGGCATGCCGGTGGCTTTGGTGTGTAGCATTAGCTACAATATTGTAAAATTTAATTAAAATCTGTTCTATGGTTTCGTCTAAAAATGTTAAAAGCATTCTCACATCGCCTCTCATGCTGCCATTCGTCTATTCATCACAAAGATTTATCAGCACAAATATAGTGACAAATATTAAATAAGATGACGAAAATGGTCTTCTTTCATGAAAAAAGCGACAAAAAAGAAATTAATATCAGAACAGGAAATAAATTAAATTATTCGAAACGCTTTTAAATAAAACCTACGATTGAAAATATCAAAATGGGCGCTTACAAAATGATACATTTCAAAAGAATGAAATTCTGAGCCATTGCAGTAGTGAAAAGCTTTCCAGAGCTTCGAATGAAAGCTCCCTGAATGTCCTGTTACGTGAGACTACATGCACGAAAGCTTCCCATTTTCTGCTGACTGCCTTTTCACGT
The DNA here is from genome assembly GCA_947563765.1 of Anarsia innoxiella. Lineage (NCBI taxonomy): Eukaryota > Metazoa > Arthropoda > Insecta > Lepidoptera > Gelechiidae > Anarsia > Anarsia innoxiella. The sequence goes on from OX387399.1 coordinate 1,815,470, forward strand.
AGTATAGTTAAACAGTAATTCAATGTCTGGGATAAAACTATTTTTGACAGTTTTAGATCCTACAAAATACCTGTCACGCCTTTTTCCAGTCGCGATACGCAGATGCAAAAAAAAAACTATGACGTGGCCGATGTGGGCAAAAGGGTGGTTATGAAAATCTTGACAGAACTGCGGGTCATCCGCCTTCCATAATAATTATTAATCCGCAACCACGTTGCAACAACAGATGCGTAAATTGTTAAATAGGTACTTCAAACCTTCTGGTTAAGAAAAATATTGAATTAGTAATTTGAAAAATAATTACTTAGGTAGGTTGCCTGGAAGATATTGCTACCTAGCAATAAGGCCGCCTGTTGCTTCCTATATTCTTGTTTGTGTCTGTACCTTATATATTTGTGTGCAATACAGAATATTTGTATTGTATTGTATTTTACTTATATTATGGCAAACATGATAAGACTGTTGAATGTGTATGGCGTGAAAGAAGTGTGTTTGTATCGGCAAGTGGAGGGAATCGGGCTTTTCTTACCTCGATGGGATAGAGGCGTGACAGATATGTATGGCACACTTTCTCGAAGAACTTTTGTCTTTTTGAAACAAAGATTTACTGCTTTATTTATACTGTGTCTCAACTTCCGTTGCGTTCTGAAAAGAGAAAAATCGAACCATTATCGGATGTATTGTCTGTCTGTCTGTCTGTACAGGTGAAAACTAAAGTCAGCTTAAAATCTATACACGAAAAAAAAAAGAATTCTGACTACTATTCGTAGTTGAGAGAGATCGAACTGAAACCGCTGTTCCAAAATCTTTGGTTTAAAGTAACAGTTAAGTTTAAATATTCTTATGACGTGAGCGTGACAGTAAGTACCTATGACAATGGTACAATAAAATAGCTTACTTATACCCAGAACACACGGTGAAACGCAAATGCAACGCAACTGAAACTGCTAGTTACTTTTGAGTTGCATCGCAGTTTCTTCTATAGACTTCCTTAGAAAACCACACACGACGCAACTGAAATGAAACGTTTCAAACTAGTTAGCAGTTTCAGTTGCGTTACATTTGCGTTTCACCGTGTGTTTTGGCGTTTAGAGGCATAATTGCAGGCAAGTCAAGAAACTACAACGCTTTATAAAATAATAAAACCCCAACTACCATTGTGAATTCTACCAATGCCAAGTGAAGTACAGTCAGCATCATAAGTTAATGAACACATTCAGATTTTCCTTATGAATACAATGTTAAGGAAAATCGATAAATAACACATTTTTATTAAATAACGTTATTTCCACATTTCAATTACAAATGTAAGACAAAACCTTTTGTATTTGTTTCCCCCCAGAAATAATGTAACACAATTTTGTAAACACAAAAGATGTAATTCTGTTGAATAGACCGATAGCTTTTGTGTTAAAATTGAAATTTGAATTAAATAAACATTAAATAAACAGCAAGCCGTCTTCGTAAACGCACCTTCTGTTTCCCAGGTTTCTCGTAAACGGGAATTTCTGGAGATAGTGTTGGGAATATTGTAACAGTTTAAGTAACAGTTACTTTGAGGAGCGATAAATTTTGTTTGATAAATGCCTTCATGAGTTTTTTTTTTGCGTGGATTGATCTTGACTTTAAATCTTTATTTGCACACCATGTTACTTTAAGATGTTTTTTTAAACCATGCATACAGACACACGCACCGATTAGCTTTCTTTTTATTTAACACGTTCACTGCGTTGTGTGGTCATATTGGCTCATAGCTATCTTTCATTCCGTGCGCACCGCAAAATAGCGTTTACTTCCCTAGTGCGGAAGGCATAACTTTGTGTGTTGCTATCATAGGAAAGAGATACATATATCGTTGTTATTGTTACTTGAACGTGAACAGCTCAGCATTTTTTAAAACACGTGAACCAATTTGACCTCACCCGCACTTAAAGAAAATTATTTAATTCAAGTGCGGTGTGTGGTCAATATGACCAAGCGCTCCCCGCACCCCACAACCGCACTAGATGATGCGCGGGCGCCATGTTGTGACGTTAGTGGTGTGCCGCGCAGTCACCTGTGACGTCGTGTTTTTTTTGAGCGGACCAAATTTATATTACGAATTCCGATTTTTTGCAACAAAATATCATCGCGATTGATGTTGATCATCATAATAGTGAAATAGTGTAGAGCAACATCCGATTCGTTCTGTGTCTCAATACTCACTGCTCCACCGCACTTAAGTCAGCCACACGCTTATATACTGGTTTCACTCTAACCTCTCGCATCGTTTCTTATATGCCTGTGCTTTCTGAGTGGTATGATGAACATGTCTTTTAATTTTCAGTTATAAATGATAAGCCCAAGACAAATCACACCCTTGAGAAAGATACCAAAAGAAGAAGATGCACTGGCTGTTACAATAAATTAGGATTAAGGTTTTCTAGTATTGAAGCAGGGAAAATGTCAAAAAAGAGCCTACTCTCTGCAGACAATGTCAAAAATATTTATGTTTGCCATGTTTCAATGAAGAACACAAGTAAGTTTACAATTTCTAGAATAATAAAAAATAACAAACAGATTGTAATCTGATGTATTGTAAATGTTTTAATTACACTTGACAATCTTTAAATTATTCCCACCTTACTCTACTATATATGTATATATGTGTTGTTTCCAGGTAATTTGAAATGCTGATTCAAGAAAATTTCAATAATTACTACATTCTTTCAATGTTTTCTTACACTAAATAAATCACTTCATTTTATATCTGAAAAAACATAATTATTTTCATTTTAATAAAACCTACAAGAATCAAGAGTTTTATTTCCATTAAACATTTTCACATAGGTATTCTACAAAAACATTCGGTATGCAAAAAGAAAATAATCAAGTTTATATTAAATAATTCACAATCTCAGTAGGTACGTAAAAATATAATTATAATAGAGCAAACTTCCCTCTTAAAATTTTCTCTATTATTTTAATTAAGGAATTTCTCACTTTTATTGTTAGTTAACACTCTTGATAATAATTACATGTTTCCCATCACTAGTCTTTTGTTATATTCAGTGCGTTGTGTGGTCAAAATGGATTCATAAATTGTCTCTCTTCTGTAGGACAGACGCAAAGAGCTAACCAAAAACGCAGCTAGTCATATATTGCTTATATATTGGTCTTTAGCCTGCATATAAAAAATATTTTAAAACAACTATGATATACTGAATAAACCCATATCAAATCAGAAACGATTGAGGGCTAATTAGACCACACGACGCACTGCAGGAAAGTCTTCTATGTGCCAAGATGACCTCTTGACGCACCAGCTGAAAGTACACTGAAAAGTGTTACGCAGCGAACGTGTTAATTACAGAGGCTGCCCGGGGAATTCGTACGCATTTATCGTCTTATCTAGGAGAATTCACACAATATCTTAAAATATAACTTAGATAGAAATTCTTTATTGCACACAAATAAAACTTAAAACTAAAACATTGTGCGCAAAGGCAAAAACTTAACTTTGTAACTTAGGTATGTGTTATTCTGATATGCAAACACTGTACCTAATCTTTCATTGAAATCTGTGCAAAAGTTTCTGCGTGAAAAAATAACAAACATCCATTCATCCATCCATCGGCACAAACTTTGACATTTATAATATTAGTAGCACTATTGGAATAGCTAGTAAATAACCATCCGTCCCACCCCTAGAAGTCGAGTTTAAAATAAATTCGAAATATCGTTCGCTTGCACTGTATTGCTTTCCATTTTTATTATTATAGAACGCTATTAAAAGTTGTTCTTGACTGCAGGCTGAACCGTAATGGCTTTGGAAGCTAAACTACTCAGATTGAGTTAAACGTGCGTGAAATATGAACCTTTATTTCCGCATTTCTTTTTGAAGTTTAGAGACATTTTGCATTGAGGTTTTTTTAGAGACTTTAACTTGAAAGAAGAGTTGACGAAGGTGGCTTTTGATATTTTGAGTTTTATCAAACAGATCAATTAGTATCACAAAAATTTCTGGTAATAACTTCGTAAGCTGATTGATCCTATTTAATTGATTACCTTGCTTTGTACTTAATTATGTCTTTGTGCAATAAAGAGCTTTTGTAGTAGATAGGTACTTACATAATATTAACAAATAGAACTAAACGGATCGAATTCAATTCAAGCAACATCACTATTTTTAGATACTACTGTATCTAAATACGTAAATAACAATAGCAGTTTAAGGGTCTATACTTGGACCTGATACTTTATTGCATACAAAGAGATACAGACAAAACTAACATTGTGCGCAAAGGTGGATTTATCACTTTAAGTGATCTCTTCCAGACAATCTTTGGAGTAAGACTAGTTTTAGAATACTGAAGAGTAGGTAGTGCATGGCATAAATAAAATAATAAAAAGTTTTGCCTATGTAATTTATCATATAGTTAAAAAGTAATATAAACTACAACTAAGCTACAATACTTATTTGAATGAAGTACAGAAATAAATATCATCTTGAAGCACTTCAATGGGTAAAAGTAGGAAAAGATTTTGTATTCAGGGAACTCTTATAACTGTTTTCAGGAAAAGCAGACGCCACGGTATCCAGACTTGCAATTTTAAATCTTAGATGCAAGAAATGAATAACTATTTTTATATAAATTTTATGTTTATGGAGTAAAACGGGTGTTCTATTGTGTAGATACTTTAGTTTTATATTTATGAACATAACGTTTGGGTAATTGCTGTACCTAATTAATATATTAATAGCTTAAGGTGAATAGAAACAACGAACACTGCGGTACTTTGGCCATGTTGCACGCAGGGACACCAACAATTTGGAACGCCTAATGGTGACTAGCAAAATCGAAGGGAAAAAACCTAGAGGTAGAAGTCCCAAACGATGGTCGGATCAAATAACAGAGGAACTAAGAATACCTGTTAGCGACGCACTCCACCAAGCTACGGCACGGGACCGATGGAGACGTTTGATTGACGAGATAAAAAGGAGTCACGATCCTCCAGTGAGAGACCGATTGTAGGGAGAGAAGGTGAATAGAATTGAAATATTAGCAAATTTTACTTATCCTATAGGTACATAAGAATTTGTAAAAAGAACGTCATTTTTGGTAAAACTTTACATTACTCCTGTGCATCGTTTTTATCCCAAGGTTGCCTAATAGTTATTGATACCTAGCAATAAGGCTGCCTGTTGCTTTCTTGGTCTATTGTTTAGGTATTTTATCTCTGTGTCATTTGGGCAATAAAGAGTATTTTTATTGTATTTATTTAACTGCTTTAATTGAGTCGACTGATGAATGTTAATGAAGCAAAATAAGTATGTTTGGATCGTAGCAATTGGAGGGAAGTGGTCGCTGCCTACACCAATGTGAGAGAGGCGTGACGGATATGTATGTAGGTACCATATTGTATTCGTAATTTAAATTTTGTGGTGCAACTGTTATATCTGCCAAAACAGTATACAATTTAAACCACAAATTTTACTTAATTTCAATAAAACTTAATTAGGGCAAGGTCGTTTAATTAATATACCAAATTCACAAGAGAAAGTGTACGTAAGTACAGAGTTTCAGCAAATATACTCTTAGGTAGGGCAGACAACGGAAATTAGTCTACATGCCCCGTTCCGTGATATGTTCTAACAAAATTGCAGGTATATTTCAGTGGCAAAGAGAAAATGTAGATAGTTTGTACTGTTGAGACTTGTTTTAGAAGAGCGTCTTTTAAAAACTATGTCCTTTTATCTACATGAATTTTTAATTTTCAAAATTGAAAATTCAAAAAGACTTTATTCATAGGTAAATCAAAATTTAATTAAAATTATTAAAACATGATAAAAATGAGATGTTTTACTTGCCAGGCTCTTGTCGGTCCAGTGGTTACAATTTCTATAGCCAACAAAAAAAAAACAATGTTTTATACACATGAAGGAATGTGGTACGAGTGTTTGTATAATTTAATGCAATATATTTATATATATATATATATTAATAAACTAGATTTATTTCTTGAAGTTTGTGAATCGCCAGCGTGATGTCAGATGTTAATTTAAAAAGATTTTTATCTTATCTAAAGATACGTATCTACTGGATTGGGACCGGAGCGTACGGAACGGAGAGAAAGGATTTGTTGTTTATTATTCCTATGTGTACCTACTGTGTGTACAAGATCGACATTTTTGCGCCATAATCAAACATTTATCGCGAAATCCTTCCACACCGTACGCTCCTATTCCAATCCATTGGACGCGCAGCTTAAATTAGCTGCAACCGCATTATTACATAACTCTAGTACGATTTACGAACAATATTATGAACATTATTACCTAATTGGACAGCGGTTAGAATTTCATAAACGTGACTCGAAACTCGAGAATAATATTAAAATGTTACCAGAATTTAAGTTTAAATTTTGGTAACAGTTTATACGGGGTGTTACAAAAAAATATGAGAAAAATGTGTATGGTAAAGAACATTAACCTTATTTGTTGTAAATAATATAGTGGGTAAATACCTATTTTCAATTTTACTAGCAATTATATGTTATCGGTTAGGCTTGACTTTGCTTTTAATAAGTTTCTTAAATTATCAGAATTTAAAGAGCGTGTTGAATGAAACGTCGAAAGAAGATCTTTACCTAAGAGTGGGACCTGAACGGCTTACAAAAAATGTGTTACTTATTAACTTATCTAGCCTTCGTTGTCCCACTGCTGGGCAAAGGCCTCTCTCCTCCTTCTCTATCCTGAGGCGCCTCTGCCTAGTCGTTCGTGAAGGTGTCCTGTTCACCTCGCCACCTTTTCCGTGGTCTGCCGCGAGGTCTTTTGGCGGTTGGTTGCCATTGGGTTGTTGTGATTTCCCAGAGATCGTTCGGCATGCGGCAGACGTGACCGGCCCAAAAATGTGTTACTTACCAAAATTTTCCAAACACTCCGTATAAGTTTTTCAGTATGTAGGTACCACTGGCGTAAAATTTTCAGTTTTATACTAGTTAGTTCGAGCGAATGTAAAAGTTTTATGAGCTTTTAGTCGCATGATTGCTTTTAAGCGACAAAGTGCTTTGTGAAACTACTAATTGGACATTATAAGTTTTGTACAGCAGGTTTAGGTTCTTTTCGTGGTTGGCAAGAAATGTTTGAGGTAGAGTGAGATGGAAGATTTATGTTTGTCTCTTTATTGTAACTTTTTTTGGATGAAATGTCGAAAGAGTGTGATACGTTTTACTCTTTTTTTTTTCTGTAATGGTTATTGTTCTTTCCTTTCGGCTATACATAGATAGTGTAGGGATGGTAGTAAAAGACAAAAAATGACGTACCTACAAAAAGCATATCAATGTCCCAATTTCGTTAAAAATAATTTGATTCGTTTTTGTTCCACCTGTGACATGTAACTAATTCTCTAAAACATTCTGAAACAGCGAAGTGAATTCAGAAGTCAATTTATAAAATGGACGTATTTAAATCTTAAGTCCAGTTTCTGAACGTTGATCACGTCAATCGTCAACGAATCTTATCTCTACTTATGTCAACGCATCTCTGCACTAAAGTAGAGTTTGAGAATGCGATAACGTCAAATGCTCAATTCAAAATCAGAACTATTTCAAAAACGTCGTAGGTAGCCCGTTTGGTAGCCAAGCAGCCAAATGATAGAAGCTACCGACTCGGACATAAATAAAAGATTCCTATCTGAATCGCTTGCAACTTTCCGGCTAGAACCTCGCTTATTTGCCAGATATTTTCCTGATACATTTTTATCGGTTGAATATTTTTATTGGTTGCTTTATGGTTTTCGTTCCTTATTTTTGAAACTAGAATTTTTATTGGAGCAATTTCTCTGTTGAATGCTACGTGTTTTCAAAGTTGGAGTGTAAAACCGATTATTTTTCTCGCACGTAGCTTTTGAAATGGGAGTGGAATTTGAAATGATTTTTAAAGTCTAGGAACTGACATATATTCAAAGATATTTGTAGGTTATTTTTAATAACAGCGGTCGATTTCGAACGCATTTAGCGTACGTAATAACTTGAAAACAATACGCAATATCTTAAATAATTTTAAAGAATATATGTATGTGGTTATTTAGAAATAGACATAGACAAAAGTTTATTTAACACTCAGAATACATAAATATATTGATGTGTACCTAAGTTTTTTCTACTTATCAAATTTCAGCATTTCGTCTAAACACAAATTAATTAAAACGATTCTAAAACCCACTTTTAAACAGTTCTTAAACTTTATGGCCCCAAAACATGATTTTTAAAAGAACAAAGTCTCGGAGTTAGAACTTCTCTGCAAAGATTCACTCAACTTGATATCTATTTAGCATATGCGTTGAACTGCTTCAAACTGGTTCAAACTGACTTATTTTTGAAATCTTCGACAGATCTTTGGCGGATATACTTACTAAGACTTGAAACTTATTTGAAAGCAAATAAAATATGAAAAGAGAATATATCCAGTGAAACTTTTTAAAACCTAGATATTATATTCTTAAATCTAGCATCATAGTTGAGTGATTTAGCAAGTGGAATATCGACTCCACGGACTGATCACAACAGGTGATAAGTAAATAAAATATACGAATTATAAAATGCGCTTTTGTCTTTTTAGGGTTCCGTACCCTTTATAATACTACTGTTTTGTGACTGATATGAATCTATGTGCCTATCTATAGAGTTAAATACAGGAATAGAACATTCTCTAGTGTCTAAACAATACCCCATTGAAAACCCTTTGCTAATACCACCTACTATACCATGTATACCTTTCTTAAAGGGTCATGACCTTGAACCTTCGTAAGCACGTCTCTTTGTAACCGACACGTGGATATATCTTCATTTGTCACTGTTACATACAGGGTGGTACTACTACTCTGTAACAAACCAAAATACCTAAATAAGACCTTGTGAAAACTGCAGGGTCTCGTTGGAGGCCGTGGTAGACGAACCGGTCGCGCTGAAGAATCTTTGGAGAAGCCTATGTTAAACAATGGGCAGCTATAGGCTAAAATGATGAATAATGTTAATTTTTTTCCCGAGGGACTTATGTGGGAATATTAAAAAAGAAAAGTCTCTAGATCTTTCTTTTAATATCAAAAAAAGGAATATTATAAAATAAATATTATAAAAAAGAAATAAAAAGGAAAATTAAAGAAAAGTCTCTAGATCTTTCTTTTTTAATATTTTAAAATTAATAATTAAATAATTTTAAAGTCTCTAGACTAAGTGTGCCAGATAATAGAATAATATAGAGATTAAAAAAAAAATCATATCCCGTGATTGTATGGGAAATTTGACCCATGATTGTACGGGAAATTTGATCAATATTACGAGTACTGTCGCTGTGTTTCGGCTTGTTACACCCTTTTTATTACACCCTGTATATAATGTATGTATGTATGAATGAATACGACGATTTCCCTGCGGATATGTTTGGGTGGACAACTTTTTTAATAGTTAGTTTCTATTTTTGGACATAGACTTCCTCAATTTACATAATTTGAGGAAGAAGAAAACGTTAAAAGATGCTTGTTAAGTATTAGGTACGTAGAGGAAGCTAGTATGACAAGTGAATGAAGAAAAAGACATGGAGAATTGAAAGAAATAAAAGACGACTGTTTGAGGTAAAAATTACTGTAAAATTTTTAAAGACGATATTTTGTAATGTGATAAATTACATACTTAAGCTAAGTACATTGTAATTACTATTTAAACATTTTATCATACCTCATTTCAATCGGGGTAATTGATAGGTACATTTCTTTCGCTTCATCCACAATCATCAGTTACCTCATAGCATGCATGTCAGTTTAGGGTATTATTTTATTTTTTATATATTGGCTTAACGCGTTTTTACCATCCTGACTTGGCTTTTCTTTTCGGGGACTTGTTACAGAAAGGCCGTGACAAATCAAGACGTTTGAATTGACATTGCATCACTGCACCTCCCTAATTCTACATTTAATGTTAAAAAATGTATAAAGTCCTCTTAACATTTATCAATCGAAACTTTATTTCACACTATCTCCCAACAATCTTGCGAAAGTTCCAAACTTGAAAACTTTAGAAATAAAACCGTTACGGAAACCGCTTCAACAACAAAATATCGTAACTCTCAAAACGTAGAATTCTCACAAATAAACAAGCTTCTAGTTTCGCAGTTTGAGACTCAAATTGCATTGTTTTGAGTTGGAACGCTGTCAACGATTTGAGGAGATAAAGGCTTCAAAGTTTGGGTTACGAAGCTTTACTTTAAGGCTAAAGTAACTGGAGCTTACTTGTGAAGTGTTTTGATGATGGTTTTTTGGAAATTTATCTTTTCTTTGCAAATAGGTACCTATTTCTTTGAAACTTTGAGTAGCAACCACGCACCGGACGACGCAGTGTGGGAAGGCATCTAACAAGGTGGACCGACGACGGCCTGGTGAATGTCGTGAGAAGCCGTTAGATGCGGCCAGCTCAAAACCAGTCGTCGTAGAGATCCTTGGGCAAGGTTTTCGTCCAGCAATGGACGTCCACAAGCTGACACAACAACAGGTAGGCAAGCAGCGCCAAGTCAGAATTACCCTAAACCGACGTGCTTGTATAAGGCGACTGATGAATGTGGATGAAGCAAAAGAAGTGTATTTAGATCGTAGCAAGTGTAGGAAGTGGGCTCTGCCTAGATGGGAGAGAATAATAACATGTATGTACTTACTTAAATTCTCTATAGCAGCCCATATATGTCCCCACCGAGGGGCACGAGCCTACTCTCATACAGAGAGTGATTAGGCCGTAATCCACCACGCTGGCCAAGTGCGGGTTGGCGGATTTCACATACACCTTCGAATTTCTTCTCTGGTGTATGCAGGTTTCCTCACGATGTTTTCCTTCACCGTTAGCAAGTGGTAATCGAATAAATTGATCCGTACATGAGAAATAAACTCAGAGGTACGTGCCCGCACCAGGATTCGAACCCGCGCCCTCGGAGTTCGAGGCAAGCGTTCTACCAACTGGGCTACCACCGCTTATATACTTAAATTAAACTATTAAATTGTCTAAGTATAAATAATACAAAACATTGGCATAATTTACAATGGTAGCTGCAGTTTTTTTTAACTTTCTTGCTTCATTCAAGCATGTACCGTCAATTTGGACATTTTGCTCCCCTCCTTTACACTACAGTATTGAACCTCGATAGACACAATCACGTGTCGAAACCCAACTGCCAGTCCCAAAGGGGTTCAATAGAGATGAAGTTTCATTGTTATAGTTTTTGTTGTTACTGAAAAAGTAACTGTTACTGTTATTGAAAACAGATTATTGAAAACAGATATCTGTTATTAAAAATATAACTAAATAATTTGTGAAGTTAAATGATTAAAATTGGATTTTTACGTAAAAAATAATAATAATAATAATAAATTCTCTTTATTTCTTCTCCACATAGTGAAATAACATAGTGAAATAAATAAATAATGATATTTTAGTATAGTATTAGCAATTACTATCGTATGAGAGTAGGTTCGTGGCCCTGTTAAAAGGGCTGATAAGGACAAGGATTAGCAATTATGTAATAAAATGAATAAAATTAATAATGAGTGTAAGTCAGGTAATTCCACTGTGTTGCTATTGAGCACTACTGTGGTCTAGAAATATTACACATTATTAAGCTTTCGATTATGGAATTATATTTTATATTGTTACTTATAAAGAAGAAAAAAAAATCCTTTAAAATAAAAACAACCGTTTTCGAAATCCTGTTAAATAATAGCAGTTCCAAAAAATACTTTTACCACAATTTATCGCCTCTATTCCAAACTACAAATGGAATGGCTTTTATTTAGCTCAAGCTAGAAATTTCCGGATCAATCCGGTATTAACAAGTCCCCGTGGTGACATTAGGTATCCTGGTTTAAAGGATTTGTAGACGGTACGAATAAGACTAAATACTGAATAAATCTAGAATAACTTAGGATTAGATAAAATGGATTAAATGGTGCGAGAGAAATTGGGTTTCTTTTTGAATAGAGAATTATTGAAGGAGCTGTGTTTTTTGCATAGAATAAGACAGTTGCTACTAAATACTAGACGCTGCCCGCGACTTCGTACGCATTTATCGACATATATTAATAAAAGAACACATGTTATCTTATGCTGCCTACACACAAAAGCCGCCGGCTTTTTTGACAGCTGCCATTCATATGACGTAACCACCGGCCTAGCTCGGCGCCATGCCGGTGGCTTTGGTGTGTAGATAGCGTAAAATAACATAGCCAATGAGTTATTCTGATGCGTGAGCTACAATACTGCCAAGTTTCATTAAAATCTGTTTAGTAGTTTTTGCGTGAGAGAATAACAAACATCCATCGGTAAAAACATTGACATTTATGATATAAGTAGGATTGATTAGTTATGGAGCTGTTCTTCTGATTATAGTTTATGAAACTGTCAGTTATAGATTCAGTACATAATACTTACATATTTATCACACCTTTTTCCCATCGGGGTAGGCAGAGACCACTGACTCATGTGCCACAGCCCTCCACTTGTTACGATCCAAATACACTTCTTCCGCTTTTTACCTACATTCATAAGTTGCCTCATACATGCACGTCGGTTACATAATTGAAAAATAACTTGGAATTTAATAGTAACAGAGATTGAGTTAAGTTAAAAGAAATTCTTATTACTACATTTGTCAGTCTGCAAAGAAATTCACGCTATTCACATTTTATTACTTACTTCAAAATCTTCAAAATATAATATCGAATTTAGCTTCGTCTTTTAGAATCCACATTTATCTTTTAAATGGTTGCGTTTTCTCAAGGTTTTTCGAGCGAAAATGATCAACGAGTCTCCTAGGACCCCCATTTTACGGTAGAGGACTTGTACGTTCGTTTTAACTCCCAATGTAAAAAGAAGGAGGTGTTATAATTTTGACAAGTTTGTCTGTGTATTAATGCTAGTAGCATTAAAATAAGAGCGAAGACTGATTTATACAAAATGTTGGTTCAAAAAATTAAGTAAAAAACGAAAGAAATCCAGTGATCCAATGATCAACGTCAATTCTTAATTCAGAAACCGAACGTTACGTACGTAGATGTGAACAAAAACAAACAAATCCATTCGACACAAACCACAAAAAAAGAATCATTGAAACCAGACGCTCACTAACAATGTTTACAAATAGCAAGTTTCGCTGAAATTAATTATCAGGGTACAACCGACCACGACTGTTTGCTTTGGCCCGTTTACCGCATCTCTCAAACTTGGGAAGCGTAATTTATGTTGCTTGTTGTTACTTGTGTGGTGTACTGTATTTTTGTTAGTCTTTTGAAAGTGGTTGCGTTTGGTATTGTGTATTGAATTTGTTAAAGAAAACAATGATGTTGATTCATCATCTTCGTCAGTTGTAGGGTGTCTGCCAGTTGTAAGTGTTTACACACTTAGGGCCGGCGCAGATCTGACGGAGCGCAGCGCAGAGCACTTTTGATTGTCATATTATTATCGACATTGTTCCCATTAGAATAAAATTCAAAATCAGTTGACACAATATTCGATTGTAGTCGCTTCGATGCTCCGATGCTCATTTGTTGTGTCAACTGATTTTGAATATTATTCTAATGAGTACAATGACGATAATAATATGACAATCAACGATGCTCTGCGCTGCGCTCCGTCAGATGTGCGCCGGACCTTAAGCCGTCGGCCCGGCGGCCTTCATTTGTTTGAAAATGTTTGAAAATAAGGTCGCAAGCACTGCCCGGCAGCTTCAGTGAGTAGACACCATAAGTGTCGGCGCAAACGAGCCACCGACCACAGCCACCTGTGGCCAGCAACGATGACCTAACACGCTTTTTCATATGATTTGTATGGCAGCGCCTCACACATGTAGGCGCTGCACGCGTAAGTCGTCATGACAACGTGTGTGAATGAACAAATCCATAGAAAGTGTATGAAATGATATTTTTCCCTGACACGTCCCGGACACGGCCCGGATACGTTGTCATGACGACGTATTGTTTTCCCTCCTGACGGGCCACGGACACGCCCCGGGCACGGCCCGGATCTGTGTAGATAGACCTTTACTGTTTAGTACAATTTTGGGATAGTTAAACTTAGGTACACATTTTGAGTAACACAATATAAATCTAGACATCACAGAACCCTATTTACGCAAATATCTTCATATGACCTAAATTAACAAACTTTGAACTAAGACTTAAATTCATCTAGGAAAAGATGTCTTCATCAAAATAAGTTCTACTCGAAGTTTATTAGAGCCACCGATAATAAATGGGGTGTTTATATAATCCCTGACGAAAACAGACGTAACTTTCTCAGAGACATGGGTTAACATACATACATACACGCATACGAACCATATACGTACATACATATCTGTCACGCCTCTTTCCCATCGGTGTGGGCAGAGACCATTGCCACTTGCTTGGGTTAACAGCCTGTAGGTACTGAAAAAATTGTAGGTGTTAAAGGTAGCAGATAGATATAACACATCCAAAACGGTTTTCGTCTCTATCTACCGTCTCTGATTGCAGACAGAGGTAGAATCAACTGCCAGGAATCTATATTCATATGTAATCTATATTCTTCTAACGATAGATATTTTCAGCTATAGATATTTTCGACCGGTTGTAGATAGCTACAACCGGTCGAAAATATCTACGCACTTTGCTTGAATGCGCTTCTCCCGTCTTCGCCTATCAGTATTCGTACATAACCATTGCGAGTTGCATGACGTCACTAAGCCGGGTGCGCGGATATTCCCGATGGGTTGTATGTATCTGGCTTTATATTATGTAGTTGTAGTGCCAATTTTCTTTAACTCAAACTTTAAATATTCAGTTATATTTGAACACTGCTAGCTAGATATGTAAAGTCATATGCAAAACTGGGACTTCCTATGTAATGTATTGCTAACGAATTCACGTACTCCCCAACTTTGTCTTCCACGTCGGGTCTTTTGTGAAATTACCTCTCTTGCGTTGACTTGACACTACTTTATTGAGGTTAGTGTACATTTTAGATATATCTAGTTTTTAGTATTAGCATCCATCAACAATCCTTTGCATTGTTAGCTGAGATGCACTTGTGCAAAATGTAAACAACGTGGTTTTCAAAGATGGCTTCATATCAAATGACAAACTGCAACCGTTGCTAATATGCAAAAGCACTAAGGCTTATTTCCAAGCTAAATTACCATTTGAAGTAACACAGAATCAAGTATGACGCGTTTGTATTTGAAAGCTTTAATTAGCAGAATCAAACTGATGCACAAAAGTACAGTCAGCCTTTCATGCTCATCATCATCATGTTCATCATGTTCTATGGCTGGGCAAAGGCCTGCTTGCTCTCCATGCTGTTATGTGCTAGGATTTGCCACTCTTCATTGAACGAGACGAGGTCATCGCGCCATCTATGTCTAAATTAAAATAATCATTAAATAACTACACCTGTGGATATCATTATTAGCGCTTACATACCACAAAACCGCGAGTTAACCGTTACCGCATTGCTTAAAGTAACTTTGATACAAAAACAATTACGATAAACGCTTATAGAAAAACCAATGCCACCATATATTACACTAATACTGAAAACATCAGACTGTCTACTTTCATTAACAATTACACAGCAACCAGACATAATAAAATCAGAAGTATTCCACAAAGTGTGGTCACAGCTGAAATTCTTACTGCCCTCTTGAGATTTTCCAAGCGTAAATTTGTCTCCTTGTACAATTTCCCGTATCATTTTTCACCCTCGTACGTCGCTGCAGTTATGTCAGTACACTATCTTGAATCGTTACAGGTGCCAACTGTAATAAGTCTTTTCGTGTGTGTTATAATGGATTTAGTTTGGTGAATTGTTTTGGGTTTGTATGAGTCAGATTGTGGTGAGGGTTTTTAGTTTTTTTTTTTGCCATGACTGCAATCAAAGATAAATAAATAAAAAAACTAAAATATTACCCACAATGACCCCAAACTAGGCAAATCCTGTACTATGGGTATCAGGGACTGATAAACATACATAGACACGGAACAAACATTTATGTTCATCACACAAATGTTTGTTAACCGGCGGGGATCGACCCCGCGACCCGTGTGTACGAAGCAGACTCACTACCGACTACGCTAACTGGCCTGGGTCTCGATTCTCTAAGTTAAAATGCCCGTCGATATCCTGTCGGTATACTGCCGACGGCAATTTTTGACACATTTGGTATTCTGTAAAAAAATGGCTTGGCTTGATTGGGATCAATGGCGCCACCATGAAGCCGCTGAGCCATCGTTGCAAATTTTGGTATTCCGCAAAACTCGTTTTTTGATACATTTTTGACATCGATGGCGCCATCGTGGAGCCACAGAGCCATCTTAGCAAATTTTGGTATTCCGTTAATCAGTGGCTTCATGATGTCGCATTAACACCCTGTAAGATTTTTAAATAGTCTCAATTAATCACCTAAGACTGCGATTATACTTAATGAATATTTTTGTTTAGCTTTTGCTTGCAATTTTGCAGAGTTAGTTCTTTCTTCTTCATTGATACACTCTTGGCAGAGCGGTCGCGGTCGTCATGAATTTGTTTGCTTGGCGGAAGGGGTAGATAGAATAGAGTCAGTTTCTCAGACAATAAAGAAATATAGTTTTATATACATTTCTAATGATTTCTATAAATATCAAAATTCCCAAAAAAACTTGGACACGATTGGAGAACATTTCACTTATCTGCCATCTTAAGTTTTCTACAGAAATGACTATCCGAAAAGAAGTTCTAGACACAGTCCATTTTCCCTAATATTACCTAGAAATAGTACAAAACTTTACATGGACTAACATCACACAACCAATGAGGAAGGAATATATGGAGTAGCCCCATTTTTTTCCCTATATATTATAAATGAGTTTATGACAGCGTGCCAAGGTTGCGCCAAGTTTTCTCATAGTTTTCTTGGTAGATGACCTGTCAAACGATAAGTAATACCGTACAAAAAGTAGCCATTTTGCGCCAGACCAGACACGCAGATCCAGACGGTATGGCTCCTCCTTATATATTCTATAGACAAAGCCCACAACCACATTGCCTTCAACATTCCTATAAACTTTGAGTATAGAAAAACTCAAAGTTTATAGAATATATAAGGAGGTGCCATACCTTCTGGATCTGCGTGTCTGGTCTGGTATTTCTTATAGTTTGACAGGTCATCTACCAAGAAAACTATGAAAAACTTGCGCCAACCTGGGCACGCTGTCATAAACTCATTTGTAGATATATGTAAAAAAAGATGGGGCCACTCCATATATTCCTTCCTTATTGCCTATAAAAGTCACAAAACGTTAGTTCCAGACGAAAAATCAAGTGAAAAATAACGAAAACACGAAGGAGCGTAGAACTGTGAATTTGACGAGTTATAGGTAGACGAAATAAAAATACTCGTACTATCTTATTTTCTCCTGATCCAACTTCGAACTTGTCTCAACTGGGGGTTCTAACTTGAAAATACAATATTTCCTGTTACAGAGGTCGGTAAAGGGGAAAGGAGTGAGCGTTAGAAGTAGAACTTTCTGAAGACGTTGAAGAATAAAAATCAGCTTAGAAATACTCCCTTATCTTGGCAACATGGGACAAAAGGCATACAAAAAGCTGTAATGTGGCCTGCCTGTTATGTGGCTACACGCGCACAATCATTTTTGCTTATAGCTTTATAGCATTGGTTCGCGGTATACAATTGATAGCGGGCGCCTAGGCTAAATAAGTAGAAATTCAACACGTTTCCAACGATTCCTATTATATTAGGACAACTACTTGAATTCTTGATTCCTTCATAATTCATAAATACTTGTTAAACTAATTCCAACAAACCCCTCTCACTTCAATACTCAACTTTATTTTGCGGTATTCGAAAATGAACAAGTTTCACAAAGCAGTCTGGTAAAGCAATAAATTTGGGGAATTAATGCAAAATCTGATGATGGAGGGTATTCCGTCCACCTGCACGTTGAAGGATTCGGCATAAAAACTTTTTGGTTGGTAACTTCTTTGGAATTGACGCCATCGAATGTTCTTGAGATTTGAATTTGAGTGAATGTTACAAAAAGATTTCGATTATTGCAAGATTTTTGCCATTATTACCATCTACAGACAGATATAAACCTATGACTGTTTCATAAAACATGAAGCTTTAGACAGACAGGCATAAAATATCTGACAGATACATGTTATCTTTAGATGGTGGAACATGCCCAAATAGTTGTAGGGAAGTGTCTGATGAATGTGGATGAAACAAAAGAAGTATGCATGGATTGTAGCAGGTGGACCGAATTATCTGTTTACAGCAATGGAAAAAAGGCGTCACAGATATGTATGTAATGGTATCTACACACCAAAGCCGCCGGAATGCCGTCGGGCTAGGCCAGCGGCTTTTCGTCTTCGGCTTCGGCAGCTGTCAAAAAAGCCGGCGGTTTTGGTGTGTAGATACCATAAGAATTTAATTTCAAATGACTTTTTAGCAATTGCTATCTTTTATTCTGATTTTACTAATCAATTACTTAACTATTTGAATATTTTATAAAAGCAAATAATTTCAAAAAGTACCAATAACTACGTCTAGCTTTTACAATATTGCCAATATTCGAGCCGTGTGCCTTGGGTATAATAAAGGTGGAATGACGAGAATTTGTTCCCAAATTTACAACTGAAGGGTCAATGTCCGTTTACCCTGAGGGAATTCTGCAATCACTCATTTCAGTAGGTATGTATTGGAAATGCCTTTGTTTGGGGTCGATATCTTTTACGTTTGATTGTCGTTTGTTTTACAACAGCTAGCTTAGCATGGCACTCCGTGACAAGACGTTGTCATGCGTTTGTCACGCTTACGTCTCTGTCTATAGTTTTAAATGTGATAAGGACAGCATGCGTGACATAATTGTCGCGGCACGCCGTGCTAAGCCCCTGATGTAAATAAATTGGTAAGGTAAATAACGGAAATATTATAGCTTATAATATCAGAATAACACACAGGCTATATTGTTTTGCAATATGATATGTTTTTCCCAAGATATGATGATAATGCGTATGAAATCGAGGGCAGCGTCTAGTAATACTATAAATTAGGTAGGTACTAGAGACTGCATAATTACTAGTGATTGTCCGCGACTTTGCACGCCTTTGTCATATCTTGGAAAATAATCATGATATCGTAAAATTATATAGCCTATGTGTTATTCTGATGTGTAAGCTACAATGTTGTCAAGTTTCATCAAAATCTGTTCAGTAGTTTTTGCGTGAAAGAGTAACAAACATCTTTACATGTATACATCCTTCCAAAAACATTGACATTTATAACATTAAAAGGATTATAATATCTTTGAGTTGACCTTGATCATTTTAAGCTGATAATTTTAATTACAAAACGCTACCGCATTTTGAAGATTGAATAAATAATTTAATAGTTAAATAATTAATGTTAAAGTTTGCTTAATTTAGTCTAGAAATTGCTACGTAAAATGTCTCAGTAAAGTACTAAGTTTAAACTGAGTAGGGTTTAAATATAAAGCTCTATATAATTAACGTTCCAATGAAATACCTAATTTTAAACTTGAATTAAATTCCTATCTAGGTTATTATGCTGTCTACACACCAAAGCCGCCGGCATGCCGCCGTGTTAGGCCGCCGGCTTGAATGAATGGCACTTAAATGGCAGCTTTCAAAAAAGCCGGCGGCTTTTGTGTGTAGATACCATTAGACTTTTGTATTCAAAATACTTTTTTAATTAAATTGGTTTTTCTATCTATCTTGCTATATTGGTTCGTAAGTACCAATCATTTATTTTATACTAGAAGCTGCCAACGACTTTATAAGTATTTATCGTCATATCTTGGAAAAAGAATCATGATATCTAAAAATAAAATAGAATTAATAAAATATTCTACTCTATAAGATGTGCTATAATATAATATAGCAACGAGTCACGTTCAAGTTTCATCAAATTCTATAGAATTACTTATAAGTAGTTTTTGGTTGAAAGAATAACAAACATCCTCACATACATACATCCATCCATCCAACCACACTGCATCTATCCATCCATCCATTCATCCATTCACCCATCCATCCATTCACACATCCATGCATCTATCCATCCATGTATCCATCTATCCATCCATCCATCCGTCCATCCATTCATCCATTCATCCATTCATCCATTCACCCATTCACCCATCCATCCATTCACATATCCATGCATCTATCCATCCATGCATCCATCTATCCATACATCCATCCGTCCGTCCGTCCGTCCGTCCGTCCGTCCGTCCGTCCGTCCGTCCGTCCGTCCGTCCGTCCGTCCGTCCGTCCGTCCATCCGTCCATCCGTCCATCCATCCATCCCTCTTTCTATCCATCCATCCAACAGTGGTATAATATTAGTAGAATTTATAGCCAGAGCCTTAATTTCTTTATTGCTCAACCGTCTTAGCTAAAGCTTAAATGAGACCAGGAACCCTTCATCAAACAAATCGTGAGACAAAAGTAATTGCTATTCAGTGAGAAAGGAATTATAATTCAATCGTAATGACAGAGACAGAATATCCAAAATTAAATGTAAATGGGGATTTAGGATAGAGCTATACTGGCCTTGATGCTGCCGTTTTGTATGAAGCTTTTTGTCGAGCTTTTTGTTACCCTGGGTAACCCAGCACTATGAGCTGCAATCCAAAATTTATACGATAAAGAAGTTTTGATCCGCACTGCGATGCGGTTGCGGCTAATACTGCAGTTAACTGGACAGCTGACCGCATTCTGACTGACCGCATAGTACGGGGGGTGGCTTACATACATACATATTTATTTATTTATTTAACAGTTTATTGTAAGATGATAGTACATACAGAAAGAGAGAGAAAAAAAAAAGAGAAGTATACAAAAGGCATATTTCTAAAAGAAATTATCTGACACGCCTGTCTGCCATCCGGGTAGGCAGAGACCATTTACTACGATCCAAACACACTTCTTTCGCTTCGCCTCTTACACGTATGACCCTTTCTTTAAGAAGTCCCCGTTTTATTCGAGAATAAATGAAATTTTAAAAGCGCAAAAGTAGTCGCTTAGTGTAATGCAGCCTTAACTGGAGATTAATCTGAAAACAATGGATTCTTCCGTTGTTACCATTGACATAACCATCCGATTATTAAGCCTTTTAATAATTCAATGACTCATTTTCCCTTCCATATTCAGTTTACTGAATGATTTCGGCTTATGATTCCTCTTTGATATGATTTAATTGGTATTTGCATTGAATCACTTTTGATGATTACATAACAAGTATTGTTTTATTATTAGTGTTTACTCAGGATAGAAAATCATGGAGAAGGAGGAGAGAGGCCTTTGCCCAGCAGTGGGACAACAACGGCTAGATAAGATAAGATAAATTAAATGTTTACCTGAAGCCGATGCTGGGTATAGACTAGCTAATAATTTATTTAGACCGTCCATTTAAAATTTTGTACCATAGACAATTTTAGATTCTGAAAGTGATTGCTAGAGTCATTTACTCTTTATGGCTTTTTTCTAATGATCCACCATGCTTACCATGCTTTAAACATAGACATATTCATAGTAAGCAAAAAACCGGTCTGTAAAAAGTCCTTGTTTGGGACCCGTCACAGATGACTGGATAAGTTATTGAAATAGTTTAGTCGTTTCATCTTATATCTCAACAAATCCGTCGATTCAGTCGTCAACACGAACGATTTCCGTTTTCTAAATCAAACACACCTAAAACCTAAAGTTAACTTACAGATAAAATTTAACTAACAGATATTTTTTTTTTATCACTCTCTGTATGAGAGTAGGCTCGTGCCCCTCGGTGGGGACATATAATGGGCTGATAACGACAGATTTTTTTTACCTGCCTCTGTTTAAATGTTTAAAATGTCATGTTTTATGAAATGGCCATAGGTTTATCTATCAGTTATATTTTATCTGTAAGCGGTGATACGGGCCCTTAGTCTCCCACACTAGCTTATATCTCTCACATTTAAATTATATATTCCAGTTTCAGTAGCATATTTAATTCAAGTCAATCCTTTATGATTTCATTTGACCAATTCCACTTGCAAATTGGTACAAAATTATATGTAGAAATGCCGAGTGTGGATAATCATAACAGTTGGAATATGTTATGATTATACTTGATTTGCATACGGCGAATCTGTGGTTTGTCTCTGCTGGGTTTTGGAGGTTACTTCTATGGACTTTGCTTTGTGTTGTTTTAGTTAAGTTTTGTATTTGAAAGTCTATTTAAAAGTTATGAAAAATAGAGCATGATTTAAACGTTGATGAGTAAGTTCAAAAGTCCCCATTTGAAAATTCTGATGTATTTCTTGTTGGTGTATCGTTCATTTTAATTTACGCTTTATGCGACAAGACAATTTCTCGAGAATCGGGCAAGAAAGGAGAGAGGACGACCACAACATAACTAGGTGTGTTGAAGTCATGTTATTGCAAGAAGTAAAAACGAAGATAGGTCTAAATGGCGGATGCTCTACAGATAAGAGTCTAACTCTTATAATAGGTCTTTACCTATGAAATTGCCGTTTTACAGTACTGGCCATTTCAATTAAAAATATTTTTTGTTTAGCTAAGAATTCTAATTTCAAATTAATTTCATTTTAAAAATATGGAATTCTTTTTCCAAAAACAGTCATTTGTTTATTGGTTAGTGTTACATTTTCATTGCATTTCAATCATTTTCGTCAACATGGATACGTTAAAAATTCGAGTAATTATGGAATATGAGTTTCGTCGTGGCAGCAACGCGGCACAAGCGGCTCGCAACATCAACGACGTGTACGGAGCTAACACTACAAACCAACGAGCCACTAGTTATTGGTTTGCTCGCTTCTGTTCTGGAAATTTCGACCTGAAAAATGAACCCCGCGGTCGTCCGAAGACTTTGGTCGATGCAGAGGAATTGAAGGCGATCGTGGAAGCTGATGATACTCAATCTACGGCTGAATTAGCAGCAGCTTTCAACGTTAGCATCAAAACAATATTGGTCCATTTGCGTCAAATTGGCAAGGTAAAAAAGCTGGACAAATGGGTGCCCCACGAACTCAATGATCGCCAGCGCCAAGTACGCGTCGAGACGTGCCGTGCATTGCTCAACAGACACACAAATGAAGGAATTTTGAACCGCATTGTCACCTGTGATGAAAAATGGATTCTGTTTGATAACCGTAAGCGCTCAGCAAGTTGGTTGGATCCTGGTTCAGCACCTAAACAATGCCCTAAACGAAAACTTACCCCTAAAAAGGTGATGGTTACTGTTTGGTGGTCTAGCACCGGTGTGATTCATCACAGCTTCTTACCAAATGGGGAGAGTATTACTGCAGATGTGTACTGTGAAGAATTGAACACAATGATGGAGAAGCTGGCACGTCTCCGACCAGCATTGGTCAATCGCTCGTCTCCGCTGCTCCTGCACGACAACGCGCGACCTCATACCGCACAAATGACGGTCTCCAAGTTGCAAGAACTGGGGTTGGAAGCTCTCCCTCATCCACCGTACTCACCGGACCTTGCCCCTACAGACTACTACTTTTTCCAGAATTTGGATAACTTCTTGACTGGAAAAAAATTCAATAACCAAGAGGCAGTTCAAAACGCCTTTGAAGAACTTGTTGCCTCTCGTCTAGCTGATTTCTTTAAGAAGGGCATTAATAAACTGCCACTGCGTTGGCAAAGATGCATTGATTGTATGGGTAATTACTTCACTTAATACAAATAAAAATTATATGAAAAAAAATCGTTTGAATTTTTTCATACAAAACGGCAATTTCATAGACCTAATATATATATTTTTATATTTTATTATTTTTGAAAAAACAACCGCTTCAAAGTTAACATAGCAATAGAATATGAAATTTTACAGCCAATTACATTTTTTCACTTTTAGAAATTGAATAAACACATGAGATGTTGAGTCCAAAGATACATGGGTACTTAAATAACAATTAAACTAAGGTTAAAATACGACGATAATAATGCCGATGAATTGAATAATCTATTTAATAATAACCTACAGACTCCAAACTCCAGAACGCTACTACAGTTTTCACACGAAACCCTTCTCGCCCGTGGCTATCCACATGCAAAGCAGATAAGCCGCGAGACGCGACTGCCTTTCGACTGTTGCCAATTCAAAGCGTAATTATAACATTATTTATGCATTGCGGTGCTATGAATGAGCTTGTGGCTGATAATAATAGAGGCCATTTTAGCTATGCCTTTACTACGTATACTGACGTGCATATTTGAGGAGACTGATGAATGTATATGAAGGGGGAATAGGTAGGTTCGTAACGGGTGAAATGAACCTGAGGCCCAAGTCTGCTAATTTAAAATAGTTTTTGTGTAGACTGAGGGTCAATAGCATTTTTGACATATTTGGTATTCTACTAAACAATGGCTTACACTTGTTGCGACCAAATGTCATTGAACATTCAAATAATGCCATTGACACTCTGCCGACACAAATAAGGCTATTTTAAATTAGCAGACTTGGGCCCGTGTTCCGCTAGGAAAAAGGTGTGACATATTTACCACACAGCACTTTGACATTTTACGACTATAAGGGGCTTTTTCATCATCTATAGATAAAAAATTTCTGACAGATTTCTATACCTGTCGCTGTCTAAAGGTGCGTACAGACCATGTAACATAGCATGTTATTTAATACAGATGCGCCGAATATTCGTTTACTATTCGGTATTCGGCATATTCGGCACCTCAACCGAATATTCGTATTCGGCCGAATATTCGGTTAAAATGACCATTTATTCGTTTATTTTGTTTGGTAATAACTTGCTTGATAAAACAAGATATTAACCTCATATTCATTTATTTTAAACCAAGGAGCAGTCAATCTTATATCCTCATTGTCATATCTAGGTATTACAAGAGTTATTAGGAGATGATAAAATGAAGATAAGTTAATAAGTGACACTTAAAGATAGAATTTAGAAACCTAGACATTCTGCTCTATGTAGTGATAGTCAAAGGCGCTTTTCTTTATAAACTTTACCTTTTTGTTGTATCAAAATTAGTGTGAAAGTATAACCGAATAGTTCGGCTGAACTATTCGGTTCGGTAGGGTTTCAAACCGAATAGTATTCGGTATTCGTTATTCGGCAAAACCCATATTCAGCGCATCTCTATTATTTAACATTGTTATATAACATGTTTTACATAATGTGGACACTGAATGTTATAAAACAATGTTATTGATATGTACAACAATGTTATATAACTTTGATCGCGTGGAGGTGCGTACAGACCATGTAACATGTTATTTAACTTGTGTTTTATAACACGTCCACACTATGACCTTGTTATTCAACATTGCAACATAAAAATATAACAATGTTATATAACATTGTTATATTGCATTGTTATTCTAATGTGTACAGTATTATTTTATGTTGCAATGTTGAATAGCAAGGTCATAGTGTGGACGTGTTATATAACACAAGTTATATAACATGTTACATGGTCTGTACGCACCGTAAAACGTAATGTTTTATGAAACAGACATAGGTTTATCTGTCAGTTAAATGTTATCTATAGATACTGAAACGGGAATCAAATATTATAAGCACGAAATAAATTACAGTCCAATGCAGATAATTTTTAACACAAAATTATTCCAAAATAGTTCTTTGTGCTTTAAAATAAGATGCCATCTTCACGTGCACTTGACTGCTTCAAGACTTCGTTTTAAAAAAACATTTTAAAATCTACCAAACGGATTTTACACAATTTAAAGCAAATACAAAATGATTTAGTTGTTTACTTCCACGTTTCAATTTAATCAATTGTTTCTCAATGATTGGCCTTTGTCTAAATTATTCACAACCGTTCTTAAGACGACGTGATTTGTTTTCATTATATCACTTTACACAATTAATGAAAGGACAGAGACCTTAGGTAGGTTCCAGCTGAACCCAGCATTGTTCTTAATATTTGATTGGTAAAAATCGTGTACAATTTAATAAGGTCCCACTTTATTGGTTTGATTCATCCTGCTAATACTTATAATAAATGTCATCACATAATACTACATTCGAGAGCAATGAATCCGGGTCGGGTAAACAAAACACTTAAAAATCTCGAAAATTAAGAAGCCTAGCCTTATGAAATAAAATGTGTTTAAGAGACCAACAAATACTTGTTAAATGAAAATATAAAACTTCTGAGCTAGTTTTAAATTTATGTCATAATAATGAAATTTTCGTTTGCGGATTTTGGTATATAACATGCCAAATATGGAATGGAAGCACGAGAAGGCAATGCGAAATGTTAAAATTCAACAAAATGGTTATGCTGTTTTAAAAAAAAATGTTTTATGTTTTAGTTTTAAAGTTAGATCATCAGTTATTTTCTTTACGTAATATTCTATTATTAAAATGTTGTAACTCATAAATGTTATTACTGATATTGAAGGAGTATAAAATTGTCTATTAAACACAATTGATTTCATTAAGCTAGCATTCTTGGATCGTAAGTTTTTTGGTTTCTTAAGTGACCCGGATTCATTGCTCTCGAGTATATTATGGCTTTGTTTGTGTCGATAGAGGATATGTATGGGATAAGAAAGTCTGGTACTCTTATATGTAAAAACTATACAGATTATAATGAAACTCAACAATTTCGTGGCTTATGCATTATAAGTAGATATTATTTTAATAGGTACAGAAAGCTATAATTATTTTAATAATGTTAGAAGATAATAAATGCGTGCGAAGTCGTGGGTAGACCAAAATACCATGAAATGTCGATTGCCCCATTTTACCAACCCCCTCAATAATTAAAGCAAAGACGAAAGCCAATTACCTTCTCGAAACTTCTATTGTAACCGGTTTAATCCGGAATAATCCGGAAAATTGTCTCGTCGCTTCAATATAAACCCGGATATGATTAATCACAATATTAATGAGACAGAAAACGAATGATCTCGCGGGTACTTTGAAATTTGAATTTTGGTTTACTTCGTGATTTTGTGGATGAAAATTTTATATTAAAATAACATTTCAGTAATAAATTTATTTTGTACTGGTAATACCTTTTTACTTATTTTTTAGGGTACTCCTGACTTCCCCGATTTGATCGAGAAATGTGAGTCCCCAATTCGATTTGTGGATGAAGAGAAAGAAGTGTGATTGGATCTTAGCAGGCAGAGGGAAGTTGTCTCTGTCTACCCCGATGGGAGAGTGGCGTGACCGATATAGTAAGTAAGTAAGTAAAACATTTATTCCCAGTTCAGTTACAGTAAAACATTATTAAAATAAACAAAACAAAACAAGAACATAAAAAAGCACCTTATGCTAAAAACAATAATACAAGAAACAAGGAACAGACATAGATAGAACTGGGAAAAGGACTCCACTCAGCATATGTCATGTCACTATACAATGACATGACGCTGATTTTCAGTGGAGCCAGGATATAACCCCCTTTTTCGTACTTTTCTAACTTGTGGTAAATTCCAACAATTTTGTTACTCCAGTCTCCTTTTATTTATTAAATCATCTTGTCATGGCACGTAGGCTACATCTATAAAACAATCTCGTCACTCTGTCTATCATTTAAACTTCCACTCACTTATATTAAATCAGCGAGTGACATTTAAATTTCATGGAGCCGCCAACTTGAATCATAACTAAGTTACGAG
This sequence comes from Anarsia innoxiella, assembly GCA_947563765.1. Taxonomy (NCBI): domain Eukaryota; kingdom Metazoa; phylum Arthropoda; class Insecta; order Lepidoptera; family Gelechiidae; genus Anarsia; species Anarsia innoxiella. The sequence goes on from OX387399.1 coordinate 1,843,193, forward strand.
AAGTGTTCCGTAAAGGTTGATAATGTTATCGCTAGCTTTTTATAAATCCTACTAATACCTACTAATAATGTCAATGTGTATGCTTTCGGATGGATGTATGTCCTCACATAAAATATCCTCGTATTTTTTACTCATTCACGCAAAAGCAACTGAACAGATTTTAATGAAACTTAACAATATTAAGGTAGACGTTTTGTTCTGATATACAACTGATGTACAAGCTACAATATTGAAAAGTTCCACTAAAATCTATTCAATGACTTTAGCGTGAAAAAGTAATAACATCATATACCTAACATTGACATTGAAACAAACATTGACATTTTACAAATATTAACATTGACATTTCACGAATATTATATTCGTAGGATTCTCAAAACTTATTGAACAATCTAAGCACACGCTCGTAAAATAACTTGTGAAGTTCAAGAGTTAAGTAAACGATGTTATGAGATAAGTATTACGTCTATTGGTTCTCGAGTTACATCTTAAGTTTGTTAATAATCTGATTAAGATAGTTTATTTTGGATGAAATGTTTTGGAATGTGTGTTCTTGAGATGGTAAAGTTTGAATTTGGGGTTGTTTTAGTTTATATTAAGTTAACGTTAAGTAATATTATTAGTTGCGAGTTAGAAAGGGACATTTGTGGGATAGAGTACACAAGAGTTTCACCTAGATCCTATTTGCCACTATGAGAATTTGTCACACGATAATGGTTCCAAGTTTTTTTAAATCGAACATTTATAAGGGCCAGATTCGGACGAAATCCAAAAAGATCTTTAAGGAATACTTGATCCTACGGCTGATGGTGATGATACATACATAAATATCTGTCACCGCTCTCTCCCATTGGGGTAAGGAGTGAACACTTCTCTCCACTTACTACGGTTCAAACACAACTCTTTCGCATCATCCACATCGCCTCATACATGCACTTCAGTTTAGGCACAGTATAATAAAGAGTACTACATACAGTATGGACACTCCCTGCCTCCCCGGCAGGGAAGCAGGCAGGCAGGACGCACTTTTGGCGGCCGCCCCGCGCTCGGTTACCTCACAGTTACCAGTTAGAAAGGACGCCACAACGAAGATTACTTAACTCAATTGGGAGGTTCGTTGTAAATATACCTACAGATTTATATTTTTACAAATATTTTTTACTACAATGCTAACCTATGATCAATTTATGTATTAAAGGGTACTAACATTACCAACTGAGTAACTGCAATGCGAAAAGAGAAGATACGTCAAATATAAGATCCACAAGCGCGAGCGAGACAGACATATGAAAATAATAGACGGCAGTCCTCAGCTCGTAATGCGATGACTAAAGTCACTCACATTGTCATTCTACGAATAAATGAAGGCAACCAACCCTAGCACGTCCTGTTTCACTCACACAAACACAGTACGCGTGTAATTACACGAGCTAAGACTGTGCGCGAAGCCACGCCTTTTTTTCGTACATTTTAGTATGTAGTGTCCGAGGTGTGGTTTAGGGTACTTGGTTGATGATGATGATGGATACTCCAAGTATTTTCTTGAAATTATAAGCCTATTTCATTACTTACAGATACAATTTAACTGACAGATAAACCTTGTAGGTATATTTCATAAAACATGACATTCTAATCTAGACAGTGATAGGTATAAAATATCCCTAGGAATCGTTATGAGCCCATATATGTCCCCACCGAGGGGCACGAGCCTACTCTTATACAGATCCTCCGCTGGCCAAGTGCGGGTTGGCTTCCCGAGCTGATCCCTAGGAATAAAATAATATAATATGTAGGTTAGTACGCGCGGGGCCGAAATGTGATAAAAAATAGTGAAATAAAATTATCTTTGCCAAGGTCGCAATAAAAAGCTATTACAAAATAAACGGCGAAGTACGAAAGCCTTAATTAGTGGAAGTGACGAATTTCCGTTTCAAAACCACTTTGTAGGAATTGGACGTTGAAAATTGGATATTGTGCGGATTGTACACTTGTTTTCAGATAAATATTTATTGAGTTTTGTATTTTGTTATTGTGTATGTCAAATATCTAAATTAACAAAATTTTGATTTACTTATTACTCAATAGTTTATTTAGTTATTATTCAACAATTATCAGAATATTTTTTATCAAAATCAAACACGGGTTGAATTTTTGGCTCCACCCAAAGGTGACTTAATTTGTATCTATTTTATCTATTACCGGTACGTCCGGTACATAGTAATTTATAACACTGACGTACTGAGGCGATAAAATTAGGTACTACCTATTAACTAGCAGAAACACGTTTCACTACTCCGGTACACCAAATTCATAGTATTTTTATTATCCTGGTACGACAGTCATAAAATACTATAGATTTGACGTATCGGGGTAGTTATAAGTGATAAGATATAGATAGATAGATATATCCGTCACGCCTCTCTCCCATTGGGGTAGGCAAAGACCACTTCCTTCCTTTCTTTCCTTTCCTTCCACTTCCTTATAAGTGATAAGATAAAAGATAAATCATATCCAGGCTGGGTAAACATAAAGAATAGTACTTTCCCAAAAGTGTACAGTAGGCTTTAACCAGCAAAGTGACAAGACGCTCTCTTTGATGTAAAATCAGATTTTTGACTCGCGAATTGCTTTAAATGTATTTATTGGATTCTTTGTGAATGTACCACTGTAAGGTATTCCGAAATCCTTTATGATTTGATCTTTTTGTGTTACATTTTTCATTTAAAAGAAAATGTTATCACACTGCATGTTTAGTAACGTTTATCAACATTTTATAACAAACTTTATTATACCTAAGTACTTACTAAATAAATGTTATATAATGCTTACAAAAATAGAATTTCCGAACTACAAATTCATATTATGGAGTATTTTGTGTAAAATTTAGTTGTACTTCGTCACTATGTGTAGGTACTATGTGACTTTGTCTGTTTACTACTTAGACCTTTTGTTTTGAAAGTTACAATTCTGAACTTTACTTTAATTTTAAAAATAAAATAAAACTAGTAATTATTATTATATTGGCAGTGTTTAAATAGTCTAACATTGTTGATTTACAAAAATATTCATTATGTGGCCACGCGTACAGTCGCGTTTAGAGCTAATACTGGGTGTACCAGAAAGGGGGTATAAAGCCGCAACACAGTGATAGTCCTCATGAAACTGAACAACTTTCCCCAAGGAACATGGGTCGTAATTCGATAAAAAAAAAATCGCCACCCTATACAAAATGTCCGATCAGCGGATCGAGTAAGTATAGGCGCCCCAATAATCATTTTCGAGTTTCGACCCATGTTCCTTGGAAAAAGTTGTTCAGTTTCATGAGGGCTATCGCTGTTTCGGCTTTATACTCTTTTCTGTTACAGCCTGTATAACAAGTTCGTAATTTAAATATTGCCACACATAAACCTTGAAAATAACTTAAATTGATGTTAGTGTTGCTAATAGTTACGTACTCGATGATATTCCCGATCGAGGCTTCAACAACAACACGAATTACAATTCGAAATGTGAATTATTCATAACCTATTTCAGTGAAGGCCGTATTCAGATAGTTCGAGAACTTTATTTTATGCACGCTCTTGTTATTAATGTTTTGATAGGCCGTACCCGTACCGTAAGTACGGGTCAATTATGTATAATGGTAAATTTTGTAATTTTCAAACAAAAGTTTGAAATTGGTTAGATATTTATTAAATGTGTTTGAAGGATATATTGGAGGGTATCGATAAGTGAAATTCATTTCTATATTTAAACGAAATACGTTATTTTTGTTCTTTTACATACATAGTAAAATAAAACAAAATAAAACAACATACATACAAATATCCGTCACGCCTCTCTCCCATTGCGGTAGGCAGAGGTCACTACTTTCCAATTGCTACGAATGTTTCAAATTAAAAATGCTACAAACTTAAATATTTTTTTTTATATCGTAGCAAGTGGAAAAAGTGGTATCTGCCTATCACGATGGGAGAGAGATGCGACGCTGACATATATGTTTGTATTTACTAAATTAATATTGCAATCTTTTAAAATACCGTCGTTGATACCGTTAATCGAAATATAATCTATTTACTTAATTATTTTTTAAATATTTATAATCTCCATTTCGTTATACAAAGAAAATTCAATCAGATCTAGACAGTTATATCCATCAGAATAAAAGTATTAAAGTCTACAAAAACTAATCTTACCAGAATACAACCTCGAAAGATACAAATTACGGGCAAAAATCAAGATATTTCCTTCAGAACATGACTAATGTGGATGTCCAGCGGTCTCCATCTATCATGGAAACGTGATGTGTCATACTCTAGCCCCCACAGTGGTGATTGAGAGCCTTCAAATCCCTCATCTATAAATATAGGCTGGAGTTTTATGATGGTGCGTAACTTAGATGGTAGACTGTATGCGGAATGAGATGTTGCGATTGATGGTAGTTTGAAAAATTTGAGTTTTGTGGCCTAGTTTTTAGGTTGCATTTGTTTTTAATAGTTTTATGATAAAATCTAATTGTAGATAGAAAGATAGATGGAATTTATTCGTCAATTAATGAGTATTAAATAAATTTTAACCTTAGCACTATACAAAAATACATGTCATGTATTATATTAGATTAATCGGTATTTAAAAAGTAAAAAAGGTGGTGTCGGACTAGCAAACTTCATAGTTATTTAGTACTAGCTTTTACCCGCGACTTCGTCCGCATAAGTTTTTTTGTTTTCTCCCGGCTGTAAGTCCCCCTGCAACAATGTCCCTCTATCGTGTTCCGGTCCTCAACTTCACATCAAAATTTGTTCAAAAGCAACCTAAGCACATAATGGATAGCTCCGAATGTTTCCTTAGTAAATATAAAAAGTAAATAATGTAAATCGGTTTAAAACACTACTAACTATACCTACCTGCCAATCCCCGATGTATACAAATCAGATCAATAGTTTTGGCGTAATGTGATTCTAGACAGAGTTTTAATGTTGTAGATAGGTAGCTATGTATACCTACGTTCCTGTGGGAATGAGATATTTTCCCGAAGTAAAAAGTAGTCTGAATTTTGGTACCTTCCTACCCTATAAGTTAAGTAGTGTGATGGAATGTCGCTAAGTTTCGATCCAAGTAAAACTGTTAGATAAAGACAGTTGCATCAAAATTTTATCATAAATTCCATAAATTATGGCGCCTACCTACCCTCCAAGTTAAAAAAGTGATTAAATACTAACTTGAAGTCTTAGTAACACTCAGTTTAAAAAAAAAACATCAAAATCATTTCAGTAGCTATGGCGTCATGCGCTTCTTAACACGATCACGCTAGATTTCCGCGGGAATGAGGTATTTTCCCGCCGTAAAAAGTAGCCTGTGTCCGTGCCTAGGATTCTATCTTTAAATTAACCAAGTCTTATAAAAATCCGTTCAGACGTTAAGGCGTGAATGAGGTAACCTTTTAAAACAAACGATTAAAAATCACTAACTCAATTCAGTTTTCTGCTTACTTCCTACCCCCTAAGTACGATGACGTGATCATTTTGATCTTATATCCGTTTTTAGGTAACCATCTATTACCTTACTAAATTTCATCAAAATCCGTTCAGCCGTTTAGGCATGATAGAGCAAAACTCCCAGCAAAAACCATAAAAAAATCACTAACTCAATTCAGTTTTCTGCCTACTTCCTACCCTCTAAGTACGATGACGTGATCATTTTAATCTTATATCCGTTTTTAGGTAACCATCTATTACCTTACAAAATTTCATCAAAATCCGTTCAGCCGTTTAGACGTGAAAGAGCAAAAGTCCCAACAAAAACGACTAAAAATCAATTTAGTCAATCAAATTCAATCAATTTAGTTATCTACCTACTGCCTACCAGGGGGTAGGGGGGTTCTTAGGGAAGAACGATGGCGTGATTATTTATGGCCTATGACCATTTCTAGGTTATCATCTATCAACATACCAAATTTCATCAAAATCCGTTCAGCCGGTTAGGCGTGAAAGAGTAACAGACAGACAGACAGACAGACAGAGTTACTTTCGCATTTATAATATTAGTATGGATTAGTATATATAGTATATAGTATTGAAGTATGGATTTAGTATTAAGTGCCTAAATATAAAGTTTTATGGTTTTATCTTTGAATAATGACGATCTCCCATACTAACTTTCATCCCTTATTACCACCCCCTTAAGCCTTTTTTCGCGACAAAATATAGCCTATGTCCTTTCTCAAGGTCTAGACAACCTCTCTACCAAATTTCATTGAAATCGGTTCAGTAGTTTAGGCGTGAAAGCGTAACAGACAGACAGACAGACAGACAGAAAGACAGACAGACAGACAGAGTTACTTTCGCATTTATAATATTAGTATGGATTAGCCAATGTAGTCACTATATTATTACTAGAAATCACTGGAAAAATAAAAAAAATCACTAAAAATATTAAGTCGGTTAGAACTCACCATTTCATAAAATTAAAAGCATTTTCGAATGGTATAAAAAAGTGGTTTCACATACTACAATATTAATTAGTATTTAAGGCACCGTAGTGTGGTGATCACTAGAAATAACTAGAATAATAAAATATTTAGGAACATCAATTAGGTTGAAACGCACCATTTCTTAAAATTAAAAGCATTTTTTCTAAACTAAATGATTTCATATACTTATAATTATGTAAATGCGATTTTTATTTATATTTTCCGTGTAATTCGACATTCTCTTCTTCGACACACGCGAAGCACAAAAACATACTTAGCCACATCGATACAGCTAGAAAAAAGTATGCCTTAATAATTTCCCATTAAAATAACAATGAAAAATATTCCAACTAACCTATAAACCTTAATATAATTCGCCATTGCATAGCAACACGCAAACGCATATCCACCATAATAAAATATTCATAAAGCAGGGTTACAAAAACCCATTTTAATTATATTCATGACGATATGTTCATACAAGAGATCTGTGACGGGTAAACATGTTACGGGTAATGTGATTTAGGCCGTGGCCCCAGTAGGAAAACTGTTAGTGGCTGACTAGTTTGCGGCGTATCGACTTAGTACGCCCTTCCATATATTTGAAATGGAGTGTCCACAGTCAGCTAGTTTTCGCTCACTGTACGCAGTTTGCAGAGTTACGCGCGCTGACTATCTCAGAAAGCGGCCGACTTCCACCAAAACCAGTGATTTCATTGATTTGAGTTTGCAGCTAAGTCTTTCAGTTCACCACAAATTTGCGGCTCACTCAGTCGGCCGCTAACAGTTTGCCTACTGGGGCCACGGCCTAAGACTCGGCGCAAACGAGCCACCAACCACATCGACCAGTGGCCAGCGACTGTGACTTTACACGCTTTTTCATAATTAATTGTATGGTGGCGGCGCCGTACACGTGTAGCCGGTGGCGGCGACTCGCTACAGTAGTGCTCGCTAGCTCACTCGCACGCTCGCTCGAAACTTGCTCGCTTCTGACATTGTGGCGGTAGCGCGCTACAGCTCATTTGCGCCGAGCCTAACTGGGCATTAATAATACGGACCGGCTATTATGACTAATGCCTAAGAGCGACGGGCAAAGTAATTAATTTATTATTTTAACCGGTCATTATGAATAATGCTTGACGGCTCGTGGACCATGTAATAAGTCAGTGTTTAAGATAGCTTGCATCCATCACTTGGGGCAGCCCGACCGGGAAAAGTGATTAATCTTGTTGTTTTAATCACATTGTCCAATTGAGTCGGGCATTATTAATATAGACCGGTCATTATTTATAGTGACCGGACTTATCAAATTGCCCGTAACATACACATTACACACGCACACCGGGGTTTTATGCAAATGTTTGGGTGGTATAGTCAGCTCTGTATAGTTATTAACTTGACAAAAGTTAAAAATTAGGGTAAAGTTTTATTTCCTTAAAATTATGTTATTTTCGTATTTTTTATGGCTTTCAACGTAGGTACCTAATATGGATTCCTTATTTCAAAAATTGTGATGCTACAGATGATCTGATGATCATTGATCAATCATAGTTTTATCAAGTACCAAAAACACTACAATGATCGTAATTATGTCCATTATGGTTGCTAATGAAGAGGAAGAGGATTCTGGTCACTTATGTTAGCGCTGGTTCTAAAGTGAGGACAATGCGAATGCTTTGGCAAGTTACAATTATGAAGAAAATAAATAAGTAAATATTATGTAGGTATAGAAGTTGTTCGTGACTTTGTACTTATGTATTGTCATAATAATATCTTTTACTATTGACTTTGACTTTTGACTTTCGACTTTTGACTATTGACTATTGACTTTGACTATTGACACAATATCTTAAAATGATGCCTAAGTTAATAAGGAATTTACCACTAAGCGCACTAGGTGTTGCGCGAACTTCACAGCTAGCGTTAGTGATCAAAATTGAGGCACTGGTGCATACCTACATATTCTGGAATTTGTAAACTAAATCACATTTATTATTATAATTAAAATCTACGTTTAACTGTACTTTGTTATTAAAACCATAAAATGCGTAGTAATACTCTGTTTTACGCATCGTACAGTAAGCCGCAAAAGAGTGTACAATGTACTTACCTACCTAATCATTTAGTTAATCCTCTTAAATCAAATTAAAACAATAAGTAGACTGAATTAAATTGACCAATGAAAACTTTAAAAAGATACTATTTTATTGAACTTAAATTACTTTTATTTATATTAAAAAATACTATACATGTGAATATGTTATTAAAAATATTATACTCTAATAAATAAAATATAATCACTGAACTAAACTAAGCTTAACCTTAACTAACACTAATCCAGGAATAACCCGCCTCTGGTCTCTCCCGGTGCAAACGTGCCCATCACCCCAGCTGCGTTTCCACGCTGGATAGCGATGGACAACCACTGCAGCAGAAAAGACCCGGTGCGGGGATCACAGGTCCAGGCACCTAAAGGGTATTTACACACCTGCAGTTGAGAGGCGGGTTGCACGGCAATATCAAAAAAGCCTTCCGCAGTACGCGTTTTTTCATATCAAACGTCAAAGTGCACCCGCTACGCAACCGTATCTGCATAAGTGCCTATAATAATTGCTACTATGAACTAGAGAATGTTAGAGACGCTTGATTTTCTACGCTCCCGACAGAGATTACCTAACCTTTTGTAATAATATTAGAATAAAGATAAAATATTACTAAGAAGACATAAAATGCAGTCAGCATCTTGTATGCACTTAAAAAGCGATTAAGGAATGGGGTCTCGATGATGTATGGGTTTCAAGTATGAACTAACCTACTTTATTAAGTATAATTCGATTGCAATTTTAAATTCGTTTGGTTTGCAATTTGCAGGTTTTAATCTGAACGCTTATGTGGGCAAGGCAGATATTATTATGTTCTATATATAGGTGAAATATCGACTTTAAGATTACAGTCTCCCCCATGTTACACTATTTTCAAATATTTTGATAAAGACTTGATAAACTATAGATAACACGTAACATTGCTTTATTAGCTGCAATTTTAATATTGGTTTCCCTAAAAACTATTTAAATATACATACTCGTACATACATATCTACCCTACCACGCCTTTCTCCCATTTGGGTAGGTAAATACCACTTCCCTCCAATTGTCACAATCCGGACACTTCTTTCGCTTCATCCACATTATTCCATCTTCTCATAACCTAACAATTCTACACTTAAAAACAAAAAGCAAACGATGAGTAACGAGGACATATCCATTATTGATGCCGCACTCCCACATCACTACGGATATCATAACAATAGGTCATCTATCAAGCTTTGCAACTCGCTCTTTGGTCTTTGCTGCACTTTTCTCGATTGATATGAGTAAGAGCAATGACATTTTACTAAGAATTATCGTCTATATTTTCAATGAAGTTTTTCAAAGTCCTTAACTAGAGACTTTTGATCTGTGCGACAATAAGGGTAGAAAAAAATTGATTCCACAATCTGTTTTATATAAATATTTATGATTAGTTATACGTAATTATCATCATGTCATATTATTTCGAACGTTACGTGTATATGGGATCAGTCTGTCTCTCTCTACCACCTATAGGTCGCGCCACCTAAAATGAACCCTAGCTGACAGATGCGCATTAGTCAATTTTTGAGTCTGACGTTTAACATTTGTGTTAAAATACCATCACGCACAAAAGTGTTTAATTACAGTTATGGTTTTACGCACAAAGGAAAGAAAAATATTATTAGTAGTATTAAAAAGGTGGAATATAAATAAAAAAATATACACAACTACCAATCAATATTGGATTTATTGTAAAATGTGTAAAAATGTAAAAAAATATTCGAAAATTAAAAAAAAAATATTGTTCTTCCATTAAGTCTTCATGGGTGGCGTGAAAACCAGATGAGGACGCGGTGTTGATGCCAGAAGTGGCCATTTTATTATCATCGTTGTCGTCACTTTCATAACCTTTGGAATCAGAATCATCATCCCCTACGTATAGTTTATAAGTCAACATACGTAACCGCGTGCGAAAGACTCTTACAAGAATGAAACGATAAATAGCCCTAGTACTTTCGAGCGTAAGTGTACCCATGGGCGAACACGTGATTTTCATTTGTTTCTAAAGTTCTTTTTACGTGGCGCGACCTATACCTACCGTTTCATTTTGACGACAAACAACATTGTATGGCGTGATAAGTCCGAATTACCAATTCTTATACTTACATTTAATTGCACCCTAATAACACCATTTTTTAATTCTTATTCTCACTTTAATATCCCCCATTATAAAAGCAATGAAATGAAAACTACTAGAGATGAAACGGATAGTGATTTGGCCGGATACCGGATACCGAATAACCGGCAAGCTTGTAGGCCGGAGCGCCGGATATCCGGCCGCCGAATATCCGGCCCTATTTTTGAATTCAGCGCAGCAGTACCAAAAGTTTAAAGCAGTACCCGCAGCTGTCAAGGCTTGCCAAAATTTATCTTTCAGCACCTGGCAGTAGCGTATATAGCGAAAGGCTATTTTCAGAGGCTGGTCTGGTATACGAAGCTAAGCGGAGTCGCCTCTTACCAACAAATGCGGAAAATTTGGTATTTATTCATCATAATTTGCCACTTATTAATTTTGACTATTAAAATTAAAACATTTACGTATTTGTCGTGTGATTATAAAAATAAAGGGTATCTATAAATCTATTGCTGTTTGATTTTCACTTCGTAAAATAATTTAAATTTTGTGAATTCTACTATCCTGCCTCCGCCGGATAGTGACCTACTATCCGGTATCCGGCCGGATAGTGAAAACTAGGCCGGATAGGCCGGATACCGGATAGTTACCGGATATCCGTTTCATCTCTAAAAACTACAACAAAAAAAAACAGATAACATAACATAGGTACTTAAGCAGCTGTCAATGCTACGAAATTAAATTAAAGCTTTATTCGAAACGCTCCTGAATTCAATATCCGGTGTTACATTCATACAACCGACTCGAAAAGATCAACATATTGAAGAGGATCGAATCCATTTCTATCCAATGCGTTTTAGGACTTCACACACAGTGATGCCGCGCGGACGTTTCATTGGCGAGCTGTAAGACCCAGAACACACGGTGAAACGCAAATGCAACGCAACTGAAACTACTAGTTACTTTTGAGTTGCACCGCAGTTTCTGCTTTAGACTTCCTTAGAAAATCACACACGACGCAACTAGAACTCAAAAGTAACTATCAGTTTCAGTTGCGTTGCATTTGCGTTTCACCGTGTGTTTTGGCGCACTGTAACAAAGAAACTTAGTGCTTACGTGGCTCGCGAGCCTGCTGCGAACGCAGGCTCGCGATATGCGCTACATGAGCGGCTCGCGGCGAGCCTTTGCCGCGTATAAAAGGGTAACTGTAACACGCATACACACTAGCTAGAACCTTAGAACCCTAGAAGCTAGATCCCTAGAACTAGCTACCGAGCTAGTCAAGGTCTATAAGACTATAATATAATATTGTAAAACCATATATATGTAAGCCTTTGGTGTGCAATAAACATTTCAGTATTTAAGTAGGTATTTGAATACGCGCCGTTAGCCAAACCTGCCATAGTATAGCTACTAAATCGCTTCAAAAACATCATGGAAGAAAGTCCTTATACTTGTCACGATATAATAAATTTCTGCGCCGAAATAACCTCCATTTTTTGCACCTATTCTGGTTAAAAGGGTGTTTCTGCTTTTCATTGCCTTTTTGAGCGTTTTCGTGATATGATTTATAGTATTAGAGTTGTGTTTATGCTTTTCGATTTTGTAAATACGTTTTAGGTATTTAAAAGTTAAGTAGATGAAGTTTTGGGTTGTCTTGTGCATTCACATTTTTTTTTGTACTTATTAAACAACGCAATATCTTTTAAACCAATAATAATGTTAATTACAAGAAAAACTATCTTAAATCTTCTGTACACTCTGAATAATCACCTGGGCCTTGATTCTGTAAGTTAAAATAGCCGTGGATATCGTGTCGGTATACTGTCGACGGCAATTTTTGACACATTTGGTATTCTGTAAAAAAATGGCTTGGCTTGATTGGGATCAATGGGGCCACCATGAAGCCACTGAGCCATGGTTGCAAATTTTGGTATTCCGCAAAACTCGTTTTTTGATACATTTTTGACATCGATGGCGCCATCGTGGGGCCACGGAGCCATCTTAGCAAATTTTGGTATTCCCGTAATCAGTGGCTTCATGATGTCGCATCAAAACCGTATTCCCTAATTTATTTGACGTTTTTTTCAATGGCTGTCAACTGTCAAAACTGCATTTGAGCAGACACTGCTATTTTAGCAAAGTCCTTTCAATGTCTCTTCACATTTTATATAGACTCGATAAAAAAACACTTAATGTTTCTTTGAATAACAATTCATATCTAGGAGAAAGAAGGTAAAGAAGGAAAAAAAACCTATTCCGATATGTCGTGTGTGTGTCATGTTTGATTTTATATACGTTTGGATTACTCTATCTCCTGCTGCAGTTTTTTCATTGTGTTGGTGTTTACCTACGGACTTTGAATCTTCCTCCTTTTGGACCTTTGCCTGTATACGTTTTGTAGTTATGTAAATACCGTAAACAACACAACTTTCTTTTATATAGGTACTTATATAGATTATTATAAATGTGTAAAAATGTATAAGTATTTCAGAATAAAAGGCTATAGTATTTTGCAATATCTTCCTTTATTTAACACAGTTACTAGCTAGTTTATGAGAGACCCACGACGTACACATATTCAGATAAATAAAACTCAATTGCTTCTTGCAAAATGAAACTACTAAAACAAGACTACATTATAGTTAACAAGAATAAATTCCTATTAAATAATTTCTACATTCTACTCAAAGTTTAATACCTACAAGTAACATATTTGCTCTAAGATGTTTGTAAGCGATAAGTACCGTATTAATGTAGTTAATCATAACAAATTCTAATATATTAAATAAAACTCAAAAGGAGTTATAGCATTCCGAATGGGTTAATATTCAATACGTTTATTTGCACTATAGGTTTACATTAGGTCACGATAATAGTTTTAGATCAAACAAAATGTGACTACGGCGGCGGCGTCTATTAGTTGGTGTTAAGCCATGCAATGATATTTCTGAAAGCTTTGCAGCAAGCAACTCTATATCTTCTGCCTGAGACAATGTTATTTTAGCAGCTGCCTTCCTCCTGTTGCACTTGTCTTTTCTTTCTGATTTAATTTTTCTTATGAGTTTACTGTTATATTCGTTGTAATTCTGAAAAAGGAATAAATGTTGATCAGAGAGTAGTCTCAGGTTAGTAATCAAATCAAATCAAATCAAAAATTATTTATTCGTAGGTAACATTAAATTTACACTTGAATTCGTCACATTAATATCATATTGTATGAATAATCCTCACTAGTTTTTATGAGTACAGTCTGCCCCTACATTGTTCAGTAGCAGGGCGCATTCCTCTCAGAGCCTTTAAGCTAGACTGCGGCCCTCCTTCGTCCTTGTGCACCTTCCTAGTGCCAGGTCAGGGTGGGCCTCCGTATAATCTATCAAGATGTTACCTAAAACAATCAGGTTTTTATAGTAAGAATTGTCTTGAACATTTAAACAACGTAATGATTTGTAATAAAAAGACTAACTTACTTACTTACCAAAGCAGAAGTAATTTGTTTTTAAACAGTTTTTCTACAATTTCAGTCGAATCTTCCAAATTTCCAATGACTTTCACCGTCAAACATATGTCAACCAACAAAAAACATGCCACTTTTTTCTTCAAATATTGAATTAGCAGTAACATTCGGCTATACAGCCACTAAAAAGAACGAATGAAAAAAAAATCATTAAAAAATATGGGTATCAAACGTGTTTAAAAAAAAAAAGAAAGTCACGATCGACAGGACAGCGGCACCGAAGTTTTAATTTTAGAGACTACCAAAATTTGCTTCAGTGGCTTCATGATGTCGTATCAAAACCGTATTCCCTAATTATTTGACGTTTCTTTCAATAGTTTTAATGGCTGCCAACTGTCAAAACTGCATCATAGCTTTTTGTGTTATTTTCTGAATTAATTCTGTTATTTATGTTTCTGCTACTTTTGTCTTCAGAGTTTTTTAAAATGGACAAAGCAGACGGTATAAACGGTAGACTTTTATGCTGCAGAACTCGGGAATGTGAAAACTGCTGTGTAAGTATATAATTTACATTCAACTACTAAAGATATATAGCATTATTTTAGCTACTATTGCGAAAAACAGCTTCATTAGGTACCTAACTTACTTGTTCTTTATTTTAGGGGTGGAAGAGAGTCGTACGGTGACGATGCCATTGGTTACGTGCAACTGCGTCGCGAGTCTGGCGTCTGCACACTTAAATGCAAGATTTGTCCAGAACACAAAGTGAAAGCGGGTTCTTACAATGTGACAATGGTTGTAGACGAGAACAAAGAGGAAATTGTAAGCTGCCAATGTTTAGACTGCGCAGCATCAGCTGGCGGTTGCAAACATGCTGTTGCTTTCCTAATGTGGTCTCACAGAAGAAGCGAGGAGCCTTCTTGCACAGAGGTGGAGTGCTATTAGAAGAAATCAAAACTTTCCCATGTTGGAACCACATTGAAGTTTGTAACAGTGGAACAACTTTGCAATAAAGAAGCTTTGACTTCAGACAGTAGTGCAAGTTCTGCTAAATGAGTACCTTCAAACAATAAAAGATAGAAAAGTAATGAACTGTGAATTAGTGCGCTGCAAATGTACCTAACAAATTTAAAAAAAGGATATTTGTGCGTTGCACATCCAGACTTTGAAAAAACAAAGAAAGTGGATGTTGTTCCAGTTATATTTAATGAACAATATTTAAATTATTTATTTATTTCACCTGAGTTATTTTGGAAAAAAAATATCTGTCCCATATTGTTCATAATCGTAATAATAATAGGTACCTATGTATTTGGTAACGGTACCATTATGGACCATACACCATTGTGTCTTTGCTAACTATTTAAGTAATTAAAATATTTTTAACTTCTTATTGTTTCCTTTTTACATAACACCATTCAGATAGGTATGTCAATATCATACAATAAATAACTATTTCTCATTGAAACCAAGTTAATTTATTCACTGACAGGACTAACTAATTTGAGTGCACATCCTAACAAGTAAAGATTGAAAAATTAGTTTGAAGTAGAGCACTTTCTACATTTCAGTGCCTATGAATTTGTTAGGTACTTACATACATACTAGGATATTATAGGTAACTTAGTAATCTTGGGTCATTTAACTGTCTTCCAAAAGTAATAAACAAAGCTACCAATTCCTATCAAGGATTAGGTAGGTAGTTCATTAGAGAGATTTTTTATTAGAAAAATAATAAATGCTGGATTTATTTAACAAATAACATATATTTCAAATAACTAAAACTAAAGGTACATAGGTACATTTTAATGCCCATCATTTTCCTTATTTTATAAGAGAGTCCTGTGTGTTGATCAGAGCACAAGCTTTAACGATAACATCATCAAGTACTCGTAGAATATTTTTGTTGATAACATGATATTGTTTTAACATGTGGAACTCTCTTAATCTCCTTATCACTCGTTCTATATGAATTCTTAAACTAGCTATAATTTTTGTTTGCCTTACTTCTTTTTTTGTTAGCTTTGACCCTGCTGGGACACTTGGTGGTCTAAGCAATTTAATTCCCTTTGCATTCAGTGTTTGCTCAACATGCTTAAATCCCCAGTCAGCTGGAACATAATTACCTGGACCTAATAAATCTAAAAAGTCACAATTTTGTAATATTGTAACATCAGTGGCCCATCTCCCAAAACCAGGTGAAATGTAATTGACCTATCCATTTAGAGTACATGAAATCAAATATTTTACTGTACCTATTACCTTTTTTATAATCAGACCAAGTAAGTGCTTGGAAAAGGGCTTTAGGTGGCTTATGAATATTAATTTCTAAACAATCAATTATACAGCTGACATTGTAAAAAATATGGCGAAATGAAATGGGTAGTGGCTTTTTAGTTGAAACTACATCTATATTCACAATATAACTTCATAGCACATTAGCAATCAAGGGTATATTTTTTAAAAATAATTTACTAGCATATGACAGAGATAATCCAAAATTATCTTCAAGTTCTGAAAAAGTACTCCCTAATATTTTTTTTTTTTAAGACAAAGCAAAATATGTTCATGTGGTATACGGATACGTTTATGAATCATGTGTACTAAAAAATATGAATCTTCAGAGATTCCAATGTACATCATAGGTTTTCTATGAATAAGGCGCAAAATATGCTGCAAACACTGTATTTTATGAATATCTTCGTTGGTTTCTGCTATGGTTGTACCCGAGTTGGAAACAATAGATGAAGAAGGTGCATATGATGATGAATCTGGCTGTTTTGGAACCTCTACATTTTCACTGTCTGATTTATCTTCATCAATAAACCCAATTCTCCTATTAATTCAGTAAGACCCCTTTTTGATGGCTTTATTACATTACTGCACTGTTCCATCTTAAATGGAGATGTGTAACTTGTAATAGTTGACAATTTATAAGGAGAAAGTGCGACATCTTTGGACACCATTGTTGTTGGTAAAGCTTTACTTCTATAATGCATTTTTTCCTTAAATTGGACTGCCTTTTCAGCTGTGATGTAAATTGATGGTTTTCGGTTGATGTAAATTGATCTTTTCTTGGTGGTGATTCTGTAAAGATAAAAAAATATGAATACTTACATATCATTATAAAATAATTTAGGAAGCTTGGCTAATACAGTCTGGCTTGACAACAACAATATCGCATAAGGACTTTATATTTCTCTGTCATGTCTATAAGTAGTTTTCAAAGAAATTGATTCACGAGTTTGAAGCACTTGTTTATTAACTTACACAGATAGTAGCATCTAGGTAGAGAAATAAACTAAGTATAATAGGCATAGGTACATAATGAAAAATCTCACATCGCTTTATTTTTGGATATGTAGGTAATATAGAAGTTCACATACCTGTCGTTATAGGAGTTTCAATAAAAATTTCAGGCGCACTTTCAATAGGTTGAGATTCTTCCTCTTTTCTAATGAGCTCTAGAAGCATTTCAGTTTTTGTCTTTTATGAATGTTCGCCGAGAAGTACTACTTTTATCAGACTTTATTTTCCGGCGATCTGGTTGGCAATCAGATTTAGAAGGCGTTGCTCCATCGATCAATGCATTTAAAAAAAAAATCCTTTTTATATTGACTATAGTTAGCAATATCTTGCTCCATCTGTAACAAAATAACAAAGTTATAAGCTAACCTCAAAACCACAACATACTTTAGTACCTTTTATCACTTTAGTACAATAATCTTTTATCTCTAGGTATGTTAACTTACATTGAAGTGGTCTTCACAGGAAAAAGTAGTTGATCTATAAGACATATTCCTAGGATCCATGCGGGCAAGCTGCAACCACTTTTTACGAATTTTCAAATTTTTTGGTAAACAGTTTTTCGGGTGTTTTGGAGAATTAGATTACACCACTTATAAAGTCATTTTTACACCACTTATAAAGTCATTTTAGTGGATAAATACACGAATAAACACAAAATAAACACCAACAAGTTATCACAAACAATGTCAAAACAACGCTGACAATGACAACTGACAGCGACTCAGTGTTGCCATACAACAAGAACTAAAAATCTGTACTTTCGACAGTAAAATCCGTACAAATTCCGTACGTAAAATAAATCTGAAACTCCGTACGAAATCCGTACAATAAAAAAAAACAAATTCAATAGCAAGAATTATTTATACATGTCTTTATTAATTTTTTTAATCATATCATTATCAACATTCAAATCAAAACATGGCGTATTTCCTAACAATTGTTTAGTATGCAGAAGCGTATCGATTGTCTCTGTTGAGAGTTGATTTCGTTGTTTTGTTTTTATTAAGTTAATAGCAGAGAAAATACGCTCAACTGCTGCGCACACAGCAATACTTTATTCACTTTAAGAAAGAACAATGCGTATAAATGAGCGCGTTATGCCAAAACAATAACCACAACAACAATGGATTTATAATGTATCTCTTTCGTTCATTCATGTCAGTCGTGTATCATGCTCCCTCTGTCAGACGAAACGAAATATGTTGCGGTAATTCCCGATCATAGACAATCAGTTGTCATAGACAAATTATTGTCTAGAATGGGGAATTACTTACTCAATAATATAATTTATGAGATGAGGGAAGTGAAAAACTATCGAAATCGACATAGATATTCACTTTTATTTTTGAAAGCGTGCTACATTTTATTTATAATGTGTAATAATTAAAAATCCGAACACAAATCCGTACGTAATACCCCAAATTCCGTACGTGTACGGACAAATTCGTACATACGGCAACACTGCAACGACTCTATCTCATTCAAATATTTGGTAAGCAGTGACATTCGACTATACATCCACTAAAAAGAACGAATGTAAAAATAAATCATTAAAAAATATGGGTATCAAACGTGTTAAAAAAAAAAGCAAAGTCACCATCGACAGGACAGCCACACCGAAGTTTTAATTTTAGAGACTACCAAAATTCAGTTCAGTGGCTTATCGGTGTCGGTGTCGATATCCTTACACTGAAAATAACAAGAAATTACAGAATCGAGGCCCTGATTGTATGCACCTACGGTTGTGGTTGGACGTTTAATAAAGAAACCGCGCTAAAACCACGGTTCGCGTTTTTCATATCAAAACGTCGAGCTGAACCGTGCCGTACCTAATCTTTATTATGTAAGAGCGCTTTTAAATAATATTTCATTAATTATTACCTACTGATGCCCTTAACATGACATTTAGCTAAAAATATTTGTAAAACATCAAAAACTTTACGTCCAATTACATTAAAAAACAACTCCAATTACACCGCAATAACGTTCTTTAATTAGTTTCTAAAAAACCACTTCAAAGTGCTGCTTTCAAACTCACGAGGGTCTGAACTAAATTTTAACTTAACGAGTCATTAAATACAAGTTTAAGTGACCATTATAACAGCTAAGTGTCCATTAAAGTGTTTCTACTTAAAGTACAGGCGTTGTACAATGGCATGCGGCAAAATCTTGTATTTAATGTCGCGTATTTATTAGCCGAGTGGCTTGAGAGGGTGTTGCATTGAGTGAGGTTTGGGTATCATTCAACGAGATTGTATAGGCTAGCCTCGAGGACTCGAGATTCAAAATGTTCGTCAGCTTTTTAACTAGAAATTTTTAATTTTCTAGTTAGTTATTTCATAGTTTAAAAATACATTTATAAATTCAAACCGCATCTAATAGTCTCTAGCAAGTAGTTATTTCATCTATCTAGTAAATAGTCAATACAGACGCGAATGAAGCAAAAGAAGTATGTTTGGAGAGTAGCAAGTGGCGCGAAGTAGTCTAGTCTCTGTCATTTTTGATGGGAAAAAGGCGTAACAGATATCTTTTTATGTATTGTATTTACGTACACATGCACTAAGAATCCGTCATTCATAGAAATAAGACAATAATAAATAAGCCTTTTTTGTATGCATGTTTACTATGCTTTTTAAATTATAAATTTCATAAATATAATGTTACAAAAACCTTTCCTGCCATCTACTAAATGAATGTAGATAAAATTTTAAATAATATTTAATGTTTGTGGCAATGAATGGATGCATACGAAAGCGATAGCAGTCCTTAGGTTTTTTATGATAAAAATTGTCCCCAAACCTTTTGCATATAAGGTCAACAAACGCAAAACCAGAGCATTTATCTAAATAACTCTACAACTCACTGCGGTAATATTTCGCGCGACCTCGCTTCTGTTATTAATGACAATTTCCGCCCTGTCATGCCTCGTTTCATGCTGCCTCGCCTCGACAGTGAAAAGGCACCTTAAGATAGTTACTTAAA
The DNA here is from genome assembly GCA_947563765.1 of Anarsia innoxiella. Taxonomy (NCBI): domain Eukaryota; kingdom Metazoa; phylum Arthropoda; class Insecta; order Lepidoptera; family Gelechiidae; genus Anarsia; species Anarsia innoxiella. The sequence continues at coordinate 1,863,616 of OX387399.1, forward strand.
GCAAAATAGGATGGTGAGATATAGCTTGCTTTAGATATAGTATGGACCTACAGAGAAATAAGCAGAATTATTAATCTGAATCAATTTCACATTTGAATTTATTTTTTATTTATTTAATTGTGGAAATACAATGGCTTTAAATTAGATTTGAACTCAAAATTGACACAGTTTATTATACTTTCGGATATGTTTTACTGAACTTAATCGTATGACCTAGTACGAGTATTATAAATTTTAATGTTTGCGTGGATCGATCGATGAGGATATTTTTTATCACCCTTTCACGCAAAAAACACTGAACAGATTTTAATGAAACTTTTCAATTATGTAGTTTAAACATCAAACAATAAAACATAAGCTATAAAATTTTATAGCGTAAATTGTCCAAGATAGTCCACGTACGAAGACGCAGGCAGCCCCTATACTATAATAAACACACGATGGTACGTAATAATGAGCTTTAAACCCAAGTGTTTAAACTACGATATAAGCTGCAAGTTTTGATAGAGCTTTAATGACAGCCTTTAGTGACGTCACTTATGACACCCTTTAGTGACGTCACTTATGTTTAAGGTTGAGGGAGGGTCCCACAACTTGCATAATTATGGGATTTCATTACAGGGTTTCACCATGTTATGGAATTATTACTTTGAATGATGTAGTGTACGTAAATGATTCAATAATAATGATGACGTATACGTAGGTAAATGATTTAGTAATGAATGGACAAGATGTCTTAAAAAATCGTGCATACGTTGGGTTTAAGGTATAAAAAAATTGGGACACTTTTTTACCCATAAGCAAAAAGATGACACCATTACAGTAATTTAGGTATTCAAATAAAATCAAATGTATTGTGACACACAGGATAATGCAACAGAGTTACAGGTCTTAAAATATATAATAAAGTAATAATTATTATAATAATTATAATTAATAATAATTAGTATAGATTTCTGCGGTCTTCCATCAGGCATACAATATAGAGTATCTATGTATATTATTAAAAAATAGGCATGCAGTCAAGACTTATATAGGTACTACAAAATAAACAAAATAAAACGAATAGTTTGATATAATAATTTGATGAAGTGAAAAATATGTGGCCATTATTTTTGGAAAATCTAACGGATATGGACTAAATAGAATGCCAATTTACAAACGTAGGTACTCATTATCTTTATAGACGATAAAAAAATCATGTTTACAATGTTAGTACTTATTTCGAATAATTTATCTTTTATAAAGAAATCAGCGTAAATTTTAATAGAGCATGCAACGTCTTTAAAATTGCAAAATAAGCAGTTTATTTATTTAAATACTGAAGTATTTAGTTTCTCTCGCTGTCGCGAGTCCTCCATCTTTCTTCTCAACTTAAGTTTAAAAAGCTAACAGACCGCTCTTAATTGCTTTTGAGGCCATTTATACTGGGTAATATTTATACAGACCGGAGCTGAGATATCTTGAAATTTTTAAACTTTTATAATTGCGTCTGTGCCAGTCGTCATAATTGTGAGTCGGTTGTTTATATTGCCTAATTGCTACTCAACCTGGATTAATACTATTTAGTAATCGTGGATTTTGTATATTTTATTATCTCTTGTAACTAACTAATTTGGTACATAGAATCCACGGTAGTTTTATCGGCCCATGTTTAATTGAATACATTAAGATTTGTAAATATGTAATATTTTTAGCTAGGTTTTTCGTAAGTGAGAAGGCTCGTGCCCTTGTAGTGAGGAGGTTAATGGGACTGATGCTGATCTTATGTAAGAAGATAATTTTGTTTTTAACAAGACTATTTCTGTCTTTTTCCGAACCGATCCTTTTATACGAAAAAAGTAATTACACCACCCAGTATTACAAATTTATTTTTCTCAATTAAAAACGGTTGAAACTTTTCAAAAGATCGGTATTAATTACCGTGTATTTAGGCTCTTAGGCTATAAATGTCACTATTCAATAAATCCATGCGACCGCAGAGCGTGTAATTTACGATGGCTTAGCTTTTCCCTAATTATTTTTAGGGTCGTTTTAGGTATTATTGTTTGTGTATTCTGTGACTTTAAAATTGGAGACTAGGTATAAGGAATTTTAAGGACAGAGAATCATGGAGATAGAGGAGAGTGGCCCTTGCTTTTGTGGTGGGACCATGACGGCACAGATTACTATAAAGTTTTAAACCCGACGGCTAGACAAGATAAGGAACCATACGCACTTGCGTGATTTGATGTTTAATATAAGTACTTATAAAACCGCGTCAGAAGGTAGTCAGAAACGCTGGTCATCCCATCCGCCAACTGCTGTTCTTGTTTTTCACCATCAAACCGCAATTACTAATTTGTCAAAGTGACATCATCTCCTTATCTTGTCTTATTCTATGTCACACTGTTGAGCAAAGGCTCTCTCCTGTTTCTCTACGATTTTCTATTCTGAGTCGCCTCTACCCAGACTTCCATGAGGGTGTCCAGATTCACCCTCAAAACTCATTTAAAGAGACAATTCATGAAAAAAAACAACACTACCACTGAAAAAAATATAAGAATACAAAATGGATACCAATATTTAATGAATAAATAATTTAGAAGACCTTTTTAACAACCTACAATAATTCACAAAATCTACAATTTCCATATTTTAACAATTTAATCAAAATAATGAGTAAAATACACGAAATCATTAAAGTTAATTAATAAAATACACTCAGTGTATATCGAACGCTTAATTTAGAGTATCTGGTACTAATTACTGTAATTAATCACTTGTGTATACGAACGTATTGCGGCATAAGTTGAAGGGATGTTTGCTATGTACTGAATTAATATGGAATAGGTACTTACTCTAGTTTATAATTCTCGTTCTATGTCAGAACTTTATAAAAGTATTTATTAAGTTATAACACGTAAAAAGGAGCTGTACTTAACCGAACAGATAGGTAGGTGCTAGGTGTACGCGTGTTACAGTTACCCTTAAGTATGCGGCAAAAACCGCCAATTGTCGGCTCACTGCGAGCCGCTCGTGTCGCGTTCGTTACAGACTCACGGATCACGTACCTACACACTATGTTTTTATGTTACAGCGCATGCAACGGTTGCAGTTACAGCTCACCAATGAATCCGCGCTTTGACATCTCAAAATATTATCATTATGATGACGTAGGCTGAAGCGAAGTAAGTGTGTTTGGATCATAACAAGTGAAGGGGGTGGTCTCTACCTACCTCGATGGAAGAGAGTCGTGACGGATATGTATGTTAAGGTGCGTACAAACCATGTAACATAACATGTTATTTAACATTGTTATATAACATGTTTTACATAATGTGGACACTGAATGTTATAAAACATGGTATAGTAACATGTTATTGATATGTACAACAATGTTATATAACTTTGATCGCGTGGATTGTACTGAAGAACGACAAACGACAATGGTTATATAACATTGTTATATTGCAATGTTATTCTAATGTGTATAGTATTATTTTATGTTGCAATATTGAATAACAAGGTTACGTAGTGTGGACGTGTTATAAAACACAAGTTAAATAACATGTTACATGGTCTGTACGCACGCACCTTTAAAGGCTGCCTAAAGGCTAAAACACACTGGATACGTATGCGTAACGTAGACGTAAGCACGGCATAGTTACGGTGTATCCCGATATGACACCGGGCTACGCGTCACGTCGATGTATACGTCTAAGGTACAGCGGTGACAGTTCCATACATTACAACTCAGAGGTTACGCATACGCATACGTCTACGCATACGCAACGCATACGCATCCGGTGTGTTTTTGCATCCGCCTTAGACCCAGAACACACGGTGAAACGCAAATGCACTACGCAACTGAAACAAAACGTTTCAAACTAGTAGCGTCGTGTGTGGTTTTCTAAGGAAGTCTATAGCAGAAACTGCGATGCAATTCAAAAGTAACTAGCAGTTTTAGTTGCGTTTCACCATGTGTTTTGGCGCTTAAATAAAACAACTCACTCAATCTCATAAAAGGTACAAGACGATTATTAATTAGCTATCAACATTTTTACCCAAACGCCACACTATCCATCTAATATGAAATATAGATGTTCCGGGACATGATTAGCTTGGTAAATTAATGGCAGTAGCTACCTCCGTAGATTAATCATCTGCCAGGTTCATTAGACCAACAGTTTCTTGTGTTCACCTTGTTGGCGTGAAGGATCGTTTGTGGGTACGAGCTAGGTATGACGATGGTTAGATAAAGTTGTGTTTTGTTTTACTGTTGCAGAAAAATCTAAGTAAATATTTCTTTTCTACTTCTTTATGTTTTTATAGAGGCTGCCCGCGACTTCGTACGCATTAATCGTCTTATCTTCTAAAAAAAACAAAATATCTACAAATAATATAGTCTATGTGTTATTGTGATGTCCAAGCTAAGTCATTGTAAAATTTCATTAAAATCTGTTCAGTGGTTTTTACGTGATGAAGTAACAAACGTCCAACTATCGGCATAAATATTGACATTTATAATTTTATTAGGATTGTCAATGGTAGGTACCTACCATGTACCTACCTATAGCGAGAAAATAATGTGAATTGTCGTGTTTTACATTCTCTTTTATAATTTTAAAGGACAAAATGTTTAATTTAAACTTAATTGATCCAAGACCTTACTTCCTAGTAACATTATAAATACTTTTAAGCAATAAAGTAGCAGGCGGCTTTATTGCTAGTAAAAATATTCTTCCAGGCAACTTTAAGCTTAAATAAATGGTTAGTAATGAAATAACATTGTGTTATCAAATAGACTATCTTCATTTGTTTTTTGACATGGAAATCGTATCTCTATTTTAAAAAGAAAATTAAAAAATATGCATGCCTGATACGATTTAAAAAATCATTCTACTTTTATATCTAGACAAGTTGTAACCTTTTTAGGTATTACATTGGACGCTAGCCTCTTAAGACCTAAATTGAGATGGATCTAGATTCTCTCTCGGGGTTCAAAAGACTAATGATAGTAGTTTCTCGTAAAAATCTGTATATAGGTACTTACTTTCGGTCTCGGCCAATGCCCTAGGGTAAAATATATGATGCCAATGTCCTTTAGGGATAGAAAAAGACTTACCTGAAGTTTCAAAAAGGCTAAGTAAATACGCTTGATTAATTTTTAACCTTTTGTTGTCTAAAATCGAATTCACAAGTATAAATAGCCTAGTATACGCATGTTTTCCGTGTCCCCGTCTTGAAGCGACAAGAAGAAGCACCGTGGGGTTTTAGCCGGTGGGAGTCCAGCATAACCCTGCGTCTTTCTCCGAGACGGAAGGTATCCATAATGGATTTCCCCACGTAAAAAAAAGGGTTCATGCAGTCCGGCTGTGGAATACATTGCCACACACTATACGTGACACTCACTCTCTCCACATTTTCAAACGGAAAGTTAAAGAGCACTATCTTTCCTTATCATAGAGAATACAATATATATATTTATATAAATTATAATATTTATGTATGTGTATTTATCGAATATATATGTGTAGGTTTATACTTATATATTTATTGTTTATTGTAGTGACTATCCTGCCTTCATGCTATCACTTCTCTCTTTGTGGGGTCTGCAGGAAGAAATTTCTTTTAGAAATATGCTGTACCTTTTGTATAACTTCTCTTTTTTTTTCTGTCTCTATGTACTATCATCTTACAATAAACTGTTAAATAAATAAAGGGGGCAACTTGCCGCGACGTAACGTGGCATAAATTAAGTAGTTTTAAGTTTTTATTTTGTGTTTTAATTGTTAGTATCCATTGATTTAAATATATTGTGCCTATGTTATGTATGAAAATTAATATATGTATATGCCTGGAAGATATTGCTACCTAGCAATAAGGCCGCCTGTTGCTTCTTATATTCTTGTTTGTGTCTGTACCTTATATCTTTGTGTGCAATAAAGAATATTTGTATTGTATTGAATATAGGCCATTAGTTGCCTGAAATAAATAAGAAAGAAGAATTTGCAACCTATATTAGTTCTGGATTCAGATTCAGCGTATTCAAGCCCGGAATTAAGAAAACATCTCTGTACAATAACCTCTTCATTCTGGTTAAGTCAGAAATTGCCATAAAAATTATAATCACTTTTAACATCATGGTTCCGAGATATTAACCCCTTTAACGCTACCATGTCACGAGATCAGATTAGCATAAGGTCACTAAATCCTTTCTGAATACGTCCTTTTTGCATAACGACGCTAGTTCGCTCGCGGCGCCAAAAACTATTTGCATTTACGATCTGAAATACTTAAGTCGAGACTATGTTTTAGTCATAAAAACTAAGATTTTGAGTTTTTCTAGCTATTTATTAACATCTTGTGATTTGTTTTGGATGCTGAGGGGTTAAAAAATAATTGAAGTTCAATTGTAATAATGGAAATTAAATGTATTTATAATAATTGTAAAACATTATTTGAAAAGAGCAACCCAACAGAGTTTCTTGCTAGATTCTTCTCTGGGGAATACTGCACCTTGCGAATCTAGCACTAGCTAAAAAATAAGTATTTGCAACATTTTAAGATGGATTTTAAAATGGATAGTCTTTGCGTTTTAAAAATTATAAAACCTTATTTGAAAAGAGCAGCCTAACAAAGTTTCTTGCAAGATTCTTCTCTGGGGAATACTGCACCTTGCGTATCTAGCGCTAGCTAAAAAAATAAGTAATCGCAACATTTTTAAGAACTAAAAATGTGCCAAAAAAAAAAAAATATTTTGAATTTAAATTTAATATTTCTATGGAGCCAAGCACTGGCAGAGGATAGGCCTAAATGACGTATGCTCCACCGACAAGAAACTCTTAAATGAAATGAAATGGAGCAGATTTCATAATGCGTTGGTGGCGTTGCGTAGGTAAAATCAGTCTGTATCTAGCTTAAATGCAGTCCACATATTAATGAACCGCCAAACGTAGGTAGCAAGAACGGCCAACGCCACACGTTCAGCCAGCGTTGACACATGTTGAAGCCAATATAATTGATTAAAATATGAATGCAAAACAAGCTCGATAAAACGTCAGTAAACGTCCTTCATTTTTACACAGAATTTCCTCTGAAAAATTGGTAAAAAACAAAACAGCAGCCTCTATAATAATACCGCTCGTTTTTCCGTGCAAAACAAAAGAACTATCCGTGTATTTGTAACCCTGATATTTGTTGGATAAAAGGTAGGATTTCTGCAGGATTTGATCGACTTACCCCTTGATACGTGGAAATTGGAAACTAAAGTCATCCTTGCGGGTTTGGCTTTTGTTTTTTTTTTTCTTTTTGTCAATAGAACTATGAGCTTTGGGAATATTTGGGCGGTGGATGTATGAGTAGTCAACAGCCTACGCATCAGTACACATGTGAGCTCAATGCTTTGTACTGAAAATTGAAACTACAAAAAGACCGATCCCACGTACCTACGCAAAGTACACAATGTATTATGAAATCCGCTACATAGGTAAAAATATTATGACTAGAAACACACTTGTCACACGCACACGTGGGATAAGACGTTGCACACGTTGCATACGTGGGACCATTCTAGCTCTAGCCTAGTATTCTACTACAAAACTGTCGGAAATAAGATACTAAATGAATTAACTGATTTTGTAGTATTCAAGTCAGTTTAATTTAGGTAGTTAAACATTTTCTTTATTTCCAAACCAAATATGTTAAAAACTTGAAAATCGATAAATATATTTGGACCTAAAGCTAGATAATATAATAAACTGTAAATTACTAGGAAAAAAAAAAAAACGTTCAAACAATACCGACGAAAACATAATAAAACATCAACATTCATGAGCCCAACAAAAATAGCCTTGCAAAAGAAAATTTAATCATTGCAAGTTTTAAAATGAATCAAGTGGGAAAATATAATAAACGGTTAACGTAAACGGTTGGCGGACTGCCAGCTTGCAACATTCAGAGGAGAAAATTAAAACCTCGCCACTTCTGCTATAAACTTTGAAACCCTGGCTTTGGGTAAAGTGATGGCGTATTCTCGTCTTATCTTTACATATCTATAAGAGTAAATTGCTGAAACACTTTGATTCTAATTATAAACAAACTCCAAATAATTAATTAGCATATCGACCTCATTAATGTTTGTAGTTATAATATTTTATGTTTGAAAAACTTTTATTATTAACATAGTTATTAAATAGTTTATGATAATGTTGTGTATGCTTGTAATTGACAGACATATATTATATAGCCAATAGACACTAAATGTTTTTAAGGTAAAGTTTATCATATGTATTTGCTGTTAGCGTACCATAAATAAATAAATAAACATGACTAAAGTTGTTCAATATACTAGTACAACGAAAGAATAGCTTTTTTATACTATACTGGGTGTAACAGAAAGGTAATGGTAAAACACAGCGATAGTCCTTATGAAACTGAACAACTTTCCCCAAGAAACATGGGTCGTAACTCGAAAATTTTTGTTGGATCGCCCATATTTACTCGATCAGGTGATCGGACGCTTATTTTTGGAGTTACGACCCATGTTCCTTGAGGAAAGTTGTTCAGTTACATGAGGACTATCGCTGTGTTTTGGCTTTATACCCGCTTTCTGTTACACCCTGTACACCTTTACCTTTTTCATTAAAAAGGTATTCTTCCGAAATACTAGTCAACAAGATCGCTGTTACAAGACAACTGCAATTTACTTAATGTACTTTTGTAGTTAAAAAAAAAATTATTGGTGTACAATGACTGCTATCCTACACATTACCCTTACTTTTGGCTTCGTTGTAGTCGTCGGGTAAAAATTGAAAAGAGACCATATTTAAAGAATGTAGACCCTTGCTTTTAATCACTCTCATCTCTGATGCAATTAATTATTTTACATGTAAAGTTGCATCTGCAGATTTATTTTTACATCACGTAATTATGCTCTTGTTTAATATTTCAAACTAAAAAAAAAACATAAAACTAAAAAAACGCGAGCACACCAAACTAAAAACTCCAGAGTGCATTGCCAATGGGGAAGATGCAAATACAATATTTATGAAAATTTTGTTATTAAAATGTTAAAAATATATAAAAGAAGGGCCACTGCAAGGTTTATATTTTATATAATGTTGTTTTTCAACAATAATTACGAATTAAAAGTAGCTTGAAACGGAACGGATTTAAAACACCTATCAGCGTTCAGTGACGTCACTCCTGTTATGACAACGTATTTGAGATTATAGTTGTAGTAAAAAAGTGAACATTATAACGAGAATTAATTGCGTTTTTCGAATAAAAATGGAAGTTGGGTTTGTCAAAGCAGACTCCAGGAATCTACCAAAAGTTAGTGTTGACATGATAGTGACTTTTTTTGTCGAAAGTGCAAAGTTTTCAAGTGTAGAAATGAAAGGGACTAAACTATTACGGTATGTGTAAATCATTAGTTAAATTTGTATTTAATTCATTCAAAAGTCATTGACAAGTTTGGATAAGTAATTAGGTAGGTATAATAACTATGTTTCTTTTGCATACAAGCAGATTAAACTAAGCTTTTATCAAATATATCCGCCGACTTACGTCAAAGTGGTCTTCACAGCAACGAATGATGGTCTTTGGGGAATAATTATCATCCCTCTTCACAGCTTGAAACCACTTTTTTCGCAGTTTTGGGTCAGAAGGTCCAGTCAAAAACAATTTATTTGGAAACTGCTTTGAAGTAGATGGACACATTGGCACAAAACATACGTCAACACGGCTTTTTTTCGGAGTATCTATAGTATAGCTATGATCGCCTGATGTTGATGGATAGTCCATATTAAATTTTTACAAAAAAATGTCTCGTTAGTCGAGAAAAATGCAAAAGTATAAAATACATAGAGGACGTACAGTACGTGGGCCAGTGAGTGGCAGACGGGAGTGACGTCATACGAACTATAGATCCGTTTTCGCGCGAAAATTCAAATTGACAATTTGAAACCCCATTTTTTGCAGTAAATTACAGTTTTTTCATTTTTTAATATACTTGTGGTCTATTCTACATGGAGTTCTTTGAAATAAACACAAAAATAAAAATATCGCATCTTCCCCATTCTTTACAATTCCTCGAAGGGGCCACAATGGAAACACATCCATTATGGACTTGATCTTCATAACTCCAGTTTTAACGACCACTCTTTATTATCATTTCATAACCTCTTGAAATTCTCTTGTTTTCAACCTAAATGTCTTCTGGAGATCAAGGGGTTTGAATTAAAAATGGCGGTGGTATGTTTATACCAAATGAGTTGTTTTGCAAACACATTTTTGTGAAGCGATAATATAAAAAGCATCTGTCTGTTTATGGTATTAAAATTGTATTTTTGGGATGTTTTATGATTAAGTAACACTAAATGAGTCATACACAGAATTAGATTCAAAATTTGTCTTTCCTGTTCCTGATTATTAATGATACTGGAGCAGCCAATCCTCAAAATGTTTATACAAGCCAAAACTACATCGGGCACAGGATAAGCGGAAATAAATTAAGTTCAGAAATTAGCATCCCATGTCCTTAACTTTCGGGAACAGGAGAGACATTTTTTGTTTTTTATGTCTGTATGACCCAAATATGTCTAGGTACACTTAACTTATAGTATTATATAAGTAACTAGAGTCTGCCCGCGACTTCATACTCATTTATCATTATATCTTGAAAACTTTACGCAATATCTAAAAGTAATATAGTCCATGTATTATAATGATGTGCGAACTACAATATTGTTAAGTTTTATTAAAATCTGTTTAGTGGTTTTGTCGTGAAAGAGTAACAAACATTCTCACACCCATCTATCTTTCCATCCATCAGCATAAACTAAGACATTTATAATATTACCTAATACGATTACTAAAATTGAAAAAGGCACAAACCATTTTGTTCTGTAAAATATATAAAAGAAAATGTAATATAGGTACTTCACATTATTTCCGCAGTACACAATTTGGTAATAAAGAAGCAAAAGTAGTAAAATCTTTGAAATGTTACTGTTACAGCAATCTGCTGAACAACGAATTGTAAGAAAGATAATATAAAATGTATTTAATATGAAGTAAGAATAACAACAGTTAACTGAACACTCCGTTCATACAAACGCTTGTTTTCCTGAAGTACCAGGTTAATTATTGCAGGTTAAAGACCAGAAATAAGGCTGTAGGATTAAACGACACTAAGCTTCTTTAGCTGAAACGTTTTGTTGTAAAAAGACGTACGAGTAAGTTCAGCTTTTGTTGGGAATATTTCTTTTTGGGTATTGAGACATTAGATTTTCTATTTTAGTGGGTTATGTTTTGCATGTTTTGCAGGTACTTACACGTAAAGCACATGGTTAAACCTAAATGGCATCGAACATATTTGTATGGAGCTTGGTATAGTAAAAATTTTCGGTATCAAATTACACTCAAGCTCCTATTCGAGCTAGAATGAAGAAAAAAAAGTTGGCGGCCATTGATGAAACTAACGTCAATCGATAGAGAAAAATATTATTTTTCTTATTATTATTGACGTTAGTTTCATATTTCATATTATTATAAAGCGATAGTACTTTGGACAAATGTCGAAAGTGATATACTTTCGGAGATATAGAACTTTGAAAATTTGAGCATGTAACACTTTTCAAAGTTTTTTCATTTTACATACAAGCACACTTGTCACAAGCTACTTGTGACAAGTGTGCTTCCAATCATAGAATTTCTATGAAAGAGATTTCATAGTGCATTGCGTGATTACGTCATATGCTAAGTCCACTAAATAAATATAAAACGGAAATTAGTATAAGTTCATGTTTATATATTGCGAATTCTGTAAGTACTGAAAAACATTTGAGACAATAATAATCAAAAAAAGAGCTACAGCATCAGCTGTCACTGAAATCATATTCCAGAACACATTCAAAATATCAACCAGGAAGAAAACAAACTGCCAACAAGGCTGACCATAAGGAACATATTATAAAACCTCCTTTAACATTGCGTACGTGGCGTACGTGGGATCAGTCTTTATCTAGTTGCAAAGTTCACTCAGTTTAAACAAACGTAAGCAGACATTAAACCGTATCCAAGCGAATTTCCCACCAAATCCTCTCGCAGCTAGTTTTGGCCAGTAATTATGTAAATAATCATAGCCACATACGTTCAGTACTGTAAAGGCGAGTGCTCACTGAGGTGGAAAATTGTAAGTGTTTAATGAAGTTCCATGTCAGACTATTTAAATTAAAAAAGGGATGCAGAATAAAATATGATAAAATATAAAACATTCATTTGTGTAGATTCAAAAACAAAAGAACATCAGACAATTTTGAAGATTAATGTCTGGTTTAGAAGAGTTTTCCTTATTTATCTCAAAAACATACTTATCTGACAAAAACTGTTATGGTTCTCCCACAATGCATGCTTAGTAACAAATAATTGTTCTATTATTATACTAATTGTTTGCTATAAAATGTTTACTAACGTTACTAAACATGCTGTGTGGGGGAGCACCATTAAAAATAACCTTGCTAGTATAAACTCCCCCTTATTATGTAAATAATCAAAGCCACAACGCGGACTTGTGTAAACGTATGCTAATTTGAACCAAAGCCGCGGCATATGAACGTTAGATGGCTTTCAGATGACCTAGGCGTCTAGGCTTATTAGTTGCTGAGTATATCGTTAAAAATAACGCTCTGTTAAAGCTAAAGCTGACATTTATTGCTCTGTTATTCATTTGTTCAGGTGCTTATAACATAATGCAGGAAAGGATGACGACAACATTAAAATATGGAATGTTTAGCTCGTCTGTTCAACTGTTCAAAAGTACTGGACACATATTTTGAGCTAAAAATACATCTTGGATTTACGATAAAGATATGGCGATAAATGGATACGATGTCGCAGATAGCCTCTTTTATATAAAATAAGTAGGTTGTATTGTAATATACTTTATAAAATATATAAAATATATATATATATATATATTATATCGCTCACACAATATCTTATCTAACATTCATGTAAAACTTAATACCCCTGAAGAGATTGCTTAAACGCCCCCGTAAAATATCTAAAACTTCTCAAAGGACAATCTAAAATCTATTCTACAAAGAGATTGGATATCATTTTATTTATTCGAAAAAATATAAAAAGTCCAAGTGTAAAAGGTCAGCATTACGATAATCACGCATTGAGGCGTGAATCTTATGAACTTTGACACACAAACCGACCATTCACTTAAAGCGCGCGGTTGTTTTATGCAGCATAAGACGTATGCAATCAGGTTCCATACAGAAATTATGAAGATAAATATACTCGTATGTTTATATAAGTTAATGTATAGTGTAACCAGGAGGCTAAGCATACGAGCCGCGACAATTATCTCACGTATGCTGTCCTTATCACATTTAATACTATGGACAGAGACGTAAGCGTGGCAAACGCATGACAACGTCTTGTCACGGAGTGCCCAGGAGGCTTAGCATACGAGCCGCGACAATTATCTCGCGTTATGCTGTCCTTATTACATTTAAAACCATGGACAGAGACGTAAGCGTGACAAACCCATGACAACAATGAGTGTGTGCCAAGCTAGCTGATCGCATGCGTACGACGCTGCGAACAACGCATAAAACAACCACACGTCGTTTAATTGCCACTCAACTGTGTAACCCAACTTTTTGAATAAACACCTGGCTACGTTATAAATTATAATCTTAATACTAGTGGTGTGCTATGATTTCTATTTAGTCGGGTGATACATTTGTGTGGTGTTTAATTGATGTTAGGGAAGATAAATTTCAAGGTTGAAGAATCTTTTCTACCGTAATTAAGCTAGCGAAGATATCACAGACCACTTCAAATGAAACTCTTCACATTTCCAGGATGTTACTTGTGTGCAAGATAGACAAACGGAGGCACTGCGGTTGCTGTATTGTGTAGCCAGCTACAAACACCAGTGTTTTTTAAGAAAAAAAAAGTCTTCCGACCGTTTTTAATTTGGAGTTGGTTAAAAAACTCAATCAAATTGCACCATAACCAAAATATCTTAGATTCTATCAGTCCGTATGTCCAGTCCAAAAAACCCTTGTCTCTCTCACAAAGCAGATGCCTTCATTCAGCCAAATTCCGATCGTGGCCGTGGGTGGAATCTCATTGAAATTCGCCGTTCACCCTCTTATTATCACCTTACGCGTGACTGCGTCGGTTTAAAATCTTGTCAAAGACTTTATCGAGGCGGTTGTTTGATTTGATTGAAGTGACTTGTGGTAGTTCAATATTATGTTGCTGAAAACGCTGTTAGTATAATAGGCATGACTAAAAAATTTTTTTTAGTCCATCACATACATTACTTTAAAGTATTCGGCACGTATTTTTTCCTTTTTCTCTTAAACTAAGAATGACAAAGACACACTGGGTTAAAGTTGCTTGTGACGTTACGCCTAGGTACGATTTTTACCTAGGAGTGACGTCAATACCCTCCGTAACTTTGATGCTCTGTATCTTTGTATTTATTTATGTATTTAATCGGGTAACAAATGTGTTTCAAATATGTTTTAATAGCCTAAAAGACGGACTCATTATTTTTTGAATTTTTGAATGTAATCATCATCCCTATTGTTGAATGAAGAATAGCCTTTACATAAGAATAATTTGGTATTCATAAATCAGTCGCGCACCGGACGACGCAGTGTGGGAAGGTCTCCAACAAGGTGGACCGACGAACAAAAGTCGCGGGAAACCGTTGGATGTGGGCAACGCAGGACCGGTCGCTGTGAAGATCCTTGGGGGAGGCTGTCCAGCAGTGGACGTCCATAAGCTGACACAACAACAATGAGTCATACGAAAGGGAATAAGATATGTAAATAAAATATTGGACTGGATAGTTGGCGTGGTTGGTAGTGACTCACCATGCCGTTGGTCATGGGTTCGATTCCCATTAAAGACCAATTTAAGTGATGGACAGAGCTGTATGGGTGTTTGTATGTATTAACAAAATATATAACATTTTATTACTGTAAATATTTTATGACCCGAAAACTTTATCAAATGGACTCGTAATTAAGCACTAAGTAAAGAAACTAAGGACTCCAATTTAGCACCAAAACGAAGTCTAAAACAAGAAATTGCACCAGATTTCTCGGGAAATAAAGCTAAACACTATCCCGTTATGTAAATAGAGACGATTAACAGAACAAAGGTTGCCAAAGTTTTTCATTACGTCTCGACTATTTCAGGGAGAGCTTGGACAGTAAATAACAGCTTGAAAGTACCTTTAATTGCTCCAACTAATGTCAAAAGCAATCAAAACCCTGGACAAATCGGTAAACTAATCCGAAGATTTTCTTAAAGATCGATTTGTTGCATATCTCTCAAGCTGGGGTTTTAGCTATTGATTCCTATAAAATTATACGACTTACAGTAAAACAGAAATCATAGATTAAAGCCACTTCTTTCTCTTACCTATTTAGTGTCAGTAAAAACAAAGCAATCAAAAAGTATGAATAATTTAGTAAGGATATTTGGAGTTATTTAAATTTATCACTTTAATACCTACTACAACAATTACAACCTTACTTGCTCTTTGATACGATTCTTAAAGGATTGGTGTCATTTTACCAGTAGAACAGCTAATTTTCAATTTCTGTCAGAGGTCTTGTTAAATTGGCCGGTATATTAGAGGTCCCCAGGCTGTTAGCTTGACAATAGCAGTCCAGTACAAGCCTAAGCCACTTTATTTATGCACAGTTTACACTAAGCTTGTTTTAATTAAATTTGTAAAGCAGTTTCGGGGCTATCGGCAGTAAGTAATTATTTGTGATACATTTAATTTTGAGTTGATTGTTTTTGGATGGTTATGATGTTGTGAATTTTCATTGGTGTTCCTATTAGTTTCGTGTTTAGTTTTATGGATATTGCTTTAGTTTGGGCAAGCCAATAGTATTTTACATCGACATGCATGTATGAGGAGGCTGATGAATGTGTATGAAGGGAAAGAAGTGGGTTTAATTAGAAAGTGGAGCAAAGTGGTCCCTGCCTACCCTGATGGCAGAGAAGCATTACAGATTGTATGTTATACTGATGAAAAAAAAAATAGTTGACGTTCAATACGAAAAAAACGCATAAACATCATTAAAAAATGTATAATCAAAAAAATCTATAAATTACAAGACTCTACAATTTGAATACTACAAAATAGATATTAACTGGAGAATTTGAGTAAAAAAAGCCACCCTATAAATTAAAATATCCAAGACTCACATGGTATAAGAGTAGGCTCGTGCCCCTTTAGTGGGGACGTTAAAAGAGCTGATGGTGATGATGATGACTCACATAAGTTTAGGCAGTTTGTTAAAGAATTCAGGGTAGAGAGCTTCGTTCACCTCTTCGTGGTTGCATTTCCTTGCTAACAATCCCATGTGAGTGCAGCGTTCTGTGGAAGTATCCCATTTTGGACAAGACTGGAAAGAAAGATAAATAAATATTTGGGACATTATACAAACGGTCATCTGACCCCAAACTAGGCAAATCCCGTACTATGGGTACCAGGGACTGATAGATTTAGATAAATAAATATATAACACTCAGACATGAAACAAAAATTTATGCTCATCACATAAATGTTTGCAGCCTGCGAGGATCAAACCCGCGACCCGTGCGTAAAGGCAGACGCACTACTGACTACGCAAAAAGGCCTGTCATACAAGATATACATAGCGAGAGTGAAAGGAAATGTTGAGAGAGGAAGTCCAAGACGAACGTATTTCGATCAAATCGGAGACTTGTTACGGAAAGGGTAAGTCAGGAGTACTCCAAACCAAATATAATGATTGAGGCGGTTGATGAATGTGGATGTCGCGAAGGAGGTATGTTCGGATTGTAGCAAGTGGAGAGAAATGGACTCTGCCTACCCCGATGGGAGAGAGTCTTGACCGGTGTGTATGTATGTATTGAAAGAAAAAAAAAAGTAAACACTTCAACATCAAAGTAAACACAGCAATAATTAAATTAAATTGAATGAATGAATTATAAAAAAATACACTTTTGACATCTTTTTTTTTATCTGAATCTACGCTTCATCCACATTCACCCGTCTCATACAAACACGTTGGTTAAGGGTACTCCTAAATTAGCTTTCCCTTAATTACCCAATTTGATCGAAATATGTTCGTTTCGCATAATCGTAAAATATTTATTTACCTTAACAAGCTTCTGCAGTGTACACAGCTTCACTCTAATGACGTCACAGAAATGACCAAAGCTGTCCAAGTTTCCGTAAATACATTCATCTCTTATAATTTTGGCCACATTTGGCATAGCACGGTAATGGTCTGTCAATAGTCTATCAAGAGCAGTAGCGTTGTATGTTCCATTTTCACCGCCAAATCCGTATGTATGAGCTATGCACGTTTCGTATTCGCACTGGAAACACAGTATAATTTTTACACGCTTTATATTAGCTTCACTTGTAAGTAACTATGTATGTTAATTTGACCCACTTCCCGGTCTTCGAATAGGATGTAATTTTGCACACGCTCCGAGTTCTGATGACAATGCAATACCTAATATGGTACTTTCAAACTGATCTGATGATGGAGCATGTTTAGTGCGAGCTAAAGCGTATTTTAGTTTTTTAAACTACCTATTATTATTTAGATTGTTTATTGCTTGGTGACCCGCTGAACACAAGTTTCAAAGCAAAAAAATGGGCCGCGCGAGCTTTCTTGAATGCAAACTTGGTGGACCTTGTCAGGACTGAAATTGTCAAGTACATATTAAAAAGTTAAGAATTGTTGACTTAAAATTGTATAATCTATGAACTATATAATATTGCTAAGCTTCATTAAAATCTATTTAATAGTTTTCGCGTGAAAGTGGGTAAACGTCCTCACATAAATCTATCCGCCCATCCATCGGCGAAGACATCATATTTTTCAACCGATTTCAAACAAAAAAAAACTAGCCAACGAAGAAAAGGGACTGATTGTCAATTTGACTAATCAAGACGAGTCAATAGAATTCTTTCTTTGTTGACTTTATTTTTTAATTTTGTACTTAATACTTGTCGTGCCATCTTATGGACGTCCAGAGTCCATTTCTGGACAAACCCCAAGGATCTCCAGAACGATCGGTTTTGTGCTGCCCACATCCAACGGCTTCTCGCGACTTTCACCAGAAGGCTTAGCATACGTGCCGCGACAATTATCTCACGTCACGCTGTCCTTATCACATTTGAAACTATGGACAGAGACGTAAGCGTGATAAACTCATGACAACGTCTTGTCACGGAGTGTATGTTAAGCTAGCAGGTCATCGGTTCACCTTGTTGGTCTTTCCATACTGCGACTAAATACTAAACAATACTTAATAAGACCAGAATACTTACAGAAAACATTTCTAAACGGTCACAATGATCAGTGGGTTTCAATGACAAATCGCGACGTACCATCGATTGAGGTGCGATGCAACATTCTAAGCTTGTCTGAAAAAATGTATCTCATATTTATAATAGTGCCCGCGTATTTAGGCTGGCTTCACATTAGGTCGCAGTCCGTGCGACTGCCGCGCGACTGTCACAGTTTAGTATGGAAATGGACAGCAGCGAGAGTCGCGCACATCAGTCAGTATAATAGTCTGTCCGCGACTTCGCATACATCTATCGTCATATCTTCGAAAAAATACGCAGTATCAAAAAAAAATAGCTTATATGTATTATAATGGTATTCTGATGTGCAAGCTACAATACTGCAAAGTTTCATTAGAATCTGTTCAGTGGTTTTTGCGTGAGAGTAACAAACATCTTCACACACACCTATCGGCACAAACATTGATTATTAGAAGAAGATATCTTTAATTCATATATTCTATGATTTATTCTAATTATTAAGCCACAATATTGTCAAGTTTTATCAAAATCTTTTCAGTGATTTTTGCGTGGAAGAGTAACAAATATCCTCGTATACATTCATCCATGTCGGTAGGATTTATGATTACAAACAAATGACTATGTACTAAAATATAAAAGTTTATGCTGATATTTCAATGCTTACAGGGTTGTACAATAGCTGACAAAGTCTCTCGTCAAATGCCTGAAACAAAAAAAAAAATAAAATACAATTAAGAGTACGCTAGCTCTACTATCATTCCGGGGTTTTTAGAATATTACTCATACCTATTTAATACCCGTTACTTTAATGTTTCTGTGTCTTTCTATCACTTTAAAATAATTTATTATAAAGCCATATTCTTTACGTTAACATAATAAAAATTAAAGATTCTAAGGCAAGGCCAAGGTGAGAGTTACAATATACAAAAGCGATTGAAGTATAACACGTCGGAAATATCTGCGGACCTGGCTTGATGACGTCATGCAACTCGTAGTTCTCGTCACGGTACTGGATAGGCGAAAACGGGGAAGCGCGGGGGAAGCGCATTCCAGCGAGGTCCGCAGATATTTCCGACGTGTTATATCTACCTAGTTTACGGTTTATTGCATAAGTATGGCTAGCCAGGGCTATACAAAATAGAACCGTATAAGGATGATTCGGACTACGGTAGTAATGGTACGGTAGATCGTGGCTCTACAGTCGCTCTTTATCTGAATCGGAGCGTACCGTACGGTGCAAAAGGATTTCTTGCTTTGTATTGATTTCTATGGTAATGCGTGCAGATCAACATTTCTACATAAATACATATTCGTCACGTCTCTCTCCGATTAAGGTAGCCGGAGACTACTTGCTTCCACCTGCTACGATCCAAACATTCTCTCGCTTCATCCACATTCATCAGTCGCCTCTTACATGCTCGTCGGTTTAGGGTACTCCTGACCAAGCCCTCGATTGGATCGATGTACGTTTGTCTTGGCCTTCCCCTTCCACATCCAACCATCCATCCTTTAATTCTTTTTTCCATATCGACATTTCTGCATCAAAGAAACAAATCCGTCCGCTCCGTACGCTCCGATTCCTATCCAGTGAACGCATAGCTTTACTTCGCAGCGTTGCTGTTTTGGCTGTTAGCCACGACTACCGTGCCATTTCTACTATGAACCGAATCGTACCTTATATTATGTCTCTGGACTTAAATTTTCTGAGAATTAATACATACTGAAGTAGTGATCAGTACAAGGGACATTGCGACCATAAATATTGCCGCAGGCATCTTTGCATTCAATGTATTTCAGGATAATTTAAAGTTTCAAATCTTTGACATTAATAATAATTAAAGATAGTCGTTGAAAAGGTAATAAAACATAAAAAAATGAAAATAAAAAATTGATGATGTTTATGTCAAAAAAACAAAAATAATAACAAAATAATGATTCTGCCAGTTACCTTGACAAATCTGTCACGATTCAAAAACAATCATGAATCAATAGAAAATAAGTGAAATTGTTTATACTTTTTCTTTCAATAGGAATTCGGCCCTTCTTGGAGCGACATCTATCCAATTTTTTTATTTGACCACGTTAGGCCAATCAGGGGCAAACGACGGTACCCCCGTAGTTAAAACGAATAAAAGTGGAAGAAAAGAAAGTAATCTGAAAAAAGAAAGTAAGTTCTCTAAAATTGTACTTTCAATGAGTTTCTAAGTACTTAGGTATAAGAAGACTAGAAGTATTTTAAAACTCCCAAATTAATATTCAAAGTTGTTCAAACTCATACCAGCGAAACTTATTAAATAAATATTGATGAATAAGTACTACTTACGTAAACTTAAATACTTATTTCAGAAAAAAAAACTTTCAGTAGTCCAGATTTATTGAAAACTAGTGGCTGCCCGCGACTTCGTACGCATTTATCGTCATATCATCGAAGACAATCATAATATCTCAAAATAATATAGCCTATGTGTTATTCTAATACATAAACTACAATATTGCCAAATTTCATCAAAATATGTTCAGTAGTTTTTACGTGATGAAGTAACAAACATCCATCTGCACAAACATCATGCTATCACTTCTCTCTCTGTGGGGTCTGCAGGAAGAAATTTCTTTTAGAAATATGCTTTACCTTTTGTATAACTTCTTTTTTTCTGTATCTATGTACTATCGTCTTACAATAAACTGTTAAATAAAAATAAATAAATAAACATTGAAATTTATAATATTTATAGGACAGGATAAAAATAATATTAGTACTTACCTAAATACTTTCTATGGCAGATAATGAATGAATGAAAGTTCTAAAGAAAGGTCCACACAGAAACCAAATGGTCCGTAACCCAAAATGGTCCGGATCACCGTGACTATCATTTAAAAAGTAATAAACATTTAGGATCTTAGGACACCGTTACTTTTACTACAATCGTTTGGTGACGAGATAAATTTTATTAAGGTTTTTTATGTCTTGTTTTAGGACAGAGGTAGTATTTAAATTTATGGTCGTATGGTCGTAGACTTGTGGTGTACTAAGATATGTTCATTATGGTCTTATTTGTACTTTAGAAGTGTTTTAATTAGCTTATATCGGTCGTGTTTAAGCAACTCATTTTAAAACACATAAAATGAATAAAGATCTATCTAAACAAATAATATCATTAAGGCCCAGAACGCACGATGAAACGCAACTGAAACTGCTAGTAACTTTTGAGTTGCATAATAGACTATTATAGCAGAGACCTCGATGCAACTTTTCGAAAACCACACACGACGCAACTGTATCGAAACGTTTCAAACTAGTTGCGTCGTGTGTGGTTTTTAGAAAACCACATAAATAGACATAGCAGAAACTTAGATGCAACTCGAAATTAACCAGCAGTTGCAGTTTCTTTGCAGTTGCTTTTCACCGTGTGTTCTGGATCTTAAACCCAGTCAATGACAGTGTTTGTCGCCGTTTCTACTTCGCTTGTTTAGAGTATGATTCACTCATGGATTTACTTAGAGTTAGAAAATTTAATGATTTCAAACTTGGTCCCATAGTAAAAGTTTTTTGTAATCACGAGTACATGCATATCATTTTCTATCGTTCACTAATTAAAAGTTACCCTATATGTATGTGTATTTAATTATAGCCGGTCCTTATTAATAATGCCCAGGAAATCACAAACCATATATTTTCTACAGTCAGTTTCTAAAAATAAACTCTATTTACCTCTAACCCACACGAGACACCAGTAAACACGGCAATTGCGATAGTACACAAAATAAAAGGACTGGAATAAATTGCATTCAGTTTTATGACCTTGGTCGGTCTTGGGCAGTTTGCTTCCCAAAATGGGACATAAAACTTTTCATGTCATAAAGGTCTGGGATAAAAGAAGGAAATGTTACTTTGTGGCACTATGCTTATGGTATAAGACTAGTGTTTAGATAGTTTATGTAAAAACCGGCCAAGTGCGAGTCGGACTCGCGCAGCAAGGGTTCCGTACCATTCATAATTGATATCGCGCAAAAAAGGCAAAAAAAACACGTTTGTTGTATGGGAGCCCCCCTTAATTATTAATATTATGTTTTTAGTATTTGTTGTTATAGCGGCAACGGTATTACATCATTTGTGAAAATTGTAACGCTGTATCTATAATGGTTCATGAGATACAGCCTGGTGACAGACGGACGGACGGACGGACAGACAGGCTGACAGACGGACAGCCATGTCTCAGTAATAGGGTCCCGTTTTCACCTTTTGGGTACAGAACCCTAAAAATGAGGTGAGAGTGGATAGAAATTTTGGATGAGAAGGCTAAGGAGATACATACATACAAATTTATTACGCATTTTTCTCATCGGGGTAGGCAGAGACCACTTTCCTTCACTTGTTACGATTTGAACACACTTCCTTCGCTTCATCCAAAAGACAAGGATGGCCATTGCAAAGATACGTCGATCAAATCAGGGATTTTTAAAGAAAGGCCAAGTCAAGTCTACCGACGTGAATGCATGAGGCGACTGATGAATGTGGATGAAGCTAAGGGAATACCTCTATCAAGTTAGGGAGGTATAGCTTCATCTAATCTTAAGAGTTCAATTGACGTTCATGTTTGAAAAGATGGATGAAAGAGAATGAAATGGACGACTAATTCCGTTTTGTATCGCCAATTCGACATTCATCACTCACCTTGAATGCGAAAATACCTGAATCCATATTACGATACGTAACAATATTGTTAGATCCACGATCCCAAAACGAGCCAATTTCTTCAAACCACAACACGCGTAACTGAGAACCTTTCCTTCTCATTATTGATACAAAATAAGTGGATAAGCCGTCCTTATAATCTTTGTTTGTGAACCGATCGTTTGAAGAAACAACCTTGTTTACTTCTCTATAATAATGTTGTTTGGCTTCTGATCTATTATTTCAAGGACATTACTGAATAGGAAGATTTGGTAGTTATTATCTACTACTTACTGTGTCATTCAATATAAATTCAAGGGGATCAGTAACTTACTAAAGAAGAGGATCCTATACGAAGTGAAGAGGCGTGTTTAGATTTGTTCCTCTGTTTTCTTTGTTTCGTCGCTGTAGTCCTAATTCTTTTGACTCTGCTTAATTGGGTTAAACTAGGCCGTACTTTTTTATCCTAAAGTGTGCATAATATCATGGACAAACTAGCTTATCCTGTTCTAAACTGGGCCGTAATAGTTTGGCCTCGGCTAAACTAGAATATCCTATCGAGCTTAGGACAAACTAGTTTGGACTAGGTAAAACTAGTTTATCCTATCGAGTCTAGGAAGAACTAGTTTAGTTTAGCCTAGGAAAAATTAGTTTATCCTGAAATCGAGTTTGGCCGGTAATAGTATATGCATCAGTGTT
Source organism: Anarsia innoxiella (assembly GCA_947563765.1). Classification (NCBI taxonomy): domain Eukaryota; kingdom Metazoa; phylum Arthropoda; class Insecta; order Lepidoptera; family Gelechiidae; genus Anarsia; species Anarsia innoxiella. Next base: position 1,887,354 of record OX387399.1, read on the forward strand.
ACTAGTGCACAGAAACCCACAGCGTAAGATGTTCTTGAATAAAGACTAGACCCCACATCTCTCATTTTCCCACGACCTTTCCGAATGACTAATCCCACATTAATTTGTATGAAAAATGAAAATTTCTAATTTTGCAGCATTGCTTGGAAGGTTTCACCAAAAATACGTTGTGACCCAACTCTTACCCTGCCTTATCTTTTACATTAACGCCGGTGTATATCTACATATCTTTAGCGGGGATACAGGGTATCGTTTACAAAATACGTGAGTTCATATAAATACATGAGAGCGAGCTTTTTTTTATAATGTTGCCTTACTTACATGTAAATACTATATTCTTGCAAATAAACGCTTCGATCTTACATAGGTTTGGTATCAATAAAATGATGAATTTAGTTTTATTTGTTTACTTTTTTTAGGTGGATAATATTTTAAAGAGATTGCTAAGAATTTCATCATCATTATCATATTTGCAATGACAGAAGATAGGCCTAGATGGCGAATACTCCGCCGACAAGTCTAACTCTTATATCGTAATATGTTATTATTGGACTCTTGTCGGTCAACTTATCATATGACATAATTATATGTACTTGCTTACGACGAACATTTTCTTAACATTTATTATCTAATTACACCTTTTATAATTATTGATCAGAATATATTTTTAATTATATCAAGTCGATCCATTTTTTTTACACCGCGTATAAAGGTTGTTCAAAATTTAGATTCGGGTGGATTCCATTTACAGGGTGAGTTATTGCTCTCTCAGTGTCGCTAATGTGTTCAATCTATCATCTGGGCCCAGTTATTGGATTCTCCTTTTCAAGTGCAAGCTTATAATGCCTTTTTAAAATTATGTTTCGTACTTTCTGCTGCTTATTTCGTAAAGCGGTCATGTGTTCGCGGTTCAATAGGTGTCTATTCTGAAAGATCGTTGATCATATTTTGACAGACAGGACGGGTTTTATAGAAATTCAGATGGATTGGGTGTTACGACCTTACGTTGGTATCTATGCTTACCTTTTCTAAGTTGATTTAGCGTTTACTACAATAGGCTTGAAGACTTTATAAAATGCAATATCCGTCACGCCTCTCTCCCATTGGGGTAGGCAGAGACCACTTTCTTCCACTTGCTTCGATCCAAACACACCTCCTTCGCTTCATCCACACTCATCCACATGTATGAGACTTTATAAATACCGTACATACTAATAAGGTCAAGGTTGCCTGGAAGATATTGCTACCTAACAATAAGGCCGCCTGTTGCTTCTTATATCCTTATTTGTGTCTGTACCTTATATCTTTGTGTGCAATAAAGAATATTTGTATTGTATTGTATATGTTATCACGTCGATGACTTAGATTATCGAAAAAAAGGGTCATTTTTCTTTCTCTTTAACCATTTAATCAAGAATCTTTATTTCATAAGCAAAATGTGACTCGTGACCTCACGCTTGAGTTAAATTTTCTATGTCAGGGGCCCGTTTCACCGTTAACAGATAAAATTTATCTGACAGGTTACATATCTCTGTCTAAAACGTCATATTTTGTTAAATAGACATTATGTTTATCTGTCAAATAAATTTTATCTTTAGATAGTGATACGGGCACCAAGTCTTTGTTTATCAAAGTGCAAGTCACGTCAAAAGCCACACATTAATGGTTTCTACCCGAGGTATCTACACACCAAAGCCGCCGGCCTAGACCGGCGGCATGCCGGCGGCATGCCGGCGGCTTTGGTGTGTAGATACCATTAGTGATACTCTTTTATATTTTTGTATTTTTTTTAACAGATTGACAAATCAAAATGCCATTTTTATGCACTATCATTAAATTACTTGCAGCTTGCACCGAACCTTATTTACTTTGAAATTAAGTTTCCCTTAAATCTCACGTTATCATTGCACCCCATTGCCATTCTTCATCAAGATACCGACACTATGCAACTTCATTTGGCGTCTTCCCAAGGACATTACATTTTGCAGCAAAATTCTTAAGTTGATGAAAATTTTGGCAAAAATGTGCAACGAAAATTTTGTTGTTGCTAACATCTTTTCTTTATAATTTTTGGGGTTAAAAAAGCGGGTACCTAATAAAGAGTGCATACTGTATATCACATTACTTTTGTAGCAGAAGCTTAATTATAATTTCTTTTTTTTTTTTTTTTTTTTTTTCTTTTTCTTTTTTAGTGATTTATAAATTAAACTACATTGTACAGTTACAAATCCAAAATGGAGAGTTCTTTTATTTTTTTACTTATTGGCCTAGCACAACATACTTTTTGACCCATAAAATGTTCGTATTGAACACATAGAGGGTGACTTTCAATTAGTGAACGATAGAAAATAATTTAATGTTTATACGGTACTCGTGATAATAAAAAACTTTTACTATGGGATCAAGTCCGAAATTATTCAAAAATTTTCGAACTTCCCATACAAAATGCACCAGCTCATAGTGTGAAATTTTTTGATGTTTCCGGACTTGATCCTGTATATCGAGTATATGCATATCCTTTTCCATCGTTCACTGATTAAAAGTCATGTTGCAATATTTGCCTACGATATTCATAAATGAATTTGAATTTGGAATCCGACGTTCAAGACAAAAATGGTCATTATTCCCGTTTTAAATTCCAAAATACAGAGTAAACAGCAAGTAATAGCAAACGCATAAAACATGAGCGGATATGCAAATTTTTGTATTTCAAAAGCCTTTCGTTTACGAATTCGTTTGTGAATTTAAAATGCTTTATGTATCTTTGGTTGGTTGTTCTGCAATTGTGGTAAGGTTTGCGATATTGTATTTATTTATTTATTTACTTATTTAAAGACTACGGACACCATGCATAGCAATACACAACAATAATTGAATGTGTTCATCATCATCATGTCAGCTCGTGGACGTCCACTGCTGGATAAAAGCCTTCCCTGAGGATCTCCACGACGGACTATTTTGCTCCACCTTCATCCACCGACTTTTCACGAGTTCCACCAGATTATCAGTCTACCTTGTTGGAGGCCTATTCATACTTACGTATCTATCACGCCTCTTTCCCATCGGAACAGACTTGTAAGGATCCAAACACACTTCTTTCGCTTCATTCACTTTAATCAGTCGCCTCATATATGCAAGATCATAGGTAGAGTGCGTATCATGAAATAGTTCCTATGGCATTATGTTGGCAGCTTTGAAGATTTGTACTGCCACAGATACCCTCATTGCAGTACGGATTTTCAATGCTGCCAATATGGCGGCGAACTATTTTATGAGACGCACTCTACGGTGTGATCATGTGATATGATTCAAACCATAAAATTCTCAAAATAGGTAAGAAGGTACCTACTATACAAACTTGTTTTATTTTACCACTAAAACTGAAGCAACTTGAAACTTTTTACGACAACATTCCCCATACTAAAGTCTTGAGCTCTTGGGTCGGGTATAAATAGCAATTAGCATAGAAATAGCCAGTGGCCTGACTTGGAGGGTAATTAACTTGTCAGAACCTGTCGACCCGTGGAAACTGTACGCCTAGTATAGATTATATTTTTGTTTATGTACTTAGTTGTAACTTTAAAATATTGGCTGGTATTTCACTCATTGACGTACGGCCCAGAACATACGATGAAACGCAACTAAAACTGCTAGTTACTTTTGAGTTGCATCTAAGTTTCTGCTATATAGACTTCTTTAGAAAATCCAATCAGTCAAAAAATGACTCGAAAAATCTAACGTGCTATTTCTAATGTCAATCTCGTATGAAAATTTTCAGTGATAACAATTTGTTTTCTTTATATTTTAACTAATGATTTATTTTAACCATATTTTTTTAAGGAAAGTCATTGAGCTGCATAAATAGAATATCTCTTTATTTTTGTTAGAGAAAATTAGATTTTTTTTTAAATCTTCAGTGTACACAACAAACTTAAAAAAAGGAAAGCAAACATTTTGCGTTATACCTCTTACCTACTTACTGAAAACAAGGGGTAATTTATGGTATCTACACACCAAAGCCGCCGGCTTTTTTGACAACTGCCATTCGTATGACGTAAAGCCGCCGGCCTAGACCGGCGGCATGCCGGCGGCTTTGGTGTGTAGATAGCATTAGGTAACTGAACCATAATTTACTACGTCATACCTAGAGTACTCCTACTGTGCCAGCCTATCTTCCTTTCCGTTTCATGTTTGCCACGTAAGCAATAGATTTTACTAAATTGAAACGGTTTTGATACGGATTACGCTGCCATAATATGCTTTATTTTGCCATATTCTTACTTTAACCAAAAAGACTTTCCTTTTAACCTTCTTTATTCTTTTCGAGTACCCTAAATCGACGGGCATGTATGAGGCGACTGATGAGTCTGGATGAAGCGAAAGTACTGTGTTTGGATCGTAGCAAGTGGAGGGAATTGGTTTTTGCCTACCCTAATGGGAGAGAGGCGTGACGGATATGTTTGTATGTTTTCTTTCATTGAAGTATTTTTTTTAAATACATAAATGTCATGCCTTTCTCCCATCGGGGTAGATTTCTAATTAGTGGTTTCTACCAGTTACTTTTACTTGCTACGATACAAAGGGTACGTATTTCAATATCTAAAGTTGTTGTACCTACGGTCATAATGCCTATGGACTGAAGGCCTAAATTTTAAGACCTATGAACAGAAGGTCTAATTTGAAAATATTTAAATAGTCGTTGAACCTAAACATTGTTAGATCTAAAACAATGCCTATTAAGTAACCTTATAGGAAAAGGCATAATTTTGAAATATCTAATAGGTGCTCGATACGGACGTACCGTAGATATAAAAACTTTATGTTTTTGCCGTGCCCTAAAATAGGATCCACAACATGTACTTACTGTAAATAATTTTTAAGACCATTTTGTAACTTTGAGGAAGCGCAATAAATATTAATATGATTATGATTATGAACTTTAGATATTTTAATACTTAACCCATACAAACACACTTTTTTCGCTTCATCCACATATCAATAACCGAATTCTCCAAACATCACAGGAAGGTACACATCTCTACATAAACAATATTGACATAATTTAATGAGGAGTGTAAATATATTATGAACAAGTGGAGACATGTTTCAATAGAAAGAGGCCAATGTTGATCTTTGTGATTGTAAACATGTATATTTAGATGGATTTCCGACTGTTACGTATTAGATTTTGGTAAACATGACACGTGTAGCAGATTATAAAAGGTTTATGAATAATATAATAAGTTTATTTATTTCGTACACCTGTCACGCCTCTTTTCATCGAGGGTAGGCAGACTTCACTTCCTTCTATTTGCTACGAGCCAAACATACTTCTTTCGATTCATCTACAGTCATCTGTCGCCTCGCTCGTACATGCACGTCGGCTTAGGGTAATCTTGACTTGGTCCGATTGTAATATTACAAAAAATAATAAATAATAAAATAATAATAATTTTAATTAAAAAAATAATAATAATAATATATTGGACATGGGAGAGGCTTTTGCCCAGCAGTGGGACGAAATAGGCTAAAAAAAAAAAAAATATATTAAAAAAAAAAAAAAAAATTAATTGTAATATTACACGATAAATTCGTTAATAGTAAAGACTCGTTCTTTAGTTACGTTTTGGGTAGCATTAAGTCATTCTTTAGTAACCAAAAATAACCAAATTATTTCCAATATCTATATCTAGGCCTTTGCCAAGCAGTGGGATCTTATTGGCTGACAAAAAAATATATATATCTTATTTTCAAAATCAAAAGACCTCGCAGCAGACCACGAAAAAGGTGGCGAGATGAGCTGGACGCCTTCTTGGATTTCTGGGCAGAGGAGGCCCAGAATAGGGAAGCATGGAAGATGAGTAGAGAGGCCTTTGCCCAGCATTGGGACACCGATGGCTATATAAGATAACATATCTCATATAAAATTCGAAAGAAAATAACAAAACATGATATATGGAATAAATTATATTAAAAGTATTGCGAAAATATATTGAAAATACGCATTTACATTTTATAAGCAAAGTACAATATATTTTTATGTTATGCTAAAATCTATTGAATATCTCGTAAAATAAGAATATGATATGAAATCACCAAAGTATTATGAAAGCTGATCCGTGCCGTGCCCAAGCAACCTTCTAAGTTAAATGAAAGTGAAAACAGTTTGAAGGCTTCAATTCATACTCGATTTCAGGATAACGTAATACGAGAACGTAGATTTTATTATCTGGAACGTAAGAAAATTTTAGGTAAGTAGGTACCTTTAAAACAATACTAGAGCTTGTCTGCAGCTTCGCACGCATTTATCGTCATAACTTGGAAAAGTTCTCCGATAACTTTAACACTTTTACTTTTCTATTTAGTCACAAACATCCTCAACATAACATCACTATATCCATACTATATATGTTACGGGCAATGTGATTAATTGGGCATTATGCATAATGCCCGGGCATTATGAATAATGCCCAATATAAGCGGGCAATGTGATAAATACTTTGCCATTAATCAAATTGCCCGGGCATTATGCATAATGCCCGTCACCTATTGGGCAGAGTGATAATAAACTTGTTTCAGTACTTTTTTTATTTTACAATGCAACCTTATCTCACCTAAACCTAACTGAAAGTCAAATAAATGTGTAGGTATTATGAAACTTAGAATTCTCATCATTTCTTCATAGGTTAAGTTGGGTTTTAGTTTCGGTTAGGTCATTCCGGACTCTGATTGGTCAAAAGGTGACATGCGCTGGTATACCTAAAATAGGTACTTCCTAAATCCCTAAAATACTACTTCCCTAAAATATGTGGAAAAGGTTGATGGCTGGCACATGCGTTGAGACCTGTGTGAAGGTGCTGCTGTGATGCCGGTCATGTACCTATGTGGGTTCTATCAAGCTAATAAGCCTTTTACTTTTCATTTATTTACCTATACCTGGTTCTGGATATTGCATTGGATTTTTTTATAATTAGTTTATTGATTTAAGCTCTATTGAAATGTAAATTTTAATGTTTGTTTCTGTGTTTTAGCCTAAGAATTTGTAAAACTGAAATTGAAAAGAGCAACCCACTCTTGCGAATCTAGTATTAACTGTAAAAAATGACCCGTCCAAAGTGTTGTCAAACCTATTTTCATTGTATAACGGCGTTGCCGCTAAAAGAAACACGAACGAACTTTATACGAGCGTTTAATGCAAAACGTAGCTAATTTACAACTGAGGGCGAGAATTAATATACGTTCATGGAGATGTGTCCCACCAGGTGGAAGCTCATTCCAATGCAGTATATTATTCCCTGACTCGATACAAGCTCGATCAATCAAGACTCAATCAAAACAAAATATGGTTTCGGGGGTAACCAAAACGAGTGTACACCTCTATAGCGCATTTCAGGATACATGTGCCGCCATCTAAGTTTTCTCTTGACGTATTAACTGTATCCCAAACATTGTCAACTAGCGCCGCCTTTATCCTCTAACTAATTAGGGTTGTTATAATTGTCATTTTCATTTTCATTTAACTTAACCCCCAAAGTTGTCAATTTGTATGAAATATTATGCGATGTTCAGTTGGTTAAATACAACTTATTTTATTTGTTACTTTTTATAGTCGAAGGTTTTTAAAAATTTGAATTTTTTTCATTCGCATTATTTTTTTAAAATTAAAAACTTAAAAAATTCTTATAATGCCGAAATTATGAGCATTTTTTTCCTTTAGGTACCTATGCAACACAAGCGTTAAGTTTCTAAAACTTAATTGTATTGAAGTACTTAATAACATAACATAATTATGAGATGACAAATTATTTTTCTACTCTACTTCAATAATCTTTGTCTTGCTAAAAATGCAGAAACCTAAATTCTTCCTAAAGCAATGACCTAAAATTTCTAAAAAAATTGTTTACTAATATGTCTCTGACAACGTTTCAAAAATTTGGCGACTTTAGAATTATTGCAACCTACAATTATCAAGTTAATGGACTATTATTATCAAATTGCCCAATGGTCTTTGGGCATTATTCATAATGCCCGGGCAATGTGAGAAATAGCACAAATTTGATAGTAATTAATCACATTGCCCAAAACAGCTGGGCATTATTCATAATGCCCGGGCATTATGCATACTGCCCGCATTAATCACATTGCCCGTAACATATATACTATACTTACTATTATAATATTATAAATGCGAAAGTAACTCTGTCTGTCTGTCTCGCTTTCACGCTAAAACGGCTGAACCGATTAAAACGAAATTTGGCACACAGATAGGCTATAGCCTGAGAAAGGACATAGGCTACTTTTGATTTATAATATTAATATGGATAAATAATAAACAAAACTCAGTATTCCACGCGGACGAAGTCGCGGGTACAGCTATTACCTATAAGGGGCCTTTTCACCAAAGATGAGATTAAGCTATGTTGCTATGGATGCATTTGATATCCACCTATCATAATATTCATATTTGATAATGGGCTATGGAGCGCAGTATGCTTGGTGTAAAACTTACTGACAAGGTAAGAAACACCGTACTGCGCTCTAAAACGCGTATTGCTGATGTGGCAAAAACAGCTGCCAGGCTGAAGTGGGATTGGGCCGGCCACGTCTGCCGCATGACAGAAGACTTATGGGCAAAAACAGCTACCCAATGGCTACCAACTGCCAAACGGCGTCGCGGCAGACCGCGGAAAAGGTGGCGGGACGAGCTGGATACCTTCTTGGGTACCTGGGCGGAGGAAGCTCGAGACAGAAAGTCTTGACGTATGAGGAGAGAGGCCTTTGCCCAGCAGTGGGACACGAGTGGCTAAATAAGATAAGATAAGATAAGATAAATAGGATAGGATAGTGTGATTAGGATGTTTGAGGTACCTTAAAACAAATAAAAAACCTGTTTCACTACATATAAATAAAATTTAACTTCCAGATAAACCTATGTCTACTTCATAAAGCATAACAAGATGCGGTGGTAGCCCAGTTGGTAGAACGCTTGCCTCGAGTTCTGAGAGCGCGGGTTCGAATCCTGGCGCGGGCACGTACCTCTGAGTTTATTTCTCATGTACGGATCAATTTATTTGATTACCACTTGCTAACGGTGAAGGAAAACATCGTGAGGAAACCTGCATACACCAGAGAAGAAATTCGAAGGTGTATGTGAAATCCGCCAACCCGCACTTGGCCAGCGTGGTGGATTACGGCCTAATCACTCTCTGTATGAGAGTAGGCTCGTGCCCCTCGGTGGGGACATGTATGGGCTGATAAAGAAGAAGAAAGAACATTTTAGACAGTGACTGGTATAAAACATCTGTCAGATAAATTTTATCTGTACAAGGTGAAACGGATCCATAGAATTTTAACTTACAGATAGCATAGGCCGAACGCCAGCTCTCAAACCCCCGGCAGCTTTGAATACCAAGGCAGGTTGCATCTTCAATAATATCAGTCGAAACATTTTCTTGTTTGACAATGACATGTCTTCCCAAGCCAAGTTGTACACAAGGATCGACAGGTCATCGCTCTGTGGGTATTATTTTTATTAATTAACTAAGAAACAGACTAAATTACTGGCCAAAACTAGCAGATAGAGGATTTGGTGAGAAAATACATTGACCATTTTTATATGGACGTTGGACCAAGTGCTGCCCAGAATGGGGACATAGTGCATTATGTACCTTAGACTAATAGTAATCTGTAAACGAAAGGCCATTAAAATCTTTCCGAGGAGTTTGGAGAAAAAAATGTTTTTTGTTGAGATTTTTCATAGTGAAATATGACAACAAATGGAACATTGACATTGTTAATACTACTTGTACGTTTATTGTTCGAGCTTTAATGACATTATTAAATTAGTCTTGGTAACTATTTCCTTGAGCTACTGATTTTTAGTAAAAAAACAATCATACTTGTCTACGTATCTCTTCAAGTACAAAAGACAATAGAATGAGTCCGCCTAAGTACGCTACGACCATGCATCCATACATAATAATGTTTCCTTTGTCCTAGAAAATACAAAAAAAATATATACCTGTATATTTTACTTATACATTTTTATCAATTTACTCAAAAAAAATGGATACCTACCTACTTAATACCTTTTTGTTTTGAAGATACTTACCTCCAAAGAAAATTCTGATTGTATTTCAGAAATCACTTATTTGCAGTAAGAATCAGGTAACAGAAATGCCATTTAATTATGTTCAAATTAAAAGAATTCGAGAAAACTCAAAAGTATATCGCTATATCGAAAAATACTTTAATTTCTCATGTACTTACACCAAACACAATTTGATATAACAAAAGACTATCTGCGATTAAATTATAGAAGTAATTGCATGATACATTTAAACCAAAAGCTGATTGTGAGTCTCGGAAAATCCTGGAAAATATATATTTTTTAAATAGGAAAGGACTATTTGCAGGAGTGTGTGGCTTAAAAGAATACAAAGTAAGTTAAACAATAAAGTAGCAAGAGATCACCTTATTGCTAGGTAGCAATATCTTCCATACAACCATAATAAATAAAGGTCTATCTACACAGATCCGGGCCGTGCACGCAACGTGTCCGGGCCGTGGCCCGTCAGGAGGGAAAACAATACGTCGTCATGACAACGTGTGTGAACGAATCCATGGAAAATGTATGGAATTATATTTTCTCCCTGACACGTCCCGGACACGGTCCGGACACGTTGTCATGACGACGTATTGTTTTCCCTCCTGACGGGCCACGGCCCGGACACGTCCCGGGTACGGTCCGGATCTGTGTAGATGGACCGTTATACTTACCTTAGGATAAACGAATGATACTTTACAACATCCGCAAGTTTATCTCTTATTTCATCATTACTAAATTTCCCATCAAACTGCGTTTTCAATTGATGTTTCAAAATTTGAATATGACCAATAAGATGGAATATAAACGCATAATTCGTAGTATTATGAATTACTATGATAATACAGCCAACCCATACAAAGTAAACGTTTAGAGTATGCACTATGAACCATTTTCTGTAATTGTATTCGTAGTCGAACGGCCATACTGTGTAAATTACAGTTTCCAAACGAGCTGTTTGATTTTTTATTAATTCTCTGTTTTTATAGTTGTTGAAACCTGGAAATACATATTTATATTTTAAATGCGAAAGTGTGTGTACGTGCGTATATTTGTCAATGGGGATGATGACTACATTCGAAAATTCAAAAAATAATTCGTCCGTCTTTTAGGCTATTAAAAAAAATGTAAACACGTTTTTTACCTGATCAAATACATAAATAATAATAAATACATAAAAATACAAAGATACAGAACATCAAAGTTACGGAGTGGGGGGTTTTGATGTCACTCCTCGGTTAAAATCGTACTGAGGCGTGACGTCATGAGCAACTTTAACCCAGTGTATCTGTGTCATTTTTTAGTTTAAGAGTAAAAAGAAAAAATACGTGTCGAATATTTTAAAATAATCTATGTAATGGACTAAAAAAAATATTTTTGTCATCATGCCTATTTGCTAAAAGCGGGTGACACGCAATTCCACAGCCGGTTGCTCGCAGTTACGGAAGTGACTTAAATCTTTCGCGCAAGAATTACAAAACAATTACAATAATGAAGAGTTAAATTTATTTATTTATTTATTTATTACAGCCAAAAAACACCACCATTACGGGAGACTATCCCAAATCGATGGTATTACTTAAATTAAATTTCATTAAGCTTTAACTCAGTTATTAAATCATTACGCATAATGATTACAATAACAATACAACAACAAACAATTATAATTATTGTAAAAGCGAAAGCAAGTAAGCAAAAGTAAGCAAGCTTTATTTTATTTTATTTTTATTTTATTTATTATGGCACAACCACAGTTTACAGACTTATTCATAAATATTATAGTTTTGAGGCTCATAAATATTATAGACTGATGACGGTTACGCACAACATTCGATAGAAATTGCTACAGTAACAGGAACATTACTACTGAAATAACAAAATTAGAATTTAACAAATAAACAAACAAATTAGGAACTACTTATAAAGGTACTATTTTGTTGCAGATTTTAAATAACAGTGTGGAGATTGGGCAAAAATATCTAAAGATTTACTATTTCTATTGTGGACTCTACACATTTTATTTATTAGAAACAAACAAACATTTATTGGAAACATTATTGTAGCTTTTTTAGATTCAATAGATTCAATAGAGATTTATTCATAGGTAACCCAAAATTACACTTGAATGCGTCAGAAATATAAAACAAAATAAAAATAAAAACAAAATTATAACAAGTTAACAAAAGTAAAAGCAAATTAACTGACTGAAGCTACGCTGACTTCGGAAGGCAGATTCCCCTTGCTTGTCAAAACAACGCAAAGGATATCCTGTTAGTATTCCAAGTTATGCGTACATACCAGTAAGCGCACACCAAGCTAGCCAGTCACTCATAAGAAAAAAACCCATAAAATAGGAGGCTCGACGAGTGTTCTTCTCGCATTGGATTAGTTTCTGAAATATTAAACAAATAATTACAGGACATGTTGTGGCTAACTTACATTTAAAACGAATAAAGCTATTTTACTCTGTGAAATAAAATATAAATAAATATATGCAGTCCGGCTGTGGAATTCATTGCCACACACTATACGTGACACTCACTCTCTCCACATTTTCAAACGGAAAGTTAAAGAGCACTATCTTTCCTTATCATAGAGAATACAATATATATTTATATAAATTATAATATTTATGTTTGTGTATTTATCGAATATATATGTGTAGGTTTATACTTATATATTTATTGTTTATTGTAGTGACTATCCTGCCTTCATGCTATCACTTCTCTCTCTGTGGGGTCTGCAGGAAGAAATTTCTTTTAGAAATATGCTGTACCTTTTGTATAACTTCTCTTTTTTTCTGTCTCTATGTACTATCATCTTACAATAAACTGTTAAATAAATAAATAAATAAAACAAACATACATTATTACTAACCTATCTGTCACGTTTCTTTCCCATCACACTTAGGTACCTCCACTTGCAATAATCCAAACACACCCCTTTCGCTTCACCCATATTCATCAGTCGTCTTTAAGTTTGTGAAATAGTTACATAAATATTACATACATACATATGCGTCACGACTCTCTCTTATTGGGACAGGCAGAGACCACTTCCAAAAAAAAAAAAAATAGTTAACATACTTATTTCATAATCAGATAAACATACCTTTCGAGCAAAAGGATCTCTATTGACTACATTATAGACATGTATTTTGTCCATGAAATCTTTCATTATCATTTTGTAACTATTTTGCTTTGATGAAATGATGAGGGCCTAAAATCAATTTAAAAAATAGACAATTCAGTTGGAATAATTTTCTGGCAGCTTGTTATCAGTAATTATTATATAAATGTTCTCCACTTAGAAAATCACGTAAAAAATATTGTATGACATTACTTTGATGATTTTCCTCGTAATTTTCACCACCTTAAGTTTTTTTGGATATTGAATGTTCTTTTATGCAGTCAAAAGTAGTTTTGACTGGTTATAAGTTTTGAGTGTAACATAATATTGTACTATGAGAATATGTCATACTATCTACACCTAATAAGTATAAAAACAGATATATTACACATACAAATCCAGAGACAAACATCTCCATTTTTACCCGACTACGGGAAATCCAAAAGTATAGGATAATGATTTTCACATAATATATTTAACAGTATACTTACTATGACCAAACCATTAACAGGCAGTATGGAAAGGATAACACCCCGAATATTTAAAGGCAGCTCACTATACTTCATATAAAAGTAAAGAAGTTGAGATAGAAAGGTTACAGGGGCGATTGTTACAACCAAAGTTCTATTAACTTTGAAAAATCTCCTGAACCTCGGTTCTTCGTAACCCCACCATATTTGCTTTCCTAGAGCATTATAATCAATTAAAAGAGCGAGGATTTTGTAAAATGTTTGCTTTCGGGGGTGTTGTCTAAAAAATAAAAAAAATATTAGTAAAACTTTTTCACTTAATTTTTTTCAATTTTTTTTTATTTAGAAGCTTTTTCTTGGGAAATTGTATATCTACTTAGGTACTAAAGGCCGCCCGCGACTTCGTAAGCATTTATCGTCATATCTAGGAAGTATAAGATAACATCTTAAAATAGGCTACGATATTGCCAGGTTTCAACAAAATCTGTTTAGTAGTTTTTGAATGAAAGAGTAACAAAATCTCCTCACATCCATTTATCCATCTATCCATCCATGAGCTCAAACTTTGACATTTATAATATTAGTAGGATTTTAGATATAAAACACACTTTAACCCTTTCGGGCCTGATGGTGTATATTTATACCATACTGCTTGGGACTGAAGGGACAATATGTCCCACAAAAAGTCAATTGAAGACTGAAGCTTTATTTTTGCCTTTAAAGTGGGACATTATATCCCAAAACGTCATTTACTTATTTAGTCAGACTTTGACTATGATAGTTTTAAGCTAGCAACATTAGTTCGGAGTCTGTGCTCAATTAAACGATAGCAGTGCGAACTAGTGACGGATATTTTTGAATTTTTGAGGTGTTTATAGTGATGTTTTCAGGTAAGTTCTATGTTAATAATATTGTGTGACCTAATTGATCTTTCATTATTGATATATTAACAAAAATACGTCCTTTTTTTAAGTGAAAATACTAACATTGGGACATAATTTCCCATCAGTCATTATATGGGTATTTTATTATATTAGACTAAAGACAAAACTACACTAAACTTCGTTTACTTGTTTGTTATTGTTTTGAAACATGGCATACTAGCGTGTAAGTATGCCATAGTACCAACGTCCAACTTTTGTATCTAACAGATATACCTACTAACACTCAAATAATAATGATCTCTTAGACTATAATAACAAAATGATTGGTGCTCGTTACCTACTGAAGATATTTGTTTGAAATTTCTCAAAAATGTTGATTATTAGTTACTTTATTATAATAATTAAAGTCATACTGAATTAAATTACAGTAGTTTCTTTTATTTTAAAAAAATGACAAAATATCAACGAACTGTATGGCAGTTAGGCATAAAATTTATTAATGACAGGACTGATGGGACATATCGTCCCAATTTAAAAATTGCAATTTATGTGCTTAAAAAAAGTCTTAGAGACTTGTTATAGGTACTAGATATCAATTTTAATAACATAAAAGACATCTATCTATCTAATCAATGTTTTTAGTTTTCAGTCCTAGCACTGCACCCCTAGACCGGACCGAAAGGGTAGATGTCTCTACCTTTTCTATTCTAGATCCTTTATACTTATAAAATATATTAAATATAAAATATTCAAAACTTACAAGTAATAAGTATCAGCCATTTTGAACGTTTACCACCAAAACGTAACGTAAACTGAAACTTTTACGTTTCAGTACGTAGTTACGTAGTATTTACGATAACAACCGCACGATGTAAGCGTTTCCATAACGCATAAACGTTTCGCGTTATGCAAAATATTCTCATTCCGTCCTTGGGTGTTTAAGGAGCAATTTTTGTAAATCGAAATGGAAAATGCTTAAAAAGGAATTATTGGAAATGAAATTCGTGTAGTTTTATCCCGATATACTTTAAAAGATGGAGAGATAATCTGGATGCATTTTTACGCGAATGGCGGGACGCCACCGGAGACCGTGTTAAGTAGAAAGTCGCGGTGGGAGGCCTTTGCCCAAAAAAACTTTATATTGTTTAAATCCGACTTCATACCGAAATTATAAATGGTAATGTTTGTGCCGTTGGATGTATGGATAGATGTGGGGATATTTGTTATTCTTTCATTCCAAAACTATTAGGTATACAGATTTTAATGAAACTTAACAATATTGTAGCTTGCTATTTAGAATAGAATAAGGACTACGTACGTAAGTTACGTAAGTTTTTAAAGATATGGCCATAAACGCGTAAGTATGAAGACGCGCGCAAACTTTAAAAAAAAATCACAGAAGTAAGTAAATAGGTTTATCATGTTTTTTCGGCCAAAACGTCCTTAATAAGGTATCAAAATTTGACAAAACAAAATCACATACCTTTAGTAAAACATTAGGTACCTACCTAAAATGCTTTGGGTATAGAATATATAAGAAGGAGCCATACCGTCTGAATCTGCGTGCCTGGTCTGGCGCAAAATGATTACTTTTTGTATGGTACTACCTAACGTTTGACAGGTCATCTACCAAGAAAACTATGAAAAAACTTTACGCAACCTTGGCACGCTGTCATAAATTCATTTGTATCTGAAAAAAAAAATGGGGCCACTCCTTATATTCCTTCTTCATTGCTTAAATGTTTAACGAAAAAAACTTTTTTAAATAATCGGTATCTAGTACAACGACATCACACAGCTTTAGTAAAATATTACCTACTTTAAATATTTAACGATAAAACACTTTTTTTAAATGTCCACATAATGGAAACAGTTTAAAACTCGAATCTTTCTCTATGATTACTTTAAAAAAGTACTTAAGTAATCAAAGGCTGTATAATTTTTGTTTGCTTTGCTTTTCTTAGAAGACACGAATTATAAGACGATTGTCTTTTGTCTGTAAACTATACTTACACTCAAGGGTTTCTAGTAAAATCAAAGGCAAAAGCAGAAGCTTGATTACAAACGAGTATCAAAGAGGAAATATTACATTTTTATTGATAATAGGGCATGGTGTGTAAATGCTCTAGCTCCACACGATCATAATATTTAAGTTGTTCTTTTGTAAACACATGATTGTAAACAATATTTTTAAAAAGAGCAACCTCAAGAGTTTCTTTGCTGGCTTTTTCTCTGGGGAATCTGCCTTCCGAAGTCAGCGTAGCCTCAGTCAGTTAATTTGCTTTTACTTTTGTTAACTTGTTATAATTTTGTTTTTATTTTTGTTTTATATTTCTGACGCATTCAAGTGTAATTTTGGGTTACCTATGAATAAATCTTTATTGAATTGAATTGAATTGAACATCGAAGATTCTAGAAAACACTGTCCATTTATTACTTAATTTAAATTCTTTAATTGAAATGCTTTAGTTTGACAATAATATTTTGTTTAATTCTGACATTCTTCTTTAAACAAAATGTTCACATTTTATGCGAAAAGACCTAGATTTAACGAAAATTTTAGTTTGTCGTAAATACCTATCCCCTTCGGCTATGGAAAAAACATCAAACGAGTTTTAAAGATAGTTTTGACGTTAATTCGTTTATTAACGTCGAAAGAATCTTTAAAACTCGTTTTGTAATAAGGGGGTATAAATTTATCTATTTCTAAATAAGCTTAAGCGAAACTTTAATTTGTGAGTTGACAAGTTTTTTGGAAATCAATTTGTGATAAGCTACGTAAATAATCCTATTATATTAATATTATACATGTCATTGTTTGTGCCGAAGGATGGATGGATGTTTGTTACTTTGTCATGTAAAAACCACTGAACAGATTTTAATGAAATTTTACAATAACTTAGCTTGGACATCAGAATAACACATAGGCTATATTATTTTGAGTTATCATTATTTTTTTCCAAGTTACGACGATAAATGCGTACGCAGTCGCGGGCAGGCCCTAGTACAATAAGTAAGAATCAATTTGGCAGATTTTGACTCAAGCTTAAGTACCTATATATTTAAATTCCATTACACGCCCACTCAATATCACACACACGCTCGTCAAAATGAGATATGCTAGTTTCACAGCAGCGATTCATTCATTTGAATGAGAATGTCGTACAAATTTGGCTTACCGTAGAATCTGTTTCGAGTTACAAGTGCAACGCGCGTGACCATAGAACAAACTAGACGTGGATTGAGGAAATTTTGACGCGGCTTTATAGAAATAAAGAATATTATTGTTGCGGTTTTTGTAGATGCTTCTTTTAAAGTTATATTATGGTTATTACATCCATCCAAAAACCCAAAAATGAAATGGGAATGATGTCGCTCGACGAGGCAGATCACAATTTCAAAGATGAATCTTTTATTACATACATACAAATCCGTCACGCCTCTCTCCCACTGGGGTAGGCAGAGACCACTAAAAAAAAGGCCAAAAAGGCCAAACCAAGAGTACCCTAAATCGACGGGCATGTATGAGGCAACTGATGAGTGTGGATGAAGCGAAAGAGGTGTGTTTGGATTGAAGCAAGTGGAAGGAATCTTTTATTCTAACAACATAAATATGCCACAGGTCCCAGGTTTGATTGCTACTAGAGACAAACATGTCTGTGATGTACCTACCTACACAGATGTTTTGTCAAAAGTATCAGGAAAAGTATCACTTTCCTTTTAACCAGGTATAGTGTTAGTGATGTAGAACACATTCCACGAAAAAAAATTTTTTTTGAGCTCATTTTTTATTAAGAATTTCATTATAATCGCGCGTTTCGCGGGCTCTAATGCTCTAAAGAACACACGGTGAAACGCAACTGAAACTGCTAGTTACTTTTGAGTTGCATCGAAGTTTCTGCTATAGACTTCCTTAGAAAACCACACACGACGCAACTAGTTTGAAACACTTCGTTTCAGTTGTTTTTTTTTCAAAACACACGGTGAAACGCAACTGCAACGCATCTGAACTTTTGAGTTGCATCGAAGTTTCTGCTATAGACTTCCTTAGAAAATAACACAAGACGCAATTAGTTTGAAACGTTTCGTTTCAGTTGCATTGCAGTTGCGTTTCACCGTATGTTTTGGCGCTTACTCCTAAAATAATACCACCTTTACCCTTTTTATACATTTTCACACATCCCCTTGAATTCTAGTCACGAATGCCTCATCAGTTCAACCAGGCTTGCTCTCGCAGCGTTCAAACAATAAACTTAAACGACTTAACTTAATCCAACACTTTTAGAGCCTAAACTCCATTGAAATTCTATTAAGAGTTAAGCTCTTTTGGTAATAAATGTAAATATGAAAAGGAACTAATTTAGGGAGCGCGAATTAGGCGTTATTGTTAAGAATATTTTGGGTGATTTTGTACATTTTGTATGTAAAAACGTTTTTAGGACTGGGTCTAACTTGTCATGTGTTGATCGGGTTTTTAGGGTTCCGTACCCAAAGAGTGAAAACGGGACTCTATTACTGAGATTTTTTTTAACCTATTTCGTCCCACTGCTTGTCAAAAGCCTTTCCCATGCCTCTCCAAACACTCCTGTTATTAGGTGCATCCCACTACCAGACTTAGCTGACCAATAAATTAAATAAAGCAAATTGAATTTATAGCCAAACTTTTTTCTAGCCAACCTCCTTTAATTTGGCAAAAAAAATTGAATAAAGAACTTAGTTCATTAGGAGTCTAGAATATAAAATTCGAATTTAGAAATCCAATAGATTTTAGAGAGACTTTTTACCTAGCGTTGCCGAGGTAAGATTACCTTAGATTCAAGAATTAAAACGTAGATGGATGGTTGTGTCAAAACTGTCATAATAAAAAATACGTGTTCCGGCCAGGAGGAATAGACGACAATGATAACGGCGCAGCGTAGTTGTAGAATTATATTTGGAGTTACATGATGATATAGTAACTGTACTGACTGGATGACTGGACAGTAGGTTCAAAACAACTGGACAATAGTAATGACTTGAAGCTACGCTTATACACTAAGATGCTGGCCGCGTGATAGGCTACGTGATTGCTGATGCAGCGGAACCATATCGACGCAGAAATATTTCACGCTTGCTGACTTGTCTTATCAATCACGCACTTGAGGTCCGCACATACGTATAATTATTAGTACATGAAAGTAGTAAGTAAAAAAAAATCCGCTAAATAATAATTATAAATAGTCATACGAAAGTAACATGTGGTGAATGACATATCCAAATAAAATAGTCCATTGAATTATAGAGTTTTGCTTGATAAACCATTTGTAGCTCTAGCTTATTGATTTATTTATTTAACAGTTTGTTGTAAAATGATTTACATAGAGACAGAAAAAAAGAGAAGTTATACAAAAGGTACAGCTTAATACTACATTTTGTTAATAGGCATGTAATTTTATACATTTAATAAGTACTGAAATAATAATAATACTCTTGTTTTATTTGAGACTCCATCTATGCTTCAGTTCATTCATCTGACCTCATTCACGTCGTAAGTAAGTAGGTACCCGTAGTACCTAGATACCTCGGGTGACGTTTGAAAAATGGCTTTTTAGTGAAAAGGTACCTGATATCTAAAGACTCAATTTCTTGGTTTGAATTTTCAATGTAGGTCATGCTTTTAGAAGAATTATTTTAAAAATGCATCACAGCTGAAAATTACTTAAAAATCTGCATTGTCTTATGTAAAAGCACAGAGCACCCCCTATAGAGCCCGAATCATTACAATTTTATTCGAAACAAAACTCACAACTTTAGGCGGCAAGAATGAAGTGCGGGGGACGTGACAACTATGCTGTGATTTGCTGAATCAAGGTCAACGCATCGCTTAGAGATGTGCCGTGACGACAGTTAGGTTTATCGATAAAACATTTACATAAGTGTGTTACATTTTTTATTGTTGAACAATTCGATGTTATAACAAAATTAAATAATTAGAGAGGTTAAGTTAAAATTGCATGACAATTGACGACACTTACCGGTAAAATTAATTTGAAAATAAATACATGCTTCCGAAAACTGAATTTCAGTGTCCCAAATAACCCAAAACTAGGTTATTATTTAGAAACTTCTAATAAATATGCTGTACTTTTTTTGCTCAGGACATTTAGGAAATCTTTAAAAGAAAACAAACACTAACTTTATTCTATTATTTGCGATGATAGGTAATAAAAAAATATCGAAGTACTGTTCTTTACATATTAATAATAATTATTAGTTATTTTTTATCTACATCTCATCTCAACAAAAAGTGTATATTATTATTGTATTTGATAAAATAAATCGATTACATTCAGTCGATAAATTTGTTACAACTCTAGTACTGAAATTTCGGAAACGAAAAAGGATAAACATAGTAATTAGCATAATGACAGAAAGGGATGTAGGCAAATCAAAATTTGTTGTCCAGTGTAACATGAACTCCGCGTAATATAAAACAAAAATTGTTTATACTTATCGGTGAAAAGATATTCCATTTTTCTTAAAGCAAGATGTCCCAGAATTTTTCCCGTACCATTTCACAAAACACACTGTCATTTTATTACGCTTTAAAGCAAAATAAGAGCCATGTAAATTGCGAAAAAGCTTGTGCGTACGGATGTGACAGCTGGTCAGTACTGACTTGAATGACATAGTTCGCTTTGCTACATCTGCCGAAAAAGACATATGTACGGTGCACGTCTATTGCCTTGCAAGTGCACTCTATTAGGGGGTGCTCTGTGTGTAAAAGGAATGTTTTTCAATTGTTTTATTATGGTATTAATTACATCCAATTAATAGGGATGACGACTACATTCAAAAATTCAAAAAATAATTAGTCTGTCTTTTAGGCTATTAAAAAATATATGAAACACGTTTTTACCTGATCAAATACATAAATAAATACAAAAATACAGAGCATCAAAGTTACGGAGTGGGGGCTATTGATGCCACTCCTAGGTAAAAATCGTACTTAGGCGTGACGTCACGAGCAACTTTAACCCAGTGTATCTTTGTCATTTTTAGTTTAAGAGAAAAAAGAAAAAATACGTGTCCAATATTTTAAAATAATCTATGTGATGGACTAAACAATTTTTTTTTGTCATCATGCCTATTATAATTAGTGTAAAAATGCCAAAGGATAGATGGATTTGAAGATGTTAGTTAGTTAGTTAATCCACGCAAAAAAATCTGAACAGATTTTAATGAAACTTAACAATATTGTTGCTTGCACA
The DNA here is from genome assembly GCA_947563765.1 of Anarsia innoxiella. Taxonomy (NCBI): domain Eukaryota; kingdom Metazoa; phylum Arthropoda; class Insecta; order Lepidoptera; family Gelechiidae; genus Anarsia; species Anarsia innoxiella. The sequence goes on from OX387399.1 coordinate 1,909,192, forward strand.
TCAGAAAAACATTATAGACTGTATTATTAACGTATTTTTTTTTTCAAGATATTACGATAAACGCGAACGGAGTCGCTGTCAGCCACTAGTCCATATCTATATGCACATCGGTCGTGCCTATCTCCTATCGGGGTAGGCAGAAATCACTTCGCTCTACTTGCTTCGACCCAAACACGCTTTCTTCACTTCATACACATTCGTCAGTCGCCTCATACATGCACGTTGATTTATGGTACTCTTGACTTGGCCTTTCGTAATAATATAATTATAAATCTGTCAAGCGTTTTTACCCTCATCCAAAAACACTTCGCTATTACAAGAGTTATCAAGTTCAATATCATTCTTACTTAATAATAAATAATATCAGATATGACTTGGTTAGTAGGAAAAGGTCTCGTCACCACTCGTGCCCACTCAAGACCAACTTCTTCACAATGACAAGCAAGTTCTGACATAAAATATGTGCGTGGCTTAGATCTGATAAAAAACAAGATTCATCATGTCAGTTTATGGACGTCCACTGCTGGACAAAAGCCCAAGGATCTCCACAACGACCGGTTTTGCGCTGCCCACATCCTACGGTTCCCAGCGACTTTAACCAAGTCGTCAGTCCACCTTGTTGGAGGCCTTCCCACACTGCGTCGTCCTGTGCGAGATCGCCGCTCGAGAATCTTTCTGCCCCATCGTCCATCAGTTCTGCGAGCAATGTACCCAGCCCATTGCCACTTAAGGTTTGCGATTCTTCTAGCTATGTCAGTGACTTTGGTTTTTCTGCGGATCTCATAATGGTCTGTCTACACATATCCGGGCCGTGCCCGGGACGTGGCCGGACCGTGGCCCGTCAGAAAAGTAAACAATTCGTCGTCATGACGACCGGATACGTTGTCATGACGACGTATTGTTTTCCCTCCTGACGGGCCACGGCCCGGATACGTCCCAGGCACGGCGTATCCGGTTGTCATGACGACGAATTGTTCTCCCTCGTGACGGGCCACGGCCCGGCCACGTCCCGGGCACGGCCCAGATATGTATAGACAGACCTTTATACTGTCATATTCTGATATTGATTACCGGTTTGGGATATGATATAAGCTGATTTAGCTACGCCTTCACTGGACCAGAATCGGAGCGTACGGAGTGGAAGGATTTGTTGCTTTGTAGCAATTTTTATGGCGGAGAAATAACGATTACACGCAGTACATTAGAAATCAATACAAAGCAACGAATCATTCCGCTTCGTACACTCCAATTCCGATCCAGTGGATGCATAGCTTTAGCAAAACATTCAATTCCTCATCAGTAGTATCTTTTATTTACTTTCTATCATTTACAAATTAAAGGCTACTTATGTACTCAATTTCTCAAATGTTAGTTAAGGCTTGCGTCAATCTAGCTCATGAATACAAAGTTTCGGCTTAGCCAAGCATCATCTTAACTTTTTATTCAATCTAAGATGTTTGGAGCACACATCTGGGCCCGCTGTTAAGTACATTTCCTTTTTTGCTCGCAATTTATTGCTGTCTTAAACAGTGTTTTGTTTTTACGAGCAATAGCACTGTTGGTTTTGCGCTTTCTTTTGTTTTTCGTGATTAATTTTTAGGTGTTTGTGAAGTGTCTATTTCTAGAATATACTCGTGATATGTTCCGTTGTAACATTTTATTGAAACGCTTTTGTGTGGCAGGTTACGAAATAAAATGTAAAAAACCGACCAAGTTCGAGTCGGACATGACTGACAATACGTTATTACGTAGTTATTACGCTATGCGTAGACGCTGACATTCGGCGGGTGATTGATATAGTACGCGGTCGCTGATTGACTACGTACCTGAAAGCTATAAACGTATTGTCAGAGTAGTGTGAACAAAAAATGCCGTTTATTTTCACGTTTACACTTGGACTCAAAGGAAGCCTGCTCACATTCGGCTGCTTATAATATTCAGTTTGGTATCTCCAAAAAAAAAATATACATATAAAAAATAAATTCTTCAAATAATAATTCTAGAATAATTAGATAGATAATTCAATTCAATCCACAAATAAACATAATTATTTCCGACGCTACCTAGATGGCGTTACTTGTACTCTGAAACGCGATGACGATGTGTGTATTGCAAACAGTGACTACTTTTTATTCTTGATACAAAATCGCCGCTCTACACTTTTACACTATCCTATGTAAAGATTTTTGAAATATCACTTTCGAATACTTTCAAAGAAGGTGATTGAATGCGCACTCAATAAGATAAGTGGAACCTAATTTGTATGAAGATATAAGTGGCTCCTAATATTATAACCCACTACGTCCAATTCTACGTCAAACAGAGTACCTTAGTATACAAATAATGCTCAAAAGTAGTCCCCACATACATAAGTATTCCATAGCTGTTTATCACAGCAATATTTGACAGGATATTTTCTTTCCAAAAAACCAAAATAGTTTATTTTACGTCAATAGGAATGATGACTACCTACATTCAAAAAATGACATTATAATTAGTCCGTCTTTTAGGCTATTAAGAAGTACTTGAAACACATTTCTTATCTGATCAAATACATAAATAAATACAAAGGTACAGAGCATCAAAGTTACGGAGCGGGGGATTTGACGTCACTTCTACGTAAAAATTGTACTTAGGCGTGACGTCACGAGAAACTTTAACACAGTATATCTTTGTCATTTTTAGTTTAAGAAAAAAAAACGTGTCTATTATAAAAAAAAAATATATGTTTCTGTGTGTGTTTTAGTGTGTGTGTATGTTTTTTGTTGTTAAGTATGTGTGATTTAAAATTGAGTAACAGGGTACGAAATAGTGTGATAAGGGAACGATGTGGGGTGAAAGAGGATGTAGTGACAAGAATTGAGTAAGGGATGCTTAGATGGTTTGAGCATGTAGAAAGAATGAGCGAAAGGAGATTAACAAAAGATATATACAAGGCAAGAGTGAATGGAAATGCTGGGAGAGGAAGACCAAGACGAACGTACCTCGTTCAAATCGGGGACTTGCTCAAGAAAGGCTTAATCAAGAGTACCCTAAACCGACGGGCATGTATGAGGCGACTGATGAGTGGATGAAGCGAAAGAGGTGTGTTTGGATCGTAGTAAGTGGAAGGAAGTGGCCTCTGTCTATCTAAATGTGAGAGAGGTGTGTCGGATATGTATGTATGTTTATTTCTATTCCAAAATCAGCTGACATTCAGCTAATCAATTTAATCCAACTTGAAACTGCGTATCTCAAATTTTCTCACACTCCTACCAAAGCCATAGATAGTAAAATCGAATTATTCCATCCAGTTCAAATCACCTCTGAGATTCGAGAAAACGGCCTCATATTCATTTCGGTGGATTTTATGACGTCATCCTGTTATCATTTCGTGGCAGGCTGAATGTTAAAGTTCTATCTCCTCAATTTTGCGATCTAAGCAAATTCTCGGAGGCCTAACGGTCGAATTTTCGATTATGAATTATGGCGTGCTGATTCTTAATGTACGAGTTTCACCAATTGTTAAAAAGAACTAAATTATTTTCTATTTTTCTTATTTGATAATTAATAAATCTTAATGATTTGCTGTGTTGTTGAACACTTGTTGAACAACGCGTCCGTTTGTCATGAGGACGAATTGTTTACCCTCCTGACGGGCCACGGCCCGGACACGTCCCGGACACGTCCCGGACACATCCCGGACACGTCCCGGACACGTCCCGGACACGTCCCGGACACGTCCCGGACACGTCCCGGACACGTCCCGGACACGTCCCGGAGACGTCCCGGACACGACCCGGATATGTGTAGATAGACTTTTAGGGTCATCATCATCATAAATTTAAGAGCGTCGCTCTTGTCGCTGGAGTCTGCGCCACTCTTCTCTATTCTCTGCCATCTGTTTAAGCACCTGATACGACACAACTTCTATTCCCTCCTTTATTGTTCTATGAAAGTCCTTCGTGGTCTCCCTCTCTTTCTTCTTCCTTCTACTTTTCCTTCCAAGATGTTTTTTACCCACGACGGATATGCGTTTGGGGTGAGAGATGTTTGTTTGGCGTTTGTTTGTGTGTGTGTTTGTGCAAGCAAAGTTAATGTTCCCTCATATCTTCTAAACTAATGATCCGATTTTGATGCGGTTTTCAATAACGGGTTTGTGTTTGTTAGGTGCATGTTCTTAGACAGGTTTCATTGCTGTAACTCACTAGGGGGCGCCACAATATTAGTGCAAAGCAAATTCAATTTTCCCTCTTATCTTCTAAACTAATGATCCGATTTTGATGCGGTTTTCAATAACGAGTTTGTGTTTGATAGGTGCATGTTCTTAGACAGGTGTCATTGCTGTAACTCACTAGGGGGCGCCACAATGTTGCAATATAATCAAAACGAAATATCGGATTACAATTCTGTTTTCAGAAATGTGTTCATGGTAGGGTAGCTTAATGCATTAAATTATAGGCCGTATATGCTCTCTAAAAAGTTTAAAATAAAAATTAACAAAATTAAAAATTTTGAAAAATACCTACGACGGTAATTTAATCGAAAAAGAATAAAATAACTCAAAAAACCCTCGACCGAGGAATATCCGTCGGGGGCTGCCTTTTCTACAAGAAATTTCAACATTTAGTAATCCTCATAAATGTATTTTATGTAATCGTTAGACATCAATACTTACCTAATTGTATTCGCGTCACTACGAGTAGAGAAACTTTAGCTGGTTTAAAGGCAGCCCCCGACGGATATTCCTCGGTCGAGGGTTTTTTGAGTTATTTTATTCTTTTTCGATTAAATCGCACCTTGATTTTTAGAACGTCACTATCCGAAAAACGCGATTTTGAGCAATCGACGATCAAAGTTTTGAAAATTGCGATGACTGCAATTTCTCACTAAATAATTTTTTTTATGCGGTTTTCAGCTAATATCTTAGAAAATTAGTATAGTTTTAAATAAATATTACTTTTCAACTTATTGCAAGTAAAAATTAATTATTTTGAAAAAAAATCGTTTAGTGTCATTATTACACTTAATTTTGCAGTGAAAATTAAAAAAATGTAAGATTATACTGTCACTATTTGGTCACTACGTTTAAGTATATTTTATTAAATTTAAAGTAATTTTATTAAATATGATAATTACATTGCGAAATAGGGTAGAGAGATTGTTATTACATATTCATGTCATTGTAACCTTTCTAAATTTCGAATTATTTAATAACATAGATCTGACGTAGGTATCTTTACTCAAGAACAAAGACGTTTGAAGGAAACTTCTTGTTGGTGATCTTCATAATAATTTTTATGAGTTTCATGAGCAATGACTGATAAAAGAAGTATTGCCAATCACATCTTCCAAACACTCAAGCCGGCAAATGCGGTTTTGAAGGAATGGATCACTGTAGCGATACTAAGATCTTATGACTAAACAAATAGTCAAACATGCCTTGAAAAAGAAAAAGTTGCACACAGAGATCGGACAAAAATATATGCACGCAAAGAAAAACTGGTTAGGTAAATAAAAATGCAGAGAAATAGAATACTACAAGCCAAGCATGACTCCTTTAATTGTAGGTATGTTGGATTGGCTACACTCCACCTTTATCACCCTGTCGAATATCAGTTCCGCAAAACGTTTCAATGAATTTCATACTATCTTCTGTCGTATTTTGAAAATATTTCTCAAGGTGCTGTACGAAAGGATATACCGGAAATGTGAAGAACATAAATAACTATTCGGGTATCAGGTGCTAATGCAGTGTTGCTGGGATGTATCAAACTCAAACCGCAAACGTCTGTTTCATTGATAACGAAAAGGCATTCAATCAAGTGAAACATGACAAACTTATCCATATCTTAAGCAGTTTGCAACTATTTATATAATGATAACTATTAGTGGAAACTGTAGGTTCATGTGTGAAATATTTAAGTTGTCTGTAATTGCTAAGTAAGTAACTGTTTGTTTCACATAAACAATAAATACAAAAATAAAAATATATACTTATATCTTGGAAAAGATGGGTCTTAATACAAAAGATGTAACTTTAACAAAAAAACCTCTACTAGCAGCAGACAGCAAATGTTCGTTTAGTTTAGAGCACGAGCTTATCGATGATACCTAGATATTGAGAGGAGTGCGGCAAAGATGCAAATGACGTTTCTTTTCAACGTTTACGTACGCTGACGATTTTTTTTTCGGAAGTCCTTGACAATGCAACCGAAGGGATCTTTGTAACCGAGACCCTTAAAAAACATCACATATACTGATGATTGACACCATTTTTCTAGCCAGCTCTATTAAAGATCTCCAAAGGCTGTTAAATTGGGTCTAGTTTAACAGCTCTGGTTCTCTTTTACGGAATAGAAGCTTGGACACTAACCCAGACTGTGTGTAAACGGTTAGAAGCCTTTGTAATGTGGATCTAGGAAAATGCTGAGAATATCCTGGATGGATAGAGTCAAAAATGACACGTTATTGTAAAGAATGCATGGAAAGATTGAGGTAATAAAGACCATAAAAACCCGTAAAATGCTTTATTTGGGTCATACAATTTAAGGAAACAAATACGATCTCCTGAAGTTGATCCTACAGGGGAAAATACAAGGAAAACGGAGACCAGACCGTCGAAGGACCCTCAGGCAGCAAAATCTTGCAGAATGGATTAATACTACCACAAAAAAATTATTCCAGAATGCAACGTTGCGATCACTAGAAACCATGATGATAGCCGACCTCAACTTGGGCACCAATAGAAGAAAAAATCGGTTGTCTGTAAAGTCGGTTTACTGACGATAGTTGAACGTGACAACGTCATTAATGCTGCCGAACGCGGCCGATTGTGCCTCTTTGTCGCCCGATCCGCGCTCTCGCTTCACTTCAAGCCTTAAGTAAATGGAACGCCTCAGAGCGAGGTAACGCCGCATGAGTCATGTTTTTTCGTGCGTGCAGCCGGCTCCATCGAATTATAAGACGTTGTGAGAGTGTCATTTAAACAAAGAGTGTCACTATAAAGTATAGTGTCGTTTTACACCAAAGAAAATGTTAATTGTTATTAAATAGGATTAACCAATTTCGTCACTATAAGTAAAATAACACAATTATTTTAACGTTATTGCTGAATATGTAACTGGATATTTAAGACTATAACGTCATTATATTTTAAGTGTCACTGTACCCACCAAAACAGTCATGAACTTTGAATGCATAACGTCACTATAACCAAAGTGACACTTTTACTTTTAACAATATTGGTATATTTAACCAAAAAGTAAAAAACAATAACGACATTTTCTTTATAAGGACTATATAACTTTACAATTACACACAAACTCACCCAAAACAATAACTTCAAGACGTCATTATCCAAAAAATGACGTTCTTCTTCAAAGATTTAGTACGTTAACACTCAGCATCCCGGTCACTATTCAAAAAGTGACATTGTTACATGTCGCCCGAGTCTGATTATCCAATAAATGCAAACCGTCACCACGCCACCTAGCCATTTCTAAATTAACTACGGTTACCAGTGTCTTTGCATATCAATGATTACCTTTCCGCGACCTAGATGGCAATATTAACTCAAAAACACAAAATTTGGTTTAGTGACGTTCTAAAAATCAAGGTGCGAAATTACCGTCGTAGGTATTTTTCAAAATTTTTAATTTTGTTAATTTTTATTTATGAAGTCGTCGTGTCGTATCAGATGACCCAGCACCTTTCCTCTCCTTTCAGCAATGGCCTTTAAAATGCCTCTCCTCTCGTCCACTAGTTGCAGAACCTCTTCATTAGTTTTGTTTTCTTCCAGCTAATCCGTTCCATCCTCCTCCAACACCACATTTCAAAGGCTTGCAATCTATCTCGGTCGCGTTGTGTCATTGTCCACGTTTCACTTCCGTATAGTGCAATTTTAGGGTAGGCTTTTGAAAATTTGAAGTTGAAGTTTGAAGGTTGGCTCTGAATTTGAATTTACAAACTTTTTTTTCATGAATAATGTATTATTCTGTATAATTAGCTATAAAATTGATGGATCGCTGATATTGTAGTTTGAAAACACTAGTCTACACACTGCACCTACCAAATAAATGGATGTGTACTCTTCACAAAGAATCTTAAATCCTTTCTCGGCCATTTCTTCCTTTACCAAAATTCTCGTACGAAACAGACCCAAATAAAATATTCATACAGGGTGTTGTTATTTATTTTTATAAGGTACAATTTATGTAAAAGTATTGGTGCAATCGAGAACAGATAAACCTTTAAATAGTTCTAATATCGCCCTTATGTCGCAATGGAATAAGTTGCTCCTGATTAAAGCTTGATATGCCCCCGACTGTACTGCAGAAGTAACTTTATAGAGGTAATGTTAAAAAGCTTATAATGTTAAGAGGAAATAACTAAAACCTTAAACTTATCAAAGCTCTAATCCAGTCCCCTTTTTTAAACCTATTTCGTCCCACTGCTGGGCCAAAGTCTCTCCCATGCCTCTATATGGATTTCTGTCGGTGGCTGCTTCCTACCAAGTCCGATTTAACGAAATTTAATAAAAAAAACACGACGTATAACTATTAAGATAAAATCCTTTGCTGTAGAGATATTTGTACCTTTTTTCGGGAGTCAAGGCATAGCTAGAGGACAACTTTCCTTTGCTAGTTTCCCAAGAGAGATTTCCTCTTTATTGAGATAAAAAGCGGCTTACATTATGGTAATCTAGGCTAGGAGCCATTGTGAGCAAAACTTATGGTATTGTTGCAGATTTAGGTCATGAAATTGGTGCTAGCAGTGTTCTATTTTGGAATGTGCCTGTAGGGGGATTAATGCTGTCAACACACCAAAGCCGCGGGCATGCCACCGGGCTAGGCTGGCGGCTTTTCGTCATACGAATGGCAGCTTTATAAAAAGCCGGCGGCTTTAGTGTGTAGATACCATAAAGCTGGGCTATCTTGGCAGTCTTACGGCCGTTCTTATTATTAAAAGACAGATAGCTACCCGAGAGCGGCAGTACTTAATTGTCACGTAGCTGTCACTTTTGATTTATCCTTCAGAAGAATCCCCAATTAGGAAGGAATATAAGGAGTGGCCCCATTTTTTTTCATATACAAATGAGTTTATGACAGCGTGCCAAGGTTGGCGTAAGTCTTTCGAAGTTTTCTTGGTAGATTACCTGTCAAATAATAAGAAATTCCATACAAAATGGTAGCCATTTTGCACCAGACCAGGCACGCAGATCCAGACGCTATGGCTCCTCCTTATATATTCTATACTCATAAAATGTCATAGACTTTTTGACAGCGGTAGGTTCTAAAATAGATAACTATTTCCATCTCCAGTAGGGCAAAACCAGAGATAGATAGATAGAATATTGGAAACGGCCGTAAGGGAATTAAGGCTGAGTTATCTTGGCAGTCTTAGGTCGGTTACGCACTACATCCGATCCGAATTCGATATAAGTATGGATCTGAGAACTATTTCTATATCTCTATATATACAGGGTGTAACAGAAAGGGTATATAAAGCCGAAACACAGCGATAGTCCTCATGAAACTGAACAACTTTCCCCAAGGAACATGGGTCGTAACTCGAAAAAAATTTTTGGATCGCCCATACTTACTCGATCAGCTGATCGGGCATTTTGTATGGAGAGGCGAAATTTTTTTTTCGAGTTACGACCCATGTTCCTTGGGGAAAGTTGTTCAGTTTCATGAGGACTATCGCTGTGTTTCGGCTTTATATACCCTTTCTGTTACACCCTGTATATTAAATATAATATATTAAATCTTTATTGTATTAAAAATATAAGATCGGGTATACCTAGTGCATAATCGCTCTTACACAACAAACACCAGCCGCAGAATGCGGTTAAACTCGTGTTTTCATACCAAAAACCCCCACTCCGTAACTTTGATGCTCCGTACCTTTGTATTTATTTATGTAGGTAAGTCTTTGAAACAAAAAAAAAACAATATTTTTAAAATACGTCTGTGCAACAAATGGATTAAACAAAATGTCATTTTTAGAGTTCCGTACCCAAAGGGTGAAAACGGGACCCTATTACCGAGACTTGGCTGTCCGTCTGTCTATCTGAGATGATGTATTACCATTGCCGCTAAAACAACAAATACAAAAAAATAGAATAATAATAATTAAGAGGGGCTCCTATACAACAAACATGATTTTTTTGCTTTTTTGCTTGATATCAATAATGAATGGTATGGAATCCTTCCTACGCGAGGCCGACTCGCACTTGGCCGGTTTTTTCTAATGTAGTCGTCATACCTATTACACCTGACATATAATTTCCTGGATTCACACTTGAGAGTACCAAACGAAAGGTTATCAAATCTATAATTTATCCTAATTTTAACTTGTGTCAGTATACAATAAACACCTGATGATTCAAACTATTTTAACAACTTCGCGTACATTTTGGCGGTCGCGTCATGGTCGCGTTGTACAATTAAATGAATCAATCACATTGCGTTATAAAGAGGTTTATTCACTTGTTTTTATTTTTCATATAATGCTATCTACACACCAAAGCCGCCGGGATGCCGGCTATGCCGGCGGCTTTACGTCATACAAATGGCAGCTGTCAAAAAAGCAGGCGGCTTTGGTGTGTAGATACCATTAAGGATAGTTTACCTTTTATTTTACTGTAGAATGTTCATTATTGAACAACAATATTTTTCGTTGATTTATCGTTTTTGAGGAGAGGGTGAGCAACACCACGACGTACCTACTTTACTGAAGTGATTGAAGTGAACGAGAAAGTTAACGTCATGTCATATCAAGAAGTTAAGGAATTAGCAGAAGATAGAGCACTAAAGAGCATTATCTTTCCTTACCATAGAGAACACAATATAATATTTATATAAATTATAATATGTATGTATGTGTATTTATCGAATATATATATATATGTAGGTTTATACTTATATATTTACTGTTTTTTGTAGGTTAACTGACTATCCTGCCTTTCACTTCTCTCTCTGTGGGGTTTGCAAGAAGAAATTTCTTTTAGTAATATACTTTTTGTATAACTTGTCTTTTTTTCTGTCTCTATATACGTACAACATCTTACAATAAACTGTTAAATAAATAAATAAGAAGAATAAATTACGGATGCTTCCCGAACAAGAGTTTAAATTTAATTTAATAAAAAGTACTCACAAAATGTAATGTTATAATGCATCATTCATATATGTCGGCGTGTTGGCGTCTCTTTGGTCATAACATCAACCAAACTTCTTAAGTATTGTCTGTGAAACGTCAAGTGATGATAGTTGTCACTGTCATTGCTTGGGAGTGGTCTATGCTTCATGTAATGGCTGATATGTGAACAACGTGAATTATGTGATCGAATGAACGTGGAGTGCAGAACTCTCCGCGTTTCACAAAGCGTTCATCTACTTAGGCTGTAATTCGGATACCTAAAGAATGTCTGATGGCGGATAGATAAGAACCCTGCTTTTCGCATGATGTTCCGCTCGCCCATCCGTCATCAGAAGTGGGATAGTAACCGATGTGGTGAGTTATAAAATGGTGTGCTCCTGCCGGAGTTCAATCCTGGCGGGGCGAGTGTGTGTGGTTGCACTAAGCCGTGGTGGTGGACCTGGCACTCTGGAGGCTGCCGCTTGTGCTTTGATGGCGTTTGGTGAGTCGTTTTCATTTTGTTATGACTTTGAAAATGAGATTGAGCAGCCTTTGCTGAATGTTGATGTTGTTATCGCACATGGCAGGCAGGGTGCTGTTGTTGTACAGGTTGAGCTAATTTAGAAAGTTTTTCTAAAGTTAGAAAGTTCCAATGGTATTGAAATACCTGAAATAAAAATGTTGTTGCTTGTAATGACTGTTTTGGGTGTGAAATTTTGATTTAATTGTTTCATTTTGTCAATACTGGTTTTATGGCTTCGGTTTGCTCATGTTGAAGTGTGGTCGTGGCTCCGGTGGTTTGGCCGAGGAGTGCGCGGTGTGCGTGTCCAACTGTGTGTTTACTTAGTTAAGTGAATGGTCGCTGGTTAAGTGACGAGAAAAATCACTTGTTGGGTGATAAAGAAAAGAAGGAAAAGTGATGCATCGCTGGTTGGGTGGTGCATCGGTGCTGGGGTTCTGAAGCTGGTTTGTTGTTTTGTTGTTGATACAATGGTTGTTGTTACGATTTTTGAGGGTCGATGAAGAGTTGAAATGGTGATTTTTGTTGAAGTGCCTACCGGGTTCGAATTCAAACCTTGCCCTATTGTGGTCCTATCAGAGTGGCCGTGTCGGAGAACATCTGAGATTGCGTTCATGATGCTCTTTGCTGCTGGAATGCAGGAGCTGGCATGTTTCTGATCAGGCCCGCCGCTAGAGGTTTCGTCGCCTGCGTGCAATACCAGTTGTGCCGCCCCCCTGATATATGACGTTTGCAAAATTGTTTATTTATCTGCCTGCTGAAACCTTTGGTCGTGTGGAATACGCGCGTATGCGTAATTCAGGTTTTGATTTGCATTCGGGCTGTCGCACGCTACTTAATATAATGACGCGAGAGGAATTTCTGTATTAAAATGCGACACTAACGCGCGAGAGGACTTCTTGTATTAAGGCAAACTAAACTACGACGCCGGAAGGTGTTTTTGTATTGGAACTCGACATGTTGCGATGCGAGAGGTTGTTGCCTGCATGGCGGAGGAGTCATGTATGGAATGGTGGGGTTTGGGGGCCGCGCGTGCGAGTCGAGGCACGCATGACAGGACAGGATAAGGGCAATGAGTTTTTGAATGAATAGAGTGCCTACATGAAGTGTTGTTGAGGGGAGCGCGGAGGAGTTGGGGTCCCCCCAGGACCGGAGGCCTGGGGCCCGCCCTTTCTGCCCCACGGTTGGTCCACCGCTGCACTGGACAAGTAGGTACTAAACTAAGACACTAAGGTCTTGTCTAGACAAGACAAGTGAAAATATCAACAAACTGAGTCAAAACTCACCTAAAATATGATTGCAAATAATGAGAGAAAGCTGAAGGGGGATTCCCGTAACATCACTAGTCCTGTTTTTCATAGAATGAGAGACGACGACGTTTGGTAAGTACTACATTTAAGTTTTGACGGAGGCCGATGGGTGGTGGTTAGCGTGGTTCGGTCAGCCTTTTTACATGCTATGATTTATTTTATTTTATTTTTCTTATGATCTATTGATTGGAGTATTGTGACAGTGACTTGAGTGGGGTGCGTTGGAGTTCGCCCAATTTGCCGCCCCGATTTCGCTCAATTTGCCGCCCCCTGGACTTGCCGCTCGCGTGCGGTGCACGCGCTGCACGCCCGCTTACGGCGGGTCTGTTTCTGACTCGTTGTCGGTTTGGCGCTTTCTTGTTTGGGATGCTGTCGTGTGTGATGGGTTCTGTTTGGTTGTTGATTTGATATCGGTCATGAGGAGCATTTTGGCGATCATCGAGGTTATGAAGGTACCACAACAACCTTTGACGAAACCAGCCATCGTTTGCTTCAATTGCCGTACCATCGGGCACTACGCGAAGGACTGTACGAGAGCGACCAACAAGGTGGTTGGTGGTGCTGCGGCTGAGAAGAGGGTTGACGTGTGTGACGTCATCACTCCGTAATTGTGGTAGATTGATGCACTCAGGTGATAAGTTTTCATATTATTACGTACAACTCTGCTGGGCTGAGTGTTGGCGAATGAAGGAGACTATTTCTAATAAATTTCATGGCAAATGATTGTACAACTCTGTCACTTAGACAGGTAGCTGTGGGTGTAGCTACAGTTGTTAGTATTGTACCACCGTGCTAAGACTAAACCCATGCGTATTAAGCTCAGTGATTCCAACAAGACTGTTTGTCTTCGCATTTGTCGATGTCCCCTGAGGTGAATCGTGCATGAACGAGTGAATAAGTTCGTTCTAGTTCTTGCTTATGATACCTAGGCTGAGAAGGATGTCTGAAGCTCGAATAGTTGTAGGAGTTGGTTGATCAAGGTGATGATCAAGTATTTGACGTTTCTGATACATTGCGCGATTGAGTTTAGTTACACTCGATGGAGGTGTAACTAGGGCTCTGTAGTGGTACGATGCTTGATGGAGGCATTGTTTGATTGTGTGCTTGATGGAGGCACTGTTTGATTGTTTGCTTGATGGAAGCACTGTTTGATTGTGTGCTTGATGGAGGCACTGTTTGCGACCCTTACGCTTGATGGAGGCATTGCTTGATTGTGTGCTTGATGGAGGCACTGTTTGCGACCCTTACGCTTGATGGAGGCATTGCTTGATTGTGTGCTTGATGGAGGCACTGTTTGCGACCCTTACGCTTGATGGAGGCGTATGGGTGTATTAGTTGGTAACCTAACGCTTGATGGAGGCGTTAGGGTGTATTAGTTGGTATTCTAGCGCTTGATGGAGGCGTTTGGGTGTGTTAGTTGGTATCCTAACGCTTGATGTAGGCGTTTGGGTGTATTAGTTGGTATCCTAACGCTTGATGGAGGCGTTTGGGTGTGTTAGTTGGTATCCTAACGCTTGATGGAGGCGTTTGGGTGTATAAGTTGGTGTCCTAACGCTCAATGGAGGCGTTTGGGTATATTAGTTGGTAACATAGCGCTCGATGGAGGCGTTATGTGTGCAGATTTGTGATTGATAGAGTCACTGTAATGAAGTCGTCATATGTATTCAGATGTTTATGGTACTGTGTTTAGAGTTGATTGTGAATGAGAGCTTCAGTAAACCTTCGAAGTTGATAAATTGAAACATGGTTAGTGGTTAAGCAAACTGTTACAAAGTTTGTGGAAGAATTTGTAATAAATCTTGTCTGGTAACCGAGTGTTGTTTGTCAGAGATGACCGAGCGGTGGTAAATGCTTTTGGCAGTGTGTTTCCTTTACAGGCTCACACGAGGACGTGTGATGCGGCAGGATGGCCGTGTCGGCGATTGGCAGTGTGTTTCCTTTGCAGGCTCACACGAGGACGTGTGATGCGGCAGGATGGCCGTGTCGGCGTGTTGGCGTCTCTTTGGTCATAACATCAACCAAACTTCTTAAGTATTGTCTGTGAAACGTCAAGTGATGATAGTTGTCACTGTCATTGCTTGGGAGTGGTCTATGCTTCATGTAATGGCTGATATGTGAACAACGTGAATTATGTGATCGAATGAACGTGGAGTGCAGAACTCTCCGCGTTTCACAAAGCGTTCATCTACTTAGGCTGTAATTCGGATACCTAAAGAATGTCTGATGGCGGATAGATAAGAACCCTGCTTTTCGCATGATGTTCCGCTCGCCCATCCGTCATATATTTATTTCTTTAAGGTACCGCTTACAGCTTTTTAAATATAATTAAACGAGTTTTGGCTAATACCTAATGTCTGTTTGTTCTCCGTTGTGCAAACTCGAATCTTGACTTTCTTTGGACACGTATCCCGACGTGGCGATGAGTCGATACAGAGCCTAGTGGTGCAGGGCAAAGTTGAAGGCACTCGAGTACGAGGTAGATCGGCTATGAGGTGGACGGACCAGATAAGAGTACCTAGCTGTGAACAGTTACTTGTACGTCTGCACCAGAAAGGCAGCCATCAGACAGGAATGGCGGCGTATTGTTAGGCGAGCCACTAACAGCTGAAATGACGGCCACGACCACTCTGCCAAGAGTAAAACGACTAAGAAGAAGAATGTCTGCTAATTACAAGCATACGTAACATTTACCTACCAGGAAATACAAAAATTCATTCGCCGTCAATCATACAACCTTCTCAACAAACTTTTTGTACATAAATTTGTCTACAATTTAATCGACAAAACGTGTGAAGCACTACAATTTTCCAGTGGTTAAACACATAAATGATCTTGTTTTTGTTACACCTACATATAAAAGCATGCAGTTGGCTATATGAAGTCATCAGTAAACGTTTGATACAGTTTCATGATGTTTCGTGTTGTGTTGTTTTTTGTTGCTTGTGTCGCCGCTTGTTCGGTAAATATATTTTTTTTCGTCACTCATGCAGGAAAATGAGTTTTTCCTACCGTGAAAGCAGGACTGAAAGGAGCACTTTTCTGGCGTAGAATTTTTCATACCTTCCCATTTAAAAAAAATATAAATGAGAAAATTATGTACAAAATTAATTTATTGGTAGTTTCCACGAATTTATGATAAAAAGCACAGTATTCGTTCCTCGTTGTGAACGTGCGACAAATATCGATCCAACTTAAATGACATATTTCCCCCCCTTGTGCAACAATCTACTAATGTTTTTTTGTAAGGATTTTTTTTAAGATCTATCTACACAGATCTGGGCCGTGGCCCGTTAGGAGGATTGTCATGACATCGTGTCCGGTTGTCATGACGACGGATTGTTTTCCCTCCTGACGGGCCACGGCCCGGACACGCCCCGGGCACGGCCCGGATCTGTGTAGATAGACCTTTACTCTTTCTCGCGAAACCATAAAACAGATTTTAATGAAATTTTACAACACCGTAGCTTGCCTTGCCTTGGCAACCACTACGCTGTTGCTGGGTAGCTTCTAGGTTATCATTATAGTTATCTTTTATGTGATCAATTTCATTCACGGATGTCACTCATTCTCATATAGGTATCATTATAGGAATAAGGAAAACATTTTTTATAACTGGAGGTTTAATATGTTTCTATATTTCATACGTCAATAAACATTAGGTACTGGTCTAAAAAAAAAAAAACTAAACGCAGTAGTTTGCGATTGCTAGGTGGCGCTAGAGTAGATTCTTTCGAAAATCTAGGCGCGAGTTTCAATTCAAACAGCCTACAATAATTTTAAATTCAAAGTTTTCAAAATATTATTACTCTAGGTACGTACCTACTGATTGTGAAATATTCAATACTTATTTTATTATTTAACCCCATTATTACAAAACAAGTTTTATTTATAGTTCTAGAACTAACTCAGATCAATGACATTAGTCCAAGAACTATTTAAAACTCCTTTCCTAATAAGGTTTTGGGGTTTGCACTAGAAATTGCGGCGTGCCAAAATCTCGGGTCAACTGTCTGGCGTAAAATGCATTTTTACGGCACATGATAAAGGTCCCTTGCCTTAATCGTTTTAATTTTTTTACAGGCTAGCGAGGACTGCATGAAACTCGCTCATCCCGTAAGTACTATGCCTATTAATAATATATAAAATCTTTGTCTGTGAATAGGATTGTTATCGGAATGGAGTAATCACACTTAAATTGACTCGAGCTCATGACCTTGATTAAAATTAGCCATATTCACCATCTTATTATACTATTATATATATACTTATTACGTCATTATTATGATCCTTATGATTATTATGATTTAGGTGCCCCCCACACGATGCGGTCAGCCGTCTGCTTAACCTCGCAGTATTAGCCGCAGCCACGTTGCAGTGCCGATAAAAAATACTTTATCGTTAAATATTTTCATTGCAGTTTTCCGGACGGTTAGACATGTTGGTGGAGCATCCGCCATTTAGGCTTATCTTTTACTAATGCTTTGACTTCTTGATACGATATGACGTTAACTTTCTTTTTCACTTGAGTAAAATACGTCACGGTCTTCCTTTCCCTCTATTATTACGTCAAATTAACTAATTAATTTTAATTATTCCAGAGAACGATGCACTGCTGTAAAACAAAACTTCCCCCTCCCCATCTAGGTAGCAAACATGATGAAATCAAGGAATGTTTTGAAAAAGGAGCCAAACCGCCATCGGTAAGTGTTTAAAAATAGGGTTTAAAATTATGGCATTTGAAAATTATGGCATCTGACTGTGCATACTTATATATAAATGTCATGCCTCTCTCCCATCGGGATAGACAGAGACTACTTTCCTCTACTTGTTACGATCCAAACAATTCGCTTCATCCACATTCATCAGTAGCCTCATTCATGCTCGTTGGTTAAGGCCAAAACACACCGGATGCGTATGCGTTCCTCTGAGTTGTAATGTATGAAACTGTATGAGAAAGAACACACCGCTCGCATACGTAGACGTACACGTTGACGTGATGCGTAGCCCGGTGTCACATCGGGTTACACCGTAACTATGCGCGTGGCTACGCCGTGCTTACGTCTATGTTACGCATACGCATCCGGTGTGTTTCAGCCTTTAATGGTATTCACGACTTGGCTTTTAAACCCCCGACGCCAAAAGGGGGGTGTTATTCTTTATATGATAGTAATTACTTTGTTTTAATTTTAAATATTTTTGTCGTAAAACTGAATTAGACCCTTGCGAATTAATAATTTACCTTTGAAATAAAGATAATTTGACTTTGACTTTAAATATGACTTTGACTTTAATTTTGACTTAATTTTCAGTGTGACGTAGACGTCTGCATTGCAAAGAAATTAGGATACGCTGGCGCTGAAGATGGTACCTTCGACAAGAAGGAAGCAGAAGCACACATAGATGAAATATTCGCGTCTAATTCTGAAATGGCTGAAGTTATAAAGAAGGAGTGTATCAACGGAGATCTGTCTATGTACCCACCACCTGACGCTTGCGACCTTGTTAAAATGAAGCATTGCATTGGAGCTCATGCTCTTTTGGTAAGTTTTGTTGTGTAGAGTTAAGAAGATAAAGGGGTTTGTGTCGTTTACAGTAGAAACTCTGGGACCCTGGGGCCCAGAGGCCAAAATTCTAGTATCGGAGCTTTCAACGCGTCTACGGGAGGCTTCGGGTGATCCGAGAGCTGGCAGCTTCCTTGACCAAAGGATAATTGCAATCCAAAGAGCTAATGCTGCCAGCTTGTTGTGTACTTTGCCTCGTGGGGACGCGCTGGATGATATATTTTTCCTGTAAATATTTAATTCTATGTTTGTGTTATTTATTTGAATAAAGGGGTTATGTACCATCGCAATTTAAATTCACGCATGTATGTTCATGATAATTTTGGTGACATATATGTACTTTCAAAGATCCAATTTATCATTTCCTCATTTAAAAACTCTATAAAACCTAATAACGGCTTAAATATAGCTACGCCTGTCAAGTTATAATTTTTATACTATCGGCATTGATAAGTATGTAGTCGGGTTATACAATTAAATGATTTTGAAGGTGATTTCGAAATAGAGGAATTGCTAGGCTGATACGGGTATGCAATATTTCATCTTTTTATGCAAAATTTAATCAGCTGTTTAGGCATTTTAAAAGAACATTTTCACCCATTTTATGGGAACAGTTTTATAGTTTGGCACGATGGATTCTTCACAAGGGGTGCATAAAAATCTATAATAGTATGTACACACCACGGTTGCCGGCCTTCATTTGTCAAAAATGTCATCGAAAATATTTGAAACTGACGTGTTAGTGTGTAGATACCGTAAAGTAGTCATAATATATCTTATTTTAAAGCACTACTATCTTTAATTTAAAATATTATGTTATTATTATTACAGGGTTGCTCCGAATGGAGCACTGACGGAGATTGCGCTGAAGTGAAGGATTTGGTAGCTAAATGCTTGAAGGCTTAAAAACACCTAAAACCAGCATTTTAATGTGATCAAATAGCAGTCGAGTCTGTGATTTATGCAGGATAAATTTAAAATTTAACAAATATATTTTTTGATGCAAGTAGTGACGTAGTTTTGTTTTCTTTTATTTATTTAATCCTAAACAATCGTACCATAGTAGCACTTGTTATTAGGTATAGATAATTAGAACATACATACATACATACATACATATCAGTAAAACCTCTTTCACATCGGGGTAGGCAGAGACCACTTCCTCTACTTGCTACGTT
The DNA here is from genome assembly GCA_947563765.1 of Anarsia innoxiella. Classification (NCBI taxonomy): domain Eukaryota; kingdom Metazoa; phylum Arthropoda; class Insecta; order Lepidoptera; family Gelechiidae; genus Anarsia; species Anarsia innoxiella. The sequence continues at coordinate 1,928,885 of OX387399.1, forward strand.
CCAAACACACTTCTTTCGCTACATCCACGTTCATCAGTCGCCTCATACATCCAAGTCGGTTATGGATACTCCTAACTTAGCGTTTCTTTAATAAGTCCCCGGTTTTATTGAGACAATTATTATATTTCGACGCCCCCCCAGAATAATCCGGTAATAGGCTATTATGGAGTTATTCGTGTTATGCGTTTTTCTGAATCCTGAGACCGTATTACACCTTGTCAATTTTTTTCAGATTTTTCCTATTGTTATTTACGGAGATATAAAAACTTACGGGTTTATTCTATTCCAACAATGTAAACGATTTTTACACGAATAACAATATAATCGTATGTTACTATAACATCTTTACAAAGTTGAGGACAGTAAAAGTCATAACGATATTTTTCTAGTAAAAAGTTCAAAGGGACTTGTACGGTAAACGCTAATTACGATATTATTCGTGTAAAAGTTTTATTAGTGGTGGCGAGTAATAAAATATAACTATAATAAGAGCATAGAGGTTGTTTATGGTTGTAGTTAGTACCTACGCTTTTTAATTTTGATATTCAAACAGTATTACTAATTAATCGATCTGTATTATTCTGTATCATCTTAATTTCATGTCATAAATATCATATCCTATTACAAAACAGTGTAATACGCCGGCTGGTGGCAAAGCTTGGTTGTTCTGCTGTATAACAAACTTTTTTTATCCTATGCAAGTTTTTTTGGCACACCACCGCGGGGATGCGAGGCCACTAGTCGTACGCATTGCGTGACGGGGATGTAATTATTAAAAAGACGTTAAAACGCATTTAATAGTGTGTGATAGTGTCGAGAGAGCCTTCGTCAACATTGACCGATGCGAGGGATATAATTCCTTTATCAAGCCCTTTTCTTGCAAAATATTACGTCTTCTTCACTATTGAGATCAAATTGCGTCTAGAGTTGGAGCACAGCAGGGAGATCATCTTGGGCGACTATTGTTCAGCTTAACTATTAACCAATTACCTAATATTATCTTCCTTGGAGGCGCCGATTAATGTGTCGTATTTGGATGATGGCACGACCTGTGGGCTCCCGGAGGTTGTTGCCAGAGACCATGAGAGATTGGTACCTAGATTGCTGGAGTTGGGCTTGGTTATCAACAGCGCAAAGTGTGGGTTGTACCCGTGTGGAAGCGGAACCGACCAGTACTTGTCATCTTCCCAGAATTTACTCTAGGATGTGAAAACCTTGGACCGGCGGGCCTTTTTGCCTTGGAGCAGAAAATATTGATGCTTATCCGGAGTCGTCAACGTCTACAGCAGTTGCCAGCTCATGTGGCTCTCACTCTTTTTCGCAATTGTTTCTCAGTCCCCAAGTTGACTTATACCACACACCTTGAGAACTTCTCCAACATGGTTGTTTCCTGAGAAGATAGGCCAGGTGGAAGTCAACATCACGACGACTTTGGTGATTATCTTGAACGTACGTCTTGATGAAGCGCAGTGGGTGCAAGCGTCTTTGCCGATAAGTTATGGTAGACTAGATTTTAGGCGAACGGCGGACACTGGTGTATGGACGTTCTTGGCTTCTTCCAATGGGGCACACAGATTAGTTGCTAACATACTTAAACTTCATGATGATAATCTAGTGATCTCATAAAGGCCTTGAGCGTCTGGTGTTCTATGTGCGTGCCCCGACTTCGTGCCCCGTGAAAGCAGAGCTTCGCAACGCCAGTGGGACGATCCGAAGTGTAATGAGCGGCTGATTGAGGATGCTGTTGGAGGTGATGTCGCGCGGCTAAAAGCAGCATCTTCTCCTTGGAGCTTGGCTCCATGCCCTTTCGTCACCGCATATCGGGACTGCTTTAGATTACTCAACTATAAGAAGAGCTGTGACTCTGAGCCTCGGATGTGATGTTTGTGAGCCAAATATTTGTGTTAGTGGGGCACAGGCAGACGGCAAAGAATATCACGGACTGAGTTGCAGGAAATCAGCAGTACAGTTTCCGTGCCACCATTTGCTCAATGAAGTCATCTGGCTTTGGTGTCTATCTCAGTGCCGTGTAATCTTGAGCCCCCAGGTCTGTCCCCTCTCGGGCCATGGGAAAGGTCACTTTTCTTGGTATAGGAAGCTACATGTGTCAGCAGATTTGCTTTTTCCCACCTGTCAGACACTTTGCGAGCGGCTGGGCCGGTAGGGGAGTGGACGGCATCCCAAAAACAAGCAAACAAAGATGTGATCCTTCTGCAGACCTATTCCTTTGTGCCATTCGCAGCGGAGGTCAGTGGTGTATGGTGTTCAGAGGCAAAAGGTTTCGTGCGTGAGTTTTGCGAACGCTCGATAACTAATGGAGAAGATGGCCACCTCGCATCGTACCTGGCGCAACGCATTGCTTAACTTAAGGGGGGGAACAGCGAGGGAATGCTGCTAGCGTTTTGGGTACCTTCGTTTGCCCCAGGTGCTATGCGGGATGGTCTTTTGACTGATTCTTTTATGGATTTTTTTTGTATTATAGTTTAATAAGCTGTAATTTTAAAATGTAATTATTATATTTTGTTAAAAATATGTTAGTATTGTACTAGTTAATAAAATAACACTTTTAGAGTTCAATATTATGACAACATAACAATACAGCAATACCTTAATACAAATTACATATTTTTATTAAACTATAGTAACAAGCAATGCTGAAAAATTAAATCTATCTAATCGAGACGAATAATGCTGTACTTGCGTATTACTAAATTTAATAAAACATAAAAAATCATGGAATAATCAAGTAATATAACATTATTGTTTAAAGCAAACATGTAAATTTACACGAATAATATCGTAAAGCATCATTACCGATCAGAGGAACTGTATTTTAATATTGTAAAATCTTTGAAGCTAATTTATTAAAAAGCTGTTATAGATAAGTAGACGTGAATATTATAAACAGATAGCGACAAAAATTAGCTTTAATTTGATGTATAAATATCTACGGAGACTTATTTTGTTATTGAGTTATTAACAAAAATAGGTTTTTTGCTTCTCCTGTAAAATTTGGATTTTCCTATTACCGGATTATTCGCGGGGGGCGTCGATTTATAAAAAAAAAACAATTTATACTTTATTAATAAAAAACGAGAAATGAGAAATGAGGAGGTATTACAGATTGTGGGAGAAAAGAGAAGTTTACTAAAATCTATTGAGAACAGAAGAGGAAAGATGCTAGGACATTTGATACGACATGATTCCTTCATAAAAAACATCATAGAAGGAAAAATTGAAGGGAAAAGGAAGAGAGGAAGACCCAGACGGACGTTCCTAGAACAGGTGAAGGAAAAGGCGGGTGTCATGTTGTATCAAGATGTTAAAAAGAAGGCAGAAAATAGAGAGGGATGGAAGAGGCTCCACCGACAAGAGCTTAGCTCTTAAATAAGAAGAAGAATAAAAAACGACCAAGCACTAGACGACACAGTATGGGAAGGCCACCAACAAGGTGGACCGACGACCTGGTGAAAATCGCGGTAAGCCGTTGGATGTGAGCAGCGTATGACAGGTCGTTGTGGAGATCCTCGGAGGAGGAGGAGGCTTTTGTCCAGCAGTGGATGTCCATAACCTGACACAACAACAACAAATAAAAAACAAGGATAAAATACCCGTTATGCTGTTGAAATTAAGTCTAAATTGAGTTGATAGATAACTGGTATGAACCCACAAAATAGAGTAATACAATTTCTATCCAATATAAAGCGTTGATAGGTTATTAACTCACTTTTACCAACAAAAAACGTTTATATTTTATATTTTTGGTACAATCCAGAATTCTATTAACACGTAAAATAATCTTTGAAATAAAATAATACAAAATTATAGTAAATCTTGATAGAAGTCAAAGTATTTTAGAAAAACATTTGAGCAACATTCAATCATGCATTTTTAAGGCCTCTCTTATGGTAACTACACACCAAAGCCGCCGGCTTTCTTGACAGCTGCCATTCGTATGACGTAAAGCAGCCGGCCTAGCCCGGCGGCATGCCGGCGGCTTTGGTGTGTAGATAGCATTACACAATTTCGGTGGCGACGCAGATGCGGTTTGACGTTCGATATGGACATTTATAAATAAAATAAGGCCGCTTGCGCACTTACGGAGGCAACGCAGATGCGGTTTGATGTTCGATATGGACATTCACTGATAAAATAATAAACAGGACAACCTGGGGCCCAAGTCTGTTAATTTACAATATTTTGTTGTGTGCCCGCAGAGTGTCAATGTCATTTTTTGCCCCATAAGGTCGCAATCAGTGTAAGCCATTGTTTAGCAGAATACCAAATTGTGTCAAAAAATGCCATTGACACTTTCGACGCACAACTGAGCCTGTTTTAAATTAGCAGACTTGGGCACCTGGACAACAAAGAGCATCCAACCTAATTGGTATAGTAAAATTTTTCGGTATCAATTAGACTCAACATCTCCTATTCGAGCTAGTATGGAGAAAAAGAAGTTGGCGGCCACTGATGAAACTAACGTAAATCGATAGACAAAAATATTATAAAACGATAGTATTTTGGACAAATTTCAAAAGTGATATACTTTCGTAGATATAATAGGTTGGGGAAAAAGTCTTTTCGCATATAGTATGTATGAACTTGTATTAAAATCTCTTTGGCTATACCATTTGTATCTGGCTGGTTTTGGTATCATTAAAAAGTTTTAATTTTAAAGAAGGCACTTCCAAATTCAAATTAGGAATTTGTGTGATTTTCATTTGTTATTGTTGTTGTTACCAAATATAAGCTGATAACTGGTGATGAAAAGTGGATCACATACGACAAGAACGTGCGAAAAAGATCGTGGTCAAAGGCCGGTCAAGCTTCACAGACTGTGGCAAAACCCGGGTTAACTCGCAACAAGGTAATGCTGTGTGTATGGTGGGATTGGAAGGGCATCATTCATTATGAGCTGTTACCGCCAGGCAGGACCATCGATTCAGAACTGTATTGCGAACAATTGATGAGATTGAAGCAAAAAATTGAGAGAAAGCGGCCAGAATTGATCAACAGAAGGGGTGTGGTTTTTCACCATGACAACGCTAGACCTCACACATCTTTAGCCACTCAGCAAAAATTACGAGAGTTTGGCTGGGAGGTATTAATGCATCCGCCGTATAGTCCTGACCTTGCACCTTCAGATTTTCATCTGTTTCGGTCTCTGCAGAATTCCTTAGGCAGTGTCAGGTTAACATCACGAGAGGACTGCCAAAACCACTTGTCGCAGTTTTTCGAACAGAAGCCTCAAAATTTTTACAGCAATGGGATCATGTCACTACCAACAACATGGCAAAAAGTTATGGAACAAAATGGCACCTACATACTTTAGTCAAATGTAAATAAACTATAAAAAAAAACTTTTTGAATTTTCATATAAAATACGAAGAAACTTTTTCCCCAACCTAATATAACTTTGAAAATGTTCGTATGTAACAATTTTTAAAGTTCTTTCATTTTTAGTAACAGCGTAATTGATACCGAAATTTTTACTATACCAGGCTCCATACAAATATGTTTGATGCCATTTGTAAACGATCAATGCTCTATTATACGTCAAGTTCCATTATACTTAATACCGGCAAGCGAAACTTATCTAACAATACTCGAAATGTACCAAAATCTAGACTAAATTGGAACTGAATTTAACTCTCGAAACCTAAACACAATTTGTGAAGTTTCGTCGCAGTAACACATACCGAGTTCACCTTTTAGGTAGCACGAAGTGAACTAGGTTCAACTCAAATATTCAATGGCATTTCGGTATTCTAGCAGTTGTTAAAACTTGGCTCGAAAATTTTGAGAGTTAGGTCATGGGCCATATTTTTATGTAAATTCATAATTATCAGCCCATATATGTCTTACCAATACACCTTCAAATTTCTTCTCTGGTGTATGCTGGTTTCCTCACGGTGTTTTCCTTCACCGTTAGCAAGTGGTGATCGAATAAATTGATCCGTACGTGAGAAATAAACTCAGATGCAAATTCATGTCGCTACATTATTATCTAATGTAATAATCATCATATTATAATTAAACACATAGGTATACATAATATCCTTTTTCCCATTGGGGTAGGAAAAGACCATTTCCCTCAACTTGCTGTATCCAAACACACCTCTCTCGTTCCATCGACGGCAGTCGACTCGTTATTATCTATTTTTTTTATGTATAGTAAAAAAAGACACACTTAAATGCTGATTTACATTGAGTCAGTAACTGACGTCAGTGCACTGACCAGTCAGTGCTAACCTGATATTGCCATAGTGTAAATTGATATCAAGTCAGTACAGTACTGACGCGACAGTGCACTGACGTCAGTTACTGACTCAATGTAAATCAGTCTTTATTGTGAGTTTGACTTCTAAAACAAGCGCGTTATAAATTAATACATTTGATTTTAAATGACGCAACAGTTTTTTTACATAAAAATAAGAAACAGTGTCCTAGGAAACAGTCAAGTGGCGTTGACAGTGACTTTAAACTTAAGGAATTGACAACCTGGCCAGGCTTAAAGTTCCCCTCACACTCCACAATAAAGGAAGTTAAAGTTTCAGTAGTTTAGGCCGAACATTCAGGTTGTAGCCACACGTCATGTGAAAACTTTTACCCGCAGCGCGCCCTCTTCAAGCCAAACGAGTTAAGTTGAGAAACACTTCATTTTACGATCTTTGACATCGTGTGCCTTAAGTTTAAGTTTTATGCAAGTGATGGGGTTATTTTAATGTCATTTAAGTTAGTTTAGTGGTTTGACGAAGTGATGTGATGTAACTCGTAAGACAAAATTAAACTTTGCCAAATAAAATAGGTAGTCTATGAGCTAAAACGTATAAATAACATTTTTTAATGGAAACTGCTATTGTGGATTCTTCCAATGTTGTCAATTAAATTTTTAGTAAGCATAGGTATCTATTTTTTCTTGGGGATAGTCGCTATTATTAAAAAAAGCATATTATTGGATTGAAATCTGGGACTTACTACTCAAAATAATGAAATTGAGAGATTGAGACCTAATACACACACGCGCTAATATAAATATGGTTTCTAGTACTCACTTGCTTATCATAAAATAATTTCATAATACATACAGGGTATCCAGAAAGTACTACAACGAACTTCAGGAGAAGCAAGGAGATTTATAAAAAAGTATTAATATAATTGAATCAATCTTTTTTTAATTTAAAAGCCAGAGACGCTTTTGACGATATTTTCCTATTATATGTGGGGTGTCTATGAAGTAATCTATGTATATAGTAGGTACTTAAGTAGAATAAGTTTGTATTGTATTGTATTGTATTTATTTAAGGTGAAATCATGTATATTTATTTATTTAAAAGCCTAAACTTCAAGATGTCTCGTCATAAATACAAGATTCAATCTTGATTAAGGGATCGAACAAGACGCTGTCCTATATCGTAAGAACGTAAAGCAAATTGGCACAGTTACAGAAAAGAAACGCAATAAACTTCACTCTAAAACACAGATTACGTAAAAACTTTAGATACATCTTTTTGAACAATAATTATGACTCTGATTTTATAAGTAGATCTGTCTGAACTGAATTTAAATTTCAAGGAACGAAAGTTTTTTTGTTAGTTCATATCTGCATTAAATTCTATAGCCACGTATTTACAAAGCGAGAAGTGTCGCCGCGATGTAGATTGGTGGCGGCTTAGGAAAGACCTCGCTATTCTATTGAGTTGGCTAGTTGTTAGGAGTCACTTTTAATTGGCCAAACGATTGCTCTGCGAGGCTGCTCACTCAATAAATACGCAGCTATAAGATACATATTGAAGTCTCTGCATGAAATATTTGTTCTTGCAGTTCGACATTTAATTATTGAAGCTACGCTGAACTTGTGCGCATATATGAATGTATATACTTACAAACTTTAAACCACAGAAACAGAGGCGCGAGTTCGTCAAAGCTTTGCGGCACTGCAATACCAGTCAATCTACCGTTTTACCTTAATCTAAGGTTAAAAATCCTTTTATTTAAATCTAGAACGCCGAAAGGTTTATAAAGCTCTTGTAATCCTAGGAAATCCAGTCAATTCTTGCCTTTACTTCATTTCAAAGACGTCTTGTTGAAATTCCTTTTGAATAGAGAGTAAATAAAGACACTAGGCAAAGAAAAAGAAATGACGAGCGTTTTTTAGCCAAGCCGAAATACAGCTAAGTACAGAACTCGTGTCATTGAGCAAGTTTTCCCGAAATAACTTACGTTGAAATTACTTTTAAAAAGAAAAGAAATAAAAAAAATAAAAGAAAAAACTTGTAACTATTGTTTTGATTAGCTGTCAATACACCGTTAAAGAATTGTTAACTATAGCTAACTACTTGGAATTTTAAATAAGCTTTAAATATCTGTTGTGTATTGCAATCTATTACAATACTGTAAAATTTCATTACAGTCTGGTCAATGTTTTTTGCGTGAAAGAGCAATAAACATCCTCAAATCCATCCATCGGCGCAAACATTGACATTTATTGTTAATAGAATAGGATCGTTTATTAAGCAGCAAACATCTTGTGAAACTTCACTTGTTTTCGTTCCTTGACCACTGTTTCTATAAACTTAACTCGTAAACGGTTGCAATAAAACTTGCGTTTTAAGACTTTAAATTAAAGAACAGCGATATTTATAGAGTGCACATTATGAAGTGAGAACTGTAGGCATAAGTAAGAACACTTATATATTTTAGTCGGTCTCGTGGGCAATATGTCGAATATAATTTTATGTTTTTAAACCAGTACATCCATATGATGTACATCCATGATGGTCACAGACGCCGAGGTAGACCTCGAAAAAGATGGAGAGACGATCTGGATGCATTTTCACGGGAATGGCGGGTCGCCACCGGAGACCGTGTTAAATGGAAAGTTACGGGGAGGCCTTTGCCCAGCAGTGGGATCTTAATGGCTAACAAAAAAAAAAAAAACATTTATGCCGATGTATTGAATTTTTTTTTTTTCATTATAGAAAAACAGACAAGGGGTTTTGTCCAAGACATGTACCTAACCCTGGCAACGGTACACTGAATATTAAATACCTATATAGCAACTAGCAGTTTTAGCAATACGCACACTCTGTACTTTATAAGAAGAACGTTTGTATTTAAAAAAAGGAAGGTAATTTTATTCTTAGTTGAATAAAACCAAACAAAAACATAAACTTGCACTAATATAGGTACCTAATTTCCAAAGACTGCTACTGCTTTCTGCGCAAAGTGCAGTTTTGCTTCGATAGCACGAGCACTCTATATAGATACTTTATGTTTTTCACTAAAAACTAGCGAACAAGAAAGTTGGGCACGCTGCACTTAATGCTCCGTGAAATAGTGATTAATTACTGAACAGCTCTCTTTAATTAAATAAAGTTTTGGGACTGATTTTTATTTGTTTTCGAATTACGCGACTCCTTGTGTTTTTAGAAAAGTTAGTCGCTAAGTTAGATTAAAACTCTCACGTCTGGTTCATTAAGTTTTCTCTTGTCGTATGACAAATAATGAATGTGGATGAAGCGAGGGAAGTGTGTTTGGATCGTAGCAAGTAGAGGGAAGTGGTAGATATCACTTCCCGACGTCAGAGATTTGTTAAACACATCTGTCACGCCTCTCTCACATATCTATTGGCACTTAGGTGACATTGTCAGGAGGGATTGGCGTGAGTGCTGAATGAATAATGACAATTTACAAGATGATATCGTTAGTTTCGATTTCCGTCACGTGCTAAAAGATCCTTGGAGAGGACTCAGTAGAACTATAGAGCTAGTTACTTCTTCACCCCTACGATTCAAAAACAAGTGATAAAAATTAAGCTAATATTCCCGTAAGTTTTTAAAATTGCCGGCAACTAAAGCAAAGTTGCCGGCAACGTTCCGGGAAACGTCTCGTTTATAAATTGAAAAAAAAAATCTCAATACAAACTTGTTAACATTTTTAATGAAGAAATTTTCTACATTTATAGTAAAGAAAAATATTGTTACATTTCAGCATCTGAGAAATGTATATACCTATACCAATATGATAACGATAAAATATGCCGTGAAAGAAAAAAAACCCGCCAAGTGAGAGTCGGACTCGCGCAAGAAGGGTTCCGTACCATTCACTATTGATATCAAGTAAAAAAAGCAAAAACATAATGTTTGTTGTATGGGAGCCCCCCTTAATTATTATTATTATTCAATTTTCAGTATTTTTTGTTATAGCAGCAATAGTAATACATCATCTGTGAAAATTTCAACGCTCTAGCTATAATGGTTCATGAGATACAGCCTGGTGACAGACGGACAGACGGACAGACGGACAGACGGACAGACGGACAGACGGACAGACGGACAGACGGACAGACGGACAGACGGACAGACGGACAGACGGACAGACGGACAGACGGACAGACGGACAGACGGACAGACGGACAGACGGACAGACGGACAGACGGACAGACGGACAGACGGACAGACGGACAGACGGACAGACGGACAGACGGACAGACGGACAGACGGACAGACGGACAGACGGACAGACGGACAGACGGACAGACGGACAGACGGACAGACGGACAGACGGACAGACGGACAGACGGACAGACGGACAGACGGACAGACGGACAGACGGACAGACGGACAGACGGACAGACGGACAGACGGACAGACGGACAGACGGACAGACGGACAGACGGACAGACGGACAGACGGACAGACGGACAGACGGACAGACGGACAGACGGACAGACGGACAGACGGACAGACGGACAGACGGACAGACGGACAGACGGACAGACGGACAGACGGACAGACGGACAGACGGACAGACGGACAGACGGACAGACGGACAGACGGACAGACGGACAGACGGACAGACGGACAGACGGACAGACGGACAGACGGACAGACGGACAGACGGACAGACGGACAGACGGACAGACGGACAGACGGACAGACGGACAGACGGACAGACGGACAGACGGACAGACGGACAGACGGACAGACGGACAGACGGACAGACGGACAGACGGACAGACGGACAGACGGACAGACGGACAGACGGACAGACGGACAGACGGACAGACGGACAGACGGACAGACGGACAGACGGACAGACGGACAGACGGACAGACGGACAGACGGACAGACGGACAGACGGACAGACGGACAGACGGACAGACGGACAGACGGACAGACGGACAGACGGACAGCCAAGTCTCAGTAATGGACCCTATTACTTTTTCACCCTTTGGGTGCGGAACCCTAAAAAACGGAAAATCTTGTAGAATATTAATGAAATGTGTGTGGTATATTTTCTGGGAAAGTATTGTGACTGTGACTCAGGTAAATATTATGTTTTTGTGAATATGTCGTTGTTTTGGCATGGTGACTCGTGCAGGGACAATTTTGAATGTTTGTGATTTATTTGAAAACACGGTTTTCTTGGAAGGTACCATTAGTTCCGCACAAATAAATAAGTAATATATTTATGTATGTGTATTTATCGAATATATATGTGTAGGTTTATTCTTATATATTTATTGTTTATTGTAGTGACTATCCTGCCTTCATGCTATCACTCTTTGTGGGGTCTGCAGGAAGAAATTTCTTTTAGAAATATGCTGTACCTTTTGTATAACTTCTCTTTTTTTTCTGTCTCTATGTACTATCATCTTACAATAAACTGTTAAATAAATAAGTAAATAACAGTATATTTAAAGTTAGATATTTAAACAGGAAGAGCGATTTCATACTACGTCTGATCCAAGTCCGATCCAATTAAAATGGATATAGGCCCTATTTCCATTTCAGATCTTATACTACTTCAAATCGGATTTGTATCGAACTTAGTGCGAAATCGCACATACGTATTTCGTAAGATTCTTATTTCTTAAGTACGAAATGAGTACATATTAATACATACACACATAGGCACACCTATTTCCGATCCAAACACGCTTTCTTCGTTACATCCACATTCATTACTCGCTTCATACATACACGTTGATTGAAGGTCTCTATCTATCTCTATCTAAATCTACACAGATCCGGACCGTGCCCGGGACGTGTCAGGGTTGTGGTCCGTCAGGAGGGAAAACAATACGTCGTCATGACGTGTCAGGGAAAAAATATCATTCCATACATTTTCTATGGATTCGTTCACACACGTTGTCATGACGACGTATTGATTTCCCTTCTGACAGGCCACGGCCCGGACACGTCCCGGACACAGCCCGGATGTGTGTAGATAGACCTCTAGGATAGTTTTGACTTAGCCTTTCATAACTAATGAAAAGCTACTATAAACAAAAACATCTTAAAACCCAACGACCACTGCAATAAGTAATAACGTCATCTTCTTATTATTCCTTCATTATAAAAGCGGTGTTGTTTTCAGCTTAAACAAAATGAAATGGCCCTAAAATAGCACGGAGAGAAAAGAATAGTTCTTTTAAAATGTAAATTCTTATTCTAGATGCTTTGTTTACGCAGATGAAAGCTTTGTTTGTGTGTTATTAAGTAGGTGATAAAAATATATAATATCGTTGTGCATTCAAGTAATTTTACCTCTAGTTTTATGTTGAAAGCCATTTTGAGACAAAAACCGGTGTTTAAACTTAAATTTAAATTATATTTATTATATAGTGTAGGATAAAGTTAACGCTAGATTTGCAGTTTTCTTTAGAGAAAAATGTAACAAGAAACTCCAACGCAAAGACGCAACAGACCAGCCCAAAAAATATGACTTGTTAGTCTTTTCATATAAAGTTTTACAAATCCTTATATATGTTACGGGCAATGTGATTAATTGGGCATTATGCATAATGCCCGGGCATTATGAATAAAGCCCAATATAAGCGGGCAATGTGATAAATACTATGCAATTAATCAAATTGCCCGGGCATTATGCATAATGCCCGTCACCTATTGGGCAGAGTGATAATAACCTTGTTTCAGTACTTTTTTTATTTTACAATGAAACCTTATCTCACCTAAACCTAACTGAAAGTCAAATAAATATGTAGGTATTATGAAACTTTAAATTCTCATCATTTCTTCATAAAACCCAACTTAGGTTTTAATTTAGGTCAGGCCATTCCGGACTCTGATTGGTCAAAGGGTGACATGCGATGGTTTCCCTAAAATACTTCCTAAATCCCTAAAATACTACTTCCCTGAAATATGTGGAAAGGGTTAATGGCTGGCACATGCGTTGAGACCTGTGTCAAGGTGCTACTGTGATGGGCGGTCATGTACCTGTACGGATTCTATCAAGCTAAGCCTTTCACTATTCAGCTTCCCATTTGCTTACCTATACCTTGTTCTGGAAATTGCAGGGGCAATTTTTTTATTATTTGTTTATTGATTTAAGCCCTATTGAAATGTAAATTTTAATGTTTGTTTCTGTGTTTCAGCCTAAGAATTTGTAAAACTTAAATTTAAAAGAGTAACCCAACAGAGTTTCTTGCTAGGTTCTTCTCTGGGGGCACTCTTGCGAATCTAGCATTAACTTTAAAAAATGACCCGTCGAAAGTGTTGTCAAACCTAACCTAACCTACAGGATTAAAAGAATTTTCATTCTCATTATTTTTTTACAATTAGAAACTTAAAAAAATCTTAGAATGCCGAAATTATGATCATTTTTTTCCTTTAGGTATGCAGCACATACGTAAAGTTTCTAAAAACTTAATTGTATTGAGGTACTTAATAACATAACATACGAGATGCCAAATTATTTCTCTACTCTACTTCAATAATCTTGCTAAAAATGCAAAAATCTAAATTCTACCTAAAGACCTTTTTTTTTTGAAATTTTATTCTAAAAAAATTGTCCACTAATATGTCTTTGACAACGTTTCAAGAATTTGGCGACTTTAGAATTATCGCAACCTACAATTATCAAGTTAACGGACTATTATTATCAAATTGCCCAATGATCTTTGGGCATTATTCATAATGCCCGGGCAATGTGATAAATAGCACAGTTTGGAAAGTAATTAATCACATTGCCCAATACAGCTGGGCATTATTCATAATGCCCGGGCATTATGCATACTGCCCGCATTAATCACATTGCCCGTAACATATACACACATAAACATAGATCACCTTGTCATAATAACACCGAAATAAACTTTGACATTAGATACACTAGATAGAAATGCGTTGTAACATAATTTGTCCGTCTTCCATACACCACAATGTGATTAGTTGGCAGTCGAGTGTCATTTATTAGTGGAATTCGGTAGTAGGCTGGTACAGAATGTTAGCAGTCGGTCAATTTGTTTGCGGTCGGGGCAGGTGCACGGCCGAGCTACGTGCGACTGCCTAATTGTGCTAACGGATCAACGGGACATACGGACTGATTTAATCCTCTGATTTTCGATAAGGCAACTTGATTTGTTATGAACATACGCCAAAATCCGCAAGTCAATCGCAGAGCAATGCGAGTTTCTCATTTCAAGTATCTTGGATGAGGTGCCGACGTGCACGTATGAGGTGACTGGTGAATGTGGATGAAGCGAAAGAAGTGTGTTAGGACTTTAGCAAGTGGAGAGAAGTACCTAGTCTCTGTAAGTGGCGTGATTGACTTGTATGTAGGTATGTAATATGAGGATTTATACTGAATAGGAAATGTATAATCACAGCAGCGTTATTATTATTTAAATAAAAGATTCCTATATCCAACATTCCTCGTTTAATTAGTGGTGTCGTGTCACATAAACCAGTTTTGGTTTTATTCACTTTCTAGTGAGACATTAATAAAGGCAAAAAGCAAGGTAATAGCTATGAAAATGTTAACATATCAGACAGTATGTATCAGATAACTGGATTAACTTCTAAAGCCGCTCATAGCCGGCTCGGCTCTAATGAACCGTTCTGATAGTCAGTTCTCACTTAGTCGTCGTTTTGTTTCGTTTTTAGTAAGGCTTAGCTGTAGCTTTGCGTTTCCAATGTTGTAGTACAGGGAGATATGGTGAAATTTTGAAGAAATCTCACTATATTCACGATTCATTTGTTTGTTAGAAGAAAAAATATAACATTTATATATTTTATTTACTAAATAAATTATACGTTTGTAACATTTTTTATTGATGTACTTTTAGAAATTTAATCACTTTTAAATATTATAACGGCGTTGCCGCTAAAAGAAACACGAACGAACTTTATACGAGCGTTTATTGCAAAAGTTAACCTAATTAACAACTGAGGGCGAGAAGTAATATACGTTCATGGAGATGCGTCCCACCAGGTGGAAGCACATTCCAATGCAGTGTATTATTCCCTAAGTCTCGATACAAACTCGATCAAGCAAGACTCAATCAAAACAAAATATGGTTTCGGGGGTAACCAAAACGAGTGTACACCTCTATAGCGCGTTTCAGGATACATGTGCCGCCATCTAAGTTTTCCCTTGACGTATTAACTGTATCCAGAACATTGTCAACTAGCGCCGCCTTTATCATCTAACTAATTAGGGTTGTTATAATATTCATTTTTTTTGTAAGTAATTGAATAACTAACAAACGTAGTTGAAACTTCATAATTGTCTAAACAGGCCGATATTCAGAAGATATATTTACATAATTTTTTATACAATTTTTATTATTATTTTCAACTGAAATGCATGCATTTGTATTTATATAGATTTACAATACAATACTTGATTAGATTAGATTAGGAGGAGATTTATTAAATTATCTTCATGTGTTTCATTTTGATATTTTCCTTCTGCATTTTACTGCTCTATTCGCTACGTGCACGACAGTAGCGCCACCTAGCATGTGCAACTTTCCGGGATTATGCCAAATAATAACATATCAGTATTTTATTGCTTTCTAATAAATATAGTAAATAAAAGATAAATGGAAAGACGACAAGTGGTAATTTGAGAGGAATTTGTTAAAACAGTGCATAAAATAATGGACGTCATTATAAAAACTGGTTTTGAAAGTGTAGGTTCTAACCTCAAACTTTGTTGAAAGGAAATAAACTAGTTTTAGCACAACATGTAAGAAATGTTGAAGAGTTACGAAAGAATGGAAATAGTTATTTAATACGAGCCCACATCATTCGTCAAACATCGGTGACATTAACGCCCTATGTAACGAGTTTAAACGTAAGTACTCTGATAACCTTAAATAAGTAATTTTCAAACTGTCTCAAGGAAATGATAAAAGTTTATCATAGTAAATATTTTTTGACTCTTTATGCATTTGAAGGTCACGACGGTTCTCTTTCCGCACAGACTGTAGTATTTCATGATAGGTAACGTACCTATTTTAATTAACAATTATAATTTATTTATTACAGATCAATGATTCTCGTGTTGTCACTGGGGTAAAATGCAATTGTGTTTATAACCAGAGCTTTACTTTGTCACGCCTTAGAATGAAGTTTATTTTGTAGGAATTAAGTTAAAATTGACTCTACATTTTAGTAAGAAAACATTTGTATGGGAAAAAGAAAAGGTCTGTTTTAGGGCTTTCCCGGCAATTATTCGAATTTTTCTCACCGTTTAGACCTACCCTGGACTACGACAAACATTTTAAAACCAAAATCAGCTCAATCGGCCCAGCCGTTCTCGAGTTTTAATCAGACTAACGAACAACAATTCATTTTTATTTATTTACATTGACTTTACTTTCCCGGATTGTTGCGCATTTCTACCACGGCAAGCGCTGCGATCGCTTTACTATACCCCCACCATGTACTTCGCACGTAGCGAATAGTAACTTTATTGAAACCGTGTCGATACTACATTTGCATATTTCTAACTGAGGAAACTGCTCTCTAGGGTATCGGGTCGTTCGTTAGTGCTCAAAATATCCGACAAAGTTCTAACATTTTGAGCTGTTTATGTTAATAATGTATCTACTACTTATTGTACCTAATTTTAGTAAGTATAGGTAATTACAAGTTAAAGTAAGTAGTAGTAAGTAGGTAGTAGTAGTAGTAGTAGCAGTAAGTAGTAGTACCTAGTAAAAGTAGTAGTAGTAGTAAGTAGTAGTAGTAGTAGCAGTAAGTAGTAGTAGTAGTAGCAGTAAGTAGTAGTAGTAGTAGCAGTAAGTGGTAGTAGTAAGTAGTAGCAGTAAGTAGTAGTAGTAGTAGTAAGTAGTAGTAGTAGTAGTAGCAGGAACTAGTAGTAGTAAGTAGTAGCAGTAAGTAGTAGTACCTAGTAGTAGTAGTAGTAGTAGTAAGTAGTAGTAGTAGTAGCAGTATGTAGTAGTAGTAAGTAGTAGTAGTAGTAGTAAGTAGTAGTAGTAAGTAGTAGTAGTAAGTAGTAGTAGTAAGTAGTAGTAGTAAGTAGTAGTAGTAGCAGTAAGTTGTAGTAGTAAGTAGTAGTAGCAGTAAGTAGTAGTAGTAAGTAGTAGTAGTAGCAGTAAGTAGTAGTAGTAAGTAGTAGTAGTAGTAGTAGTAGCAGCAGTAAGTAGTAGTAGTAAGTAGAAGTTTAAGTTGGTTAGTTATTTGATGCGTTATTGCATTTTTCTAATTTATTCAGTTACTTAGGTACCTACCTATTATAGAATATAAAAAAAATGAGATTTTGATTTTGTTTTTTTTTTTAATTTTTGTTTTCTTTTTTGTTTTTTTTTTTCTATTAAAGATTTTGTTTTTATCATGTCTATATTATATTATTGTAAAGTAAAGTATTAAAAAAATTACCTTTCCTCATCAGCACCTTAACGTCTCCACTACAAGGCCACTAGCCTATTTTCATTTGTTATAAATAATATGATGATATGAAATAAAAAACAAATGCAGTGATGTTGATAAAAAAAATATATATTGACGCTTAAATGCAGCAAAAAACTAAATACACACCCTCATCAAACTTCAATCACCCTTATAAAACTATTTTAACAATACAAAACTCTCCCCTCTCACCAAAACACCGAACGTCCTAAAACGCGCTATCAACATTTTTCATCTCGGCTGCATAAATACAACTCGCTTCCACCCCTGTTAGGAGGACCGTCTCTACACAGTAAGCCGACGTGCGGTCGAGTCGGATAAATCGACCGATCAATCCGACGACTGCGTGGACTTTACGTTCCGCAGTATTTAATACGGAAATCGCGATGAAAGCTGAAACAAGGTTTGAGGACAGAAATGTCTACCTTGAGCCAAACACTGCTGTAGAGGATTTGTTCTCATTTTAATGTTGAATGAAATCATAGTGTAATTTGCACTAAAAATAGTTAATTTCGTAGAAATAGCACAGATTGTTTTAAAAAACATTCGAAAACCACTTGAGAACCACTTCCTTTTTTTTTCTTTTTGATGGTTTTTAGTTTGAAGTCGGCAAAATTTTTTTTTTTTTTAATATTTAAGTACTATTTTTTAAATAAGCTCTTTAATCCAAGTGCATTAAATAAAAACCTTCAATAAAAACATTCAAATAAAACTTTGATCTTAAATATTTTTGCAGCATATTTTGAAATATAAAATTATCAAAACAAATTCAAAAAGCACATTAGTAAAAGTCGAAGAAATCCTATCTTTAACTTTATTTACCATTGCACAAAATATACAACATTCGCGCAAACAAATGACGCATGAATATTTTCAACAAGTTTTTTTTTTTTATTGGCGTCACGCTTTCAACAAGTTATAGCATTGCGAATTGCAAACTACATACAGTCACGAGCAAATAATATTCATACATTTTCAAGGTCATCATTCATCAATTTGTTTGATGATTGTATGATTGTTGGTTTTATTATTGAATAAATTGATACATTTTTTAGACAGACATATTTTTGAAACAACAGAAATTACGAGACTGTGAAAATGTGACTGTGTAGACATATTATTGCTCGTGACTGTACCTACTATTGCTAGTTACATCAAGATAAAAGTCAAATGGGCAGATAAACAGCTATGATGAGACCCATTGCAATACATTACGGGACTTGCGACGAAGTTGCTGGCGTAGTTTATGGGACACGACTGGTAGATATTGTGGGGATATAGGGGAGAATATATTTCGAGTTTTTTTGCTATATTCTATAGAGATTTTAATGATATTATATTATTATCATAGTTTTTTTTTTCTACGTGATTAGGTACTTATTTATATTTGGCAATGCAACAGTATTAATTATAAACTTATGACAAATTCTAAGTAGTCTAGAAAACATTATAGAAAATGTATGTTTATTTATTATATTTTGAATATGAATTTGTGAGGCCTAAATTATTTTTTTTAAGACATACTTAAATAGAAAAAGACCGTAGAATGTCGGTTTTTATTAACTTTTTATATTTGTTTTTACAAAATTAATATAATTATTATATTTTTTGATAAGGCAAATTCTCTTAAATATTTTTCTTGCTTTTGAAGAGGCTTTTTTGGAGAAGCTTTTGCCCAGCAGCGGAATGAAATAGGTTAATAAAAAAAATATTTCTCATACTTTTTAGGTTAGGTATTTGTAACTATATTCCTGAGCCTGAGTATTAAAAACTCCTTTTTAAAAGGATTCCCAACCGTATGTTTAAACAGTTCAGACGGATAGAAAATAAAAAACTCGTTCTTATCTGTTTGGCTTCGAGATATTTTAGCTTTCTTTAGTGTAAAATAAGACGAGGTTTTAGCAATATTGGTTTCAAGTTGCAAGCTTTATTATTTAAATTTTCGGATAAAATATCGTTAGTGGGCGAGAGGAGAGGCATTTTAAAGACCATTGCTGAAAGGAGAGGAAAGATGCTGGGTCACCTGATACGACACGACTTTATAAAAAACAATTTTGGAAGGAAAAGTAGAAGGAAAACGGAAGAGAGGGAGACCACGAAGAACTTACATAGATCAAATGAAAGAGGGCATAGAAGTTGTGTCGTATCAGGTGCTCAAAAGGACGGCAGAAAATAGAGCAGAGTGGCGTAAACTCCACCGACAAGAGCGAAGCTCTTAAATTTAATGATGATGAGTGTAGATAAGCCACAGACGTATAAAAGGCTGTAAGTTTCATGTGAGATAAATGACCCCTGAACTACGTTTTAAATTGGCCAGATTATACTGTATCTTGTCTTATCTAGCCTTATCTATTGTCCCGCTGCTGGGCAAAGGCCTCTCTCCTCTTTCTCCACGATTTTCTATTCTGAGCCGCCTTTGCCCAGTCATTTGTGAAGGTGTCCAGTTCATCTCGCCACCTTTTCCGTGGTCTGCCGCGAGGTCTTTTGGCGGTTGGTTGGAGTAATATTTGGAATGTCATTCATACAGTATAATGTAACCAATTGAATAACCTTACCTTTTTATTTTAACAAAAAACTCGACTGCGTTTAAAATATGCATTTTTATATACCCAGTGTCACTCTCACAGTTAATACGAATCTAACAACAAAGCTAAAATCTTACAAGCCGTTCAGGCTGTAGAGCGTGCCAAAGATGTATAAGACATACTCGTACATACATATATACATACTTTCGAAAAACATAACCCTCCTTTTGGCGCAGTCGGGTAAAAAGTAGTCTTAATGAAACCCAACTTTAAAAAAATGTATTGCTTGATAGATTTCGGTTTAAAATACAATTTAAAAAATTCACATTCTTTTAAATTAACAATTATATGGAAACCGAATTAATTTAACGAATTCAAAAAGCTGTATTGCGTTTAACCAAATTCATTTTCATTCGATAAATACATTCATTTATTGACAATTGAAGAACGTTTTGTGGTTATGTTTTTGTTTTTAGCCGTTAACTTTTGGTAATTTAAATTTCTATTAAGTAATTTAAGTTTTGAATTAGGAGTTCAAAATTACTTATTTTTTGTTTAATACATTTTAATAAATTAATTAAATCGTTTAATAAATTAACTTATTTGTTTGTTAAAAAAAAGAAAAAATAAGAAGGAAGAAATGATTACGAAAAACTTGCGAAATACTCCATACAAAGTTCCATCCCCCATGTAAGAAAAGTAGGAGGTTAGAAAGAGACGAAAAGTGGCATTTGTCTCTCTCCATTCTTTTAATTTTTTCGTTCGCGGATCTTGTCACTAAAATGGCAATGGGCAGGACACCTGGCTAGGAGAAAAGACGGTCGATAGACGAAAGCAGTCACAGAGTAGTGGCCGAGAAAGGGACGTCGATCAGTGGGCCGACCACCCGCTCGCTGGGCAGATGACATCGTCAGATTGACAGGGCCACTATGGGTTAGATTGGCACAGGACCGGTGAAGACCGTAGTGAATGGCGCGAGAAAAGGGAGGCCTATACCCAGCAGTGGGGAGAAACGGGCTGATTTGATTGATTGATCGATTCTTTTAACTACCTACCTACTTACCTATTTCCACTAAAAAAATATATCAATTCTTCAATCCGTTTTTCAGTGAAATACGCTCATAGTCACTTCTGAATTTATTGATATTAATGTGAATTTCCAGTAAATGCTACCGGGGCGCCAAGTCTGCTAATTTAAGCTAAGCTTTTGCGATTCGTTTGATAGTCGATGGCGATTGATTTATATTGTGTTAAATTTGGTATTCTACTAAAAGATATAGGTACCAAACGCAATCGCATCGCAGTCAAATTGCAGGAGCTATGCAGAAGCACGCATTTATATACCGATTTGCCAACCTATGAACAGCGACGGAAGTGATATAAGATCAAAAGTAGTTCAGAGGTGGTCTGAATGCACTTCGGTAGAATCCGATTAAACCGTTGTTAGTAGAATACCAAAATGGTCAAATTTGCGACTGATGTTCTTTTGCTTTTCTATCACGATTCTATTGGTGCATTTAGTGATTAGCAGACTTGGCCCCCTGGTAAACAGAAATATTATTAATAATTCTTCCTCACATCACAGTTGTATGTAATTATAATGTAGGTACTATGAAATGAGACGGGGTATACAGCAGCTCTATATCAATCCAATATTTTGTATTCTGCTATGTATTATCCCATAAACTATAATAAAAGTTGCGTGCACCATATAGCGACTGGTATTGGTGCGGCAGCAAATATACAGTGTGTAAAAAATATGCTGCGTTGCGAAGATTCTGAACAATAAAAAATCTTATGTATAATAAAAAAATTAAGCCCAAAAAAAGACTGTGTTTAGAGATAACCTAAACATTACCAATTTTACAATAAAAAAACACGAGTAAGTATGAAATTCAAACCGAAAAAATAGGTTCTGTAGTAAATCGTGCATTGAAAATGTTTAATCAAAAAAAAATCTAAATCTAAATAAACCTTATCGCCAACTCAAGTTAAAATATCTAGTGTATTATTTTTTTCGTGTTTTATACTCTGTCATGTCTCTCTCCCATTAAGGTGGGTAGAAACCACTTCCATCTACTAGCTAGGATTCAAACACACTTCCTTCGTTTTATTCACAGTCGTCTAATCAGTATTTAATCGTCAGTGTTTTTTATATTCCACAAAAAACTACATCTTTTATTCTGCAGCTTGTATTGGTGCTTCTACATTACATGTTCAAAAATGTTTGTAAATATTTTATAATAAACTTTTAGTACTTATACAACAATATTTGTAAACATTTTATAACATTTAATAACAAACATTTTGTATAAAAAAAATCGGTTGTCTGTAAAGTCGGTTTACTGACGATAGTTGAACGTGACAACGTCATTAATGCTGCCGAACGCGGCCGATTGTGCCTCTTTGTCGCCCGATCCACGCTCTCGCTTGCACTTCAAGCCTTAAATGGAACGCCTCAGAGCGAGGTAACGCCTCAGAGCGAGGTAACGCCTCAGAGCGAGGTAACGCCGCATGAGTCATGTTTTTTCGTGCGTGCAGCCGGCTCCATCGAATTATAAGACGTTGTCACGTCAAAAAGTTTATTAGAAAATGTTTACTTACATTTGGGAGCACCATTTTAGCACATTTTCCAACATCCAGTATAATTATACCGGTATATTATTATAGGTACCGGTATTCGCCGCCACTCCGGTAACAATGATGGATGTTCACATTAACATCCCGGCCTCTATTTTATCTCGCTCGAATCTCTATCGAAGAGGTATCGTGTATTTATTGAACGGGGTTATTTATCAACTTTTGTGTTGTGTTGGCTTGTAAGCTACATGTTATGAAAATAATACATTAGTATTGAAACTAATGTAGGTATTTTAGCCAATTAGTTTAATAAAATTTATTAAAATAAATAATACAAACATACAATTAAACATTTACAGGAAAAATATGTCTTCCAACGCGTCCCTACGAGGCAAAGTACCCAACAAGCTGGCAGCATTACATTTTTGGATTGCAATGCTTATCCTTTGGCCAAGGAAGCCGCCAGCTCTCGGATCACCCGAAGCCTCGCGTAAACGCGTTGAAAGTTGCGATACCAGAATTTTGGCCTTGGATGCCTAGGCTAACGATTGAATTCTATTGATGAAATGGCTAGGACGATAGTTGATTGAACTTTAAACATTAACCCTCTTATTATAAAACGAGTTATATTTATAGTCCTAGAATAAACTCTGATAAATGACGTTTCGGCTATAGAAAAAACGTCAAAAGATGACTGTATTGAAAACGCGTTATTGCAATAAGGGGGTCAACGTTTAACAACATAATATTATGAAGACACAAAAAAAATAACATCTTGTATCAGATATCAAATAGATGATATATAAAAAATAAAAGAAAAGTCCATACAAATAAAAAAGCGTGATTTCAAAACAAAATTAATCTAAAGTTTAAGAAAACGAGATTGAATCGCAAACTCGCAGAACGTCATACTCATAGCTGGTGCCAAATTCAATAGCTCAAATCACAGGCTGTTCAAACTTATATAAAGTCTAAACTCTTATAGTCCGGGGAAATTAGGAAGATTTTCTTTATATAACATAAAATTGTGATTTCATCCTACTAATATTATAAATGTCTATGTTTGTGCCGATGGATGGATGGATTGGATGTATTTTTTGTTACTCTTTTTGTCGGAAAAACTACTGAACAGATTTTAATGAAACTAGGCAATTTTGTTAAATATCAGAATAACACGTGTGCTATATTGTTTTGAGATGAAATAATTTCTTTCCACGATAATTATTAAGATAAATGCGTACGAAGTCGCGGGCAGCCTCTAGTTCATTCATAAATTTAAGACCGAGGTCCTTGTTAGTGGTATACGGAACCCTAAAAATCATTGACATCGATATCATTGTTATATTTATCTTGCAAAACGAACTAATAGTAATAAAGCCTGGCCTATAAACCGAGGCAATCTTACCGCGTCACTGCCAGCCCTCAATGGCCGCTTTATACGGAGCTCAAGTAAACACATCTTGTTTGCTAAACCTTGTGAAATGGAATTATTCTCGAACCTTCTATGGAAATCCGGTGACAAGAAGCGTATTACTTGGGAAAATGAGATGAATATTAAAACACATTGATGCAGAAAACTAGATGGGGTAAACTCATGTGTTTTGTATATAAAAGTGTGATTTGGGGGCGAATTTCTTTTCCATTTATTAAGATTGGTGTTTTTGTTTTGCGTCCCATCTGTCAAGTATCATTTCCAGTTGTTCTTGCAATACTATATTTATAGCAGCATCAACACAAAACTGGAGTAGGTTAACCAAAAAGTGTGAATAACTTGCTGTTATTATTCCACCAAAAGGGCATGTTCGCACTTGTGATTCTATGAAAAACGCCTACCTTAATCTCCTTTCGGTCAATCTTTTTTCATGCCTAAACGTTTTTTGTACCTAAGCTGTGCCCAAGCCACGCCCAATCTATCTGACCATTCCTTTCTCAATTATTTTCACAAAATTATTGGAAATAGTACCTTAAAATAATAGCATTTCATTTAAATCCTGACAAAAAAACACCACTAAATAAAGTTCCCAGGGTAATATCGAATTAGTTATGCTATCTACACACCAAAGCCGCCGGCATGCCGCCGGGTTAGGCCGGCGGCTTTACGTCATACGTCATACATCGTAAATTCTATACAGCTGTCAAAGAAGCCGGCGGCTTTGGTGTGTAGATACCATTAATCTTTCATAATATTAACCAAAACAATAATACAGGAAGCTAATAAGCAGACTTGTAACAAGAAAACTTACGCTCGAATCATTTGTTCTGTAATACCTCATAAACTTGTATAATATTACTATTGCATTGATATTATGAAAGTTAGTTCATATCTGTTCTGGAATATCGTACTAAGTTGTCAAGATCTTGTTCTCGTAATAAATATATGGCAGGGTCTGATTCTATGATAAGTTTCTGGTAGCTCAGTCTTCACAACTTAGAGTATCTTCAAAATAAAATAATTAGGTCACCATCATTATTTAAGAGCGTCGCTCATGTCAGTAGAGTCTATGCCACTCTGCTCTGTTTTCTGCCGTCCTTTTGAGCACCTGATACGACACAACTTCTATTCCCTCTTTCATTTGATCTATGACACATATATGATCGCATACGGTTAAAAAACAAAAAGTTCAGTGGCACATCATTTTGTATGGAGCCATTCACACTTGTCAGAACCAGTTTTGTTTCATGTTGAATGTACAACGATGAATGTTATCGAAATGTTAACACGTGAGTATATTATTCAAAAGTTCTTTTGAACTTAAATTTAATGTTCTTTATATTAGTGTTATAAAAGGTACTGAGTCAAAAACATTAAGACTATAAACAATGTTAACCCTAATGTTTAGATTCTTTCAAGTGCAAATGAAACTCATGATATTTTTCATACCAAAATGAACTTTTTTTTTTCCAAAATTAACTGAATCTTCACAAACACGCAACTGAGAGCGGTGTTGCTAAAAAAGACCATCTACCATCATTGGCAGCCATTTCCACGCTCCCCCCTACACGAGCACGTGCTTACTCCCCCCTAAAAGTAAATTATATTTCCTGCCAAATCCGTACCTGAGATTACTCCTAGCAAATGATTAGGGACAGTCGACGTTACTTTCGGGTTATTTTCACAAAATGTACAGCCCGCTATAATTTCGCTTTTATCTTTAATAAAATCCGGGAGCATTTAGTTATCGTGCCCAAAATATTTCATCCATGTTGAGTTTAGGTTAGGATTTGGGATGGTTAAAATTATTATTTTCAGGGTTTTTATTTTCGTATACATTTTATGTTTTGAGTATGCTTGACTGTTTATCTTTATTTTAACTGACAGTGCTTTCAGTTCTGCGAATTTTGGTGGATTTTATTAAAAAAAACGACAATTAAATTATTTTGGTAACATTTGGCACACTAATAGAACATGACAATACGGAGTCACTAAATTCTATACAGGGTGTAACAGAAAGGGTATATAAAGTCGAAACACAGCGATAGTCCTCATAAAACTGAACAACTTTCCCCAAGGAACATGGGTCGTAACTCGAAAAAAAAATTTCGTCTCCCCATACAAAATGCCCGATCAGCTGATCGAGTAAGTATGGGCGATCCAAAAAATTTTTTCGAGTTACGACCCATGTTCCTTGGGGAAAGTTGTTCAGTTTCATGAGGACTATCGCTGTGTTTCGGCTTTATATACCCTTTCTGTTACACCCTGTATAATATTTAAAACCCGACCAAATTCATAAATTAAAGAGTCTCTGGTCTATGGAGTAATCGCCATCGTTGCCTTCCTTCTGCCAACAATTTGACTTCTAGATACGACATGACGTTAATTCTTTTTGTACATCTTGGTCTTCCTCTTTCTTACAATTTTTCCTGCAATGATGTTCTTCAGAAAGTCCTATCAAGTGCTTTATCATATTATTTCCTCTTAGTTCTACTTGTACATGTAATATAGGTAAAACTTCCTCTTATTTACCTGAACCACCGAAGTTAGTTGATGAAAAATGTTCGTATAACTCTTGATAGATTTATCGTTAGTTGGTTTTTGACGCAGAACTCGCTTGAGTGGCATTTATAGGGCACATTTTGATTTATGTAGAGAAAATATTGGGGCGGGCGTTAACTAAGTTTCGATGTTATGGTAAAAAGATTTTTGTTTTTACTAGAGTGGATGTTTTGGTTTGGTGGTTTCGAATTTTGAGTTAATCAACAAATTGTCAACGTCATTTCTGTACCACCATCGTGCATATTAGAGCCATATCAGATGGCGTTTCCAAAATCCGCGGTTGCGGAGCGGTGGCGGAACGTTTTGGCGGCGGCTTCGTGTACTTAGGTAACAAGGCTGCGGTCGAGGCACGAAAAACGCACCGCTACCGCTTCGCAATAGCGGGTTTTAAAAACGCCAGGCTCTTATCAGTGAAGAAATCTTATTTTCACCTTACAATCTTTACTTTTCTTCTGCCATAATTTGATTAACTACCATCAACTAATGTTAAATAAAGTTATACCGTTGAATGATAAACACGATGATTTAAAAAGTGCTGAAGAGTTGACAAAATACTGTTACAAACATATCGATCATATCGACAAAGACATATGATGATGATGCCATATATAAAACCTTGAAATCAGCAATAATATCGATATCGTTGCTAGTTGCAACATTTATTGATACTTCTATCGATAGTCTGCTAAACTAACCCGCAGGCTGTTGATAACAAGAATCTTTATGAACACAAATAGTTACGACCACTATCTGGCTTAAACATAAAATGACAGCTGATAGACTAGGTTTATTACGTTATAATAAATATCTTACATCACATTTACGTATAGGAAATAGTTCACGAAGTCAAATAGATCATAGAACAATCGAAGTTTTGACCGCAGCGTCACAACTATTTCCTTGCCACAGACTAGTTACGATGATAACTCACAGTACGTCAATTGGAAAGGAACCTAAACAAATCAAGAAATAAGTAGAAATATCTAACAAATGGGGAAAATGACTACATTCAAAAATTCAAAAAATAATTAGTCTGTCTTACTTGATCAAATACATAAATAAATACAAAGATACAGAATATCAAAGTTACGAAGTGGGGGTTATTGACGTCACTCTTCGGTTAAAATCGTACTGAGGCGTGACGTCACGAGCAACTTTAACCCAGTGTATCTGTCATTTTTAGTTTAAGAGAAAAAATACGTGTCGAATATTTTAAAATAATCTATGTGATGGACAAAAAAAAAATTTTTAGTCATCATGCCCATTGAGTCTACAAATATTTGTTCTACATGGAACAGAGAAGCAAACGACATATTTTCTACTCTATAAAACATTAGTATTCTCCTAGACAATGGCTGACACCTTACACTGATTGCGACCAAATGTGTCAAAAAATGACATTGACACTCTACCGACACGCAACTGAGGATATTGTAAAACAGGCTTGGAGCCCAGACTTTCTCAAACTAGTCCTACTGGAAAAAACATTTCACTAATCTATGTCGGTCTCTCAATAATTCTGAACTGACGACCGCCACATGACGTCACAGCAAATGGCGCGTAATTTATTACAACAGCAACCATTATGTTGTCGTTATCGGTACTCTGTTAATCCATGCTCTGTGGTCGGGCGAAATTAGTTATAGTGTAATTACGTAATAGCCTATTAAGTATTAGAGGGTAATTAGCTTATGTTATGTACTTTGCTTGAGATAAGAAAAAACGCGTCATGTAGGATTGGTTTTTGAACGAACTTTTAAAATATACTCGTACATAATAAAAATAAGTTATATAAATAAGTTTAAGTTAAATAATAAAAATAAGTACCTACAGATAAATGACGTACTGGCTATAGACAAAACGTCAAAAAATGACATTAGTCCTTGAACTATATTATTTAAAACTTGTTTTTTAATAACGGGGATAGAGAGAGTTCCGGAGTGGGTGTTTCAGACGTCACGATTCTGTAAAAATTGTACTGACGCTTGACGTCACGAAGAACTGTAACGCAGGTGTGTCCTTGTCATTTTTAGTTATAAAGAAAAATAAAAGTTACGAGTCCATTTTTTTTAAATCTATCTGATGGACGACGGACTAAGAGTTAGGTAATAAACAACCCAGCTTTAATGACTTTAACATTTTGAATAAAAATAACCTTGTTTTACTAAAAAAAACTAGCTGTCCCGTTAAACTTTGTTTCGCCTTAGAGAGGGCTTTCCCGGATACTATTTGCTTTCTTCTCACCGTAAAAACCGTCCTTGGACTTCAATGAACATTAAAAAAAATAACTGATGAAATTGGTCCATGCCTTGTTGAGTTATGCGCTTACCAAAACATTTTGCGATTATTTTTTATATTAAAGAGAAGAAGAAGAAGATATATAGTACTTAATATATTTTTGTTCACAACCAACATATTTAATATTACCTATTTATACCTAGGTATCAGTATGAAGTAGTTATAACAAGGAATATCACATAGATGACATATTATGGCTCTAGTTCCATTATCTCAACTCAGCGAGGTAAATTAATGCATCGCTTGAGGACGGGGTATAGTAAAAAATGGATATATCTTAGTACTCACCTACATTCTACCTTCCTAACAATATTATCTAAACGCCAAACTTCGTTCTATGTTAGTTACTCAAGCAAAATTAAGCCAACAGATTTTTATGAAACTGTAAAAGAAGCGAAAGAGTCAATTCCATCCAAATATTTTTAGAATTATACCTACCTACCTATACTTACGTGTAGGTACTATATACATATATAGTACTTACCAATACTTACTATCTATACTTAAACCATACTTAGTACTCGTATATCCTTTTATGGTAGCAGGCGCAATATTTCGCATATCAGGACACGACAATCGCATACGTAACACTTGCAAGTGGTCAAAATAGCTCTGCATTATTGTCTGCATTGATAAAACTTAAAATAAAACCCCATAAAACGAATGCATCAAACATGACAACTGCCAAATTATATTCAGATTAAAGTTTGTGCCTGCGTGTATGTCTGCTATTATTTTCGCAAATAAGTCAAACAAAATAGTCATTATTTATATAACGCTGAAGTTTGTTTTGCATTTTGTTTTATAGCCGCCTTCGACCTTGGTTATTTATGTACCGAAAGGGTTGGGTTATATCAAAATAGTAACACCGTATAGATAGGTACCTTAATTCATTCAGCCATATAAATTTAAGAGCCAGGCTCTTGTTGGTGCAGTAATCGCTAACTTTGCCTCTCTTCTGCCAACAATTTGACATCTTGATACGAAACGACGTTATTTTTTTCTTTCCTTTAAGCGAAATATCGTTAAAGTGGAAGAAGCCATAGTGGTCTCACTGCTGGGCAATACCTCTCTCCTCTTCCACCTCAATTCTCGATCCTGAGCCGCTTCTACTCAAATACCCAGAAAGGTAATGTACCCCATTGAGTCTTCTATGGTCTGCCGCGAGGTTGACAGTTAGTCGTCATTGGTTACTAAACATAAAAAACAACACGGGCCCAGTTCTGCTAATTTACAATAATATTTTCAGTTGTATGTCGGCAGAGTGTCAATGAAAGTGTCAATGGCATTTTTTGACACATTTGGTCGCAATCAGTTTAAACCATTGTTTAATAGAATACCAAATGTGTCAAAAATGCCATTGACACTCTGCCGACACACAACTGATACCATTTTAAAGTAGCAGAATTGGGCCCCTGATTTCACGTATTATCAAGACTACCCCTCATTCGACGACCATAAACCACATATTAACTATACAGGGTGTAACAGAAAGGGTATATAAAGCCGAAACACAGCGATAGTCCTCATGAAACTGAACAACTTTCCCCAAGGAACATGGGTTGTAACTCGAAAAAAAAAATTCGCCTCCCCATACAAAATGCCCGATCAGCTGATCGAGTAAGTATGGGCGACCCAAAAATTTTTTTCAAGTTACGACCCATGTTCCTTGGGGAAAGTTGTTCAGTTTCATGAGGACTATCGCTATGTTTCGGCTTTATATACCCTTTCTGTTACACCCAGTATAACCCTATGTAGGAAGTTATAAACTCGCACGGAGTGAATATATCTTGATATTTAAGTAATGAACCCTCTGCTCTACATATTCATCATAAAAAAAATATAACATGTTATAAAGATAAGTTTATTTCAGTATTGTCGGAAGAAGAGGTTTTTTCAACGTTTTTTCAGGCGAAGTATTGCATTTTTATGGAAAATATCCTGAGGCCAAAGTCTGCTAATTTACAATTAGTCTCAGTTGGTGTTACAAGGATCTATTGGCACTTGAGTGACATTCTCAGGAGGGCGTAGGTGGTGAATAAATAACTCAAAATAATGACAATTTACAAGATGCTATCGTTAGTTCCGATTTCCGCAACGTTCCAAAAGATTCATGTAGCACTGTATGTTGGCAGAGTGTTAATGTCATTTTTGACACATTTGGTCGCAATCAGTGTGAGTCATTGCTTAGTTAGCAGATGCAGCATGTGTCAATAAATGCCATTGACACTCTGTCGACACACAACTAACGCCCGTTATTAATAACCTATCCTGATCCGTTTTTACCAAATCGAGATTGAAAAAACAAAACACAATTGTGTTCTTGACATGTTTTTGACATAGCAATCCATGGGAGGTACTGTGGGGAGGTCTTTTTCAGAGTACGGATTGGTCCTCTGTCCTCCTAATTCAAATTTTCAAATATAGCGATGACTTTACTGACAAGTGTAAAATATTACAGAATTTCTATTCTGAGTCACAGAGTAACTAATCACTACGTTTGTTCTGAGTTCTGAGCTAAGATTCTGAGGATTTCTCTCATAAAAATGGATACAAGCAGCGATAGTGACTGTGAGGATCTGATTCTGCTTACGAGCGACGAGGAAGAGGTTCCAAGACGCCGTCGATCTCGTAACAGAATCAGACGCCTGAACTATATGCAAAGTCTTGACGAAGCAGATTTTGCATATAGGTTTAGGTTGACAAAACCTGCAGTTCAACTGCTTTTAGATGAAATAATGCCTTTCATGCGGGTAAGATCTTCAAGGTAAGAAGAAACGCTTTGCCTACCTAGGTACCGTTGTCGATTTGTTCATTAATTATCTCATATTCTTTGTAGAAACAATGGAGTTTCACCGCTTCATCAACTCCTATTATCTCTGCGGTTTTTCACATTAGGCATAATGCTTATATCAGTAGCAGACTTCGTCGGAGTGTCTACATCCACCGCAGGGAGGATAGTGAGTGATGTTGCGTCAGCAATAGCCAGATTGTATGACAAATACATTTTTGTCCACCAAAATGCTGCTGTGAATTTTTTTAAGATATCAAGATTTCCTCGTGTTTTGGGAGCAATCGACTGCACGCATATTCGAATACAATTACCTTGTAAGTAACACTCAATATTTATATTATGGTGATCAAATTATATGTTTAATGAACTCATTAGTACGTATTTATTTTAGGTCACATGATTGGTGAAGAATTTAGGAATAGAAAAGGTAACTTTTCTCTCAATGTTCAAGGGGTCTGTGATGCAGATTTGAGGCTGATGAATGTTGTGGCTCGATGGCCGGGATCTGCACATGATGCCACTGTCTTTAATAATTCCATGTTAAGAGGTAAGATTTAGGTACATACGTAGATGGTAGATACCTACATTATTGTCTCTTTCTAAATTCCATTGTCGACATAATACCTTTACACTTTCACTTTTTATATAAGAAAACAGTTGGTAACTGGAATTAACTGTAAATACATTTTCTAGCTCAATGTGATGCTGGTCAATTTGGGAACCGCTGGATGCTGGGAGACAGTGCCTATCCCAACAGACCTTATCTTTTAACACCTGTCTTAAATCCTACCACAGCTGCTGAGAACAGTTACAATGAAGCTCATATTAAGACTAAAAATACCATTGAGAGATAATAATTTTATAAAATATTTAATTGTTAATAAAACAAAGGTCAAACATGTTTGATTAAAGAACAATAACGTTGCTTTAATTTCATTTTAGGACATTTGGAGTTTGGAAACGTCGATTCCCGGTAATAAGTCTCACCTTGCGCTTGGCTCTGCCCACTGTGCAAGCTGTAATCATAGCAACGGCGCTCGTAAGCAGAATCAGATCCTCACAGTGACTATCGCTGCTTGTATCCATTTTTATGAGAGAAAGGAAATTTATCACACGGCAGAAATCCTCAGAAGAAGAGATAGAAATTGCCGGAAGAGCACAACTTATTCATAATTATTTCGGTTAAAAGATTTAATAAAACATTTTATTGTACATATTTATTATTGCATTTTTATTGAGATTTACATAAGTATATAACACCATAAAAACTAGGGCTGCGCTCACTTTGGCCGCGTTTTCGTACGAATTTCACTCGTGCGTATATGTTACCATTTTATCCACTTCCCTGTCCATTGCGAATTGAATTTATTTATTGTAATTCACAACCAGTTCACAGAAATAAACAAAACATAGGTATATATAAATACCTAAGGTAAAGGTAAATGAATGAAGTCAAAAGACAATTTAAATTCATTTTGACATTGTCAGTAATTTCATTTTTAGGGTTCCGTACCTCAAAAGGAAAAAACGGAACCCTTATAGGATCACTTTGTTGTCCGTCTGTCCGTCTGTCAAGACCCTTTTTCTCAGGAACGCGTAGAGGTATGAAGCTGAAATTTATATCAATTACTCAGGTCTACTGTCCCTTGAAGCTGTGAAAAAATCAAACTTCTAAGCCAACGCAATCAAAAGATACTGCCATTTATGCCGCAAATTTTCGACACTTGCAAGGGAATCAAAACCTACAGGGTGCTTCCCGTGAACTCAGAATCTTGAAATTTGGTACGAAGCAACGTCTTATAGCATAGATAAAGGAAAAATTACGAAAACCATAAATTTTTAGTTACATCACAAAATATATCTTTTTTTAATAATCTTAAACTTACTACCCATTTCCTCATAAACGCGTAGAGGTATTAAATTGAAATTCATACCAAATACTCAGGTCTATAATACCTTTAAGCTGTAGCAAAATCAAACTTCTATGTCAACGCAATCAAAAGAAACAGCAATTTAAGCTGCATATTTTGAAACTCGCAAGTACTTGCAAGGGAATCAAAACCTAAAGGGTACTTCCAGTCGACCTTGAATCTTGAAATTTGGCATGAAGCAACGTTTTATACCACACATAGAGGAAAAATTCCGAAAACCTTAAATTTTTAGTTACATTACAAAATATATATTTTTTAATAAATATAAACTTATTACTTTTTTCCTCATGAACGCGTAGAGCTATCAAGTTGAAATTCATATCAAATACTTAGATCTAATTGCCTTTAACCCGTGAAAAAAAAAATTATAAGTCAACCCGAAAACGCAAAACGCAAAACGCAAAAGTACAACCATTGATACCGCATATTTTGAAACTCGCAACTACACGCAAGGGAATTAAAACCTAAAGACCACTTCCCGTTGACATAGAATCTCGAAATTTGGTAAGAAGCAATAGCTTACAGCACAGGTAACAGAAAAATTCCGAAAAGCTTAAAATTTTAAGTAGTTATACCACCAAAAAAATTGTGATTGTAAACATAATTGTAGTTACAGCAATGACCGCGAGTTATTATACTATGTATGGGGAGGGCAACATTTTTCAAACGGCAAAGACGACCTCACTCATCGTCATTCAATCCCGATGTTTTGGTGAATGTAGCTGTATGTATAATCTAAATGCGTCCTAACTGCTTAAAGTGTTATACTTATAATTAAATTCAATGACATTATTATATTTCTTATTGTTGGTTATTATCAGACAGCTTGCTTGTATTGTTTCTACTGGCGAAGTTTGATGGGACGCTGGTGGCACGGGTGGCACGCGGGGCTATTCACACCTTTTTCAGTCACCATTTACAGGTCTGGTTCAAATTTAATACTTAATTAATATTTTTGAACCAGATTTCTAAATAGTGACTAAAAAACTTAGTAAATAAATAACTTTAATAAAAGAACTTTCGCAAGTCTGCTGCAAGGCTAGTATAAGTGTTTCAGTTATATTATAGATAAATGATATGTGTTAATATAAAATAAAGGATTACTTAAACGATAAAGAGATCTTTGTCTTAAATTTATGCTCCTCCATCTTTCCCCATTGTAATGTTATGAATTTCATTTTGCAATAAAAATACCATAGTTATGACTCGATTGTCGTAATGAACGAACTTTGTAAACCTTGCAGGTTTGTACGGAACCCTCGGTGCGCGAGTCCGACTCGCACTTGGCCGGTTTTTGATGGTCATTTTCTTTTTTATATTTCGTTCCTTTCATTTGTTGAATACACAGAGACGTATAAAAACTCTTCTGTGGTTTAATCAAGATTTTGAAATAAAATACGACAACAATCATAATTTGCGTCGTAATAACGTCGTAATATATATTTTAACTATAAAAAATATTTTATAGTTTTAAGAATTGTTTATTTTATTTTGGCTATTGAAATGATATTTAAATTTCAAACATGTCATTTTGCGTAAAACAGAACATGCGGGAGGGAAAAAATTGTGGGCGGGGCGATCCTAATCCAAAAAAATTTGGATAGTTTATTGAGACCGAGATTAGAGTAGGTACACAAGTGACAATATATGTCAAAGTTCAATCCGGATTTAGGCACGGATAGGTTATTAATAACGGGCGTAAGGCTATTTTAGATTATCAGACTTGGGCTTCTATTTAATAACTTTTGAGTAACTAAAAGGTTAGGCGTTTCTACGAATCCAAAGTGAATATAACTTATTATTTATAATGATTTCGAAACATAATAGTCAGAATTTTCTACCTCTCATTATCCTTTGACCTTCCGACCGAGAACAAAGGCAAGTTCAACCGCTTGAATAAACTTAGCGGTTCGTCCGTTAGTGCGTAAGAAACCGATTCCATAGAAAAATACATGTAACTTATGGGTGATCTCCGGAATCACAAACGTAGGGGTGGAAGCTCGGTCTTAAATTAATTATATTCAGAGCTCATACTCGTACATTACTCAACGGAAAAAGTTTTTAATTTCAGACTATTTACCTTTTTTTAGTAGGTATAAACTACTTCACTTGTTTATTTTTGTTGGTTGATAGGTACAATCCAAGTGATTTTGAATTAATGGTGACATTCAAAATAGTAGAGGTGAACTGTTTTAATAATAAAATAAAATAAATGAAGCTTCTAAAGTGCCTCTGGATTTTAATGGGTAAATAAATAAAATCATATATTTTCCCATTTTCCTGTTACATATTGATACGAGAATTCCTTTCATTTATGCAAAAATTGTAGGCGGTAAGCCATTTCAAATAAAAAAGAAAAAAATATTTTCCGTCGCGACATCTCAAATGAAATACTTTGGCTTTTTTAAGACAAAGCGTGGGGGGGTTTTATGTAACATATGAAGACAGATACGTGTGCGGGGACGAAATCAGGGGCAATTTGAATGGGTCCTCAGGGTCTTATACTTTACATATTTCTTTATTTGTTTATCACAAGAGCGGTTTTGCACTACGTCCGATTTGAATTAGTATAGTACCTCATTATCATTGGCCACAACATCTTGACAGATGATTGTTACACTTCTAATTTGAAGCCCGGCTGATAGTGGCTGTACAACGTCTCTGGTGGCTGTAAAGTCCAATAGCAGCGCGGCATCTTTTGCCATAGTACCTATTAGATTCGAAAAAGAAATTAGAACTATTTCTGTTGTAATTTTACCGGTTCGGATTATTAGAGAAACTTTTTTTTGTTTCTTATAAACATAAGTATCATTTTTTCGCAAAATATAAGACATAATCGCTATCATCATTAGACTCTTATGGAGTATTCGCCATTTAGGCCTGTCCTCTGCCTGTGCTTTGACTTCTTGATACGACATGACGTTAACTTTCTCTGTTACTTGAGTGAAGTAGGTACGTCGTCTTTCTCTGCCTCTCTTCCCCTCAACCTTTCCTTTAGTGATGTTTCTCAAGAAATCGTCATGTCGGTGTCTTAATCACTAACTTGTTAATATCAAATATACTTAAATTTTGCGTCGATATTACTCCTAGGGTCCATTTGAAACAAAATCTGATCAAAAACAACCGAAATATAAAAAAAACTTCGATCGAACGCAAAAAAAGTGTATTTGGATCGTAACACGTCGCCTATCCCAATGGAAAAGAGGCGTAACATGTTTGTATGTTTGCAATGAAACATTTTTTTTCTACCTCTTATTTTTTAGTTTCTATAACGAAACATTCTAGCTAAAACACAAGTTTTCTTTCACTGTTCAGTTCCTCGGGGGACAAGCTACATGGGGGACAAATAGCCTCTTGCCCTCTCCGTTTACCAACCCTGTGCCTGCCTCTCCTAAAATTCTCCATTCGCCGTGGAAGTCAGGCTGAGTACTTATTTTGTTTTATTTGAATAAATTGCCCGCTCCTCTTTGGATGGTAGAGCACGAGCATTTGTTTTCACTTAGGAAACCACTCGACGCTCGAGCGCCCACCACTTTGGGTGGGGCTAAGGAAATAGCTGATTTTGAAGATAGGTTTATAAGTTCCTAACTTTTAAAAATACCTTTGGGGGGTTAAAATAAGGTAGTATATACCTAAAGGCTTTCTTCCAAAGAAGCTATTTCTTTAGTTCTTTTCAAATGCGTATGCAGGTTTTGATGAACTTAACAACTTACACAATATCTTAATAAAACCTTGTTTTATTTTTATGTGCTAGATTCACTACATTACCTACTATAAAGTTTCATTAGAATCTGTTCTGCAGTTTTTGTGTGAAAGAGTAACAAACACCCTCATATTCATCCATACATCGGCATACTTAATGACATTTGAGTCATACACAGAATTAGGTTTAAATTTGTCTTTCCTGTTCCTGCTGATTAAGGATACTGGAGCAGCCAATCCTCAAAATGTTTATACAGGCCAAAACTACATCGGGCACACATTATGCGGATATGCATTAAGATGAGAAATTAGCTCTCAGTGTCCTTAACTTTCGGGAACAGGAGAGACATTTTTTTGTTTTTTATGACTGTATGACCCATTTATAATATTAGTAGAATGAAGTGTAGGTATAAAAATATAAGTACACTTTTACATATAATACCTTACTCGCCCATTTCAAAGCCACAGAACGTTCCCAGGCTGACCGTGCACTGAAGCGAACATCCCCTTATAACACTGAATGGTAATTTCTGTGTTAGCTTTTGAATTACGATATTTTCAACCAAACCTCAAGACATAAAATTTTCAATTAGTATTTTACTTTTTATTGTTAATATTAAATTTAAAAAATAAGAAAAATAAACGAGAAGGTCATACAAAGTATAGACGGGGAATCTATGTATAAAGTCATCATCATTAAAATGTCTCTCTTGCGGGTGAAGTCTACGCCACTCTGTTCTGATTAATGCCGTCCTTGTCTAGAGTGTAGAAGAGGAAAAAATAGGTCACTTGATACGGAATGTCATTTTAAAGAACATCGTTGAAGAAAATGTACAAATAGAATCGTATATCAAGTAAGTGAAGGAAGAAGCCGGAGTCGTATCGTATTAAGAAGTCAGAGGAAAATGAAAGAAAGAACAGAATAGAAGAAGTTCCATTGATAAGAACGTAGATCCTAAGCTATTGAAATTTCCTACTTTACACTATTGTAAACTCTATTATTATTATTCATTCTACTATCAATTCTTTATTAAATGCAATTACGTAAAATAATACTATACATGTGAATATGTTATTAAAAATACTATACTCAAATATAGCCACTAAACTAAACTTAACCTTAACCTTAACTAACACTAATCCAGGAATAACCCGCCCCTGGTCTCTCCCGGTGCAAACGTGCCCATCACCCCAGCTGCGTTTCCACGCTGGATAGCAATGGACAACCGCTGCAGCAGAAAAGACCCTGCAGCACAAAATCCAGCGGGGATCACCACAGGGTAAACATTTTGGCTTCCTTACCAATGCACCCGGTCGTTTTCACTGCAAATGGGATGAATATATTACTCTATTATTGTAATTTTTACGCCTAATGGCTGATCACAGTGAGTCAATACTGCATAACTGTCATCTTTCTGTACCTGTGTTTTACAATTAAACTTCTTTGACTTTAACTTTGATGATGATGAGCATTCATTTATAAAGCATTGGCTCACATAAAATACGATTGAAGTAATCTCAAATAGAGTAATAATAATGGATGATTAAAATCATATACCTTTTCGTTAACCAATCATGTAAGTATTCAAATGAGAAGCCCAGAATTTAAATGATGTTGATACAAACAGTGAAACTAATTCCAATCTACATTTAACTTCGGATAAGTTTAAAATTCATTCGAATTGATTCGCAATGAAAATGTTAATTGACTGAAATAGCTGCATTGCGTTTTTTAATTTTGTTTTCGGAAATGTGTGACTATGGATTGATTGAATACGAGATGCATCGGTTATGTGTTCTATATAATGTTCTATATAATAATAAATATATATGTAATGGTGCTCCTATACCTACTGCATGTTATAAAATGTTACTAAACATGCAGCGTAACAGCACCATAAAGGTATTTCTCTCTTCCTTTTTTTTTTTCTTTGAGGATTTTTTTACAGAACAAGTAACAACACTCTCAATCAAACTGCCTTTAATTTCGGTTTATTACACCTAAGCATTATACCTACATACTTATTCGGGCAAGTCCGTGTTCTCTCAATTGCTTCCCGGCATGCAGCGCCTGTGGAGAGGAAACTCCACACGTGCCTGAAAAGGTGCGAATCACAACACGGGGAGTCACAGTCACCGGTTATAAGCCACGTGCTAATAGGCGTCTGCGCGGGCGCCAGGGGTGATTCTCGAGAGCAGTTAGTCCATCGCGACTAATCGACCAGTTACCGCTTGCCTCAGCTGGGCAACCCCTGGCCAATAAGGTACTTACTTATTCAATGCTTCTCGTAAATGCAAATAACGCATAAATTAAATATGAAGAAGAAACGCAGCAAATTGGACATTGGTTTTCTAATAAATAGATCTAAGTATATTTCTGTTTAAAGATTTTAATATTGATTTATTATTAGGAGACAAATTGCGGAATTAAATAACATCAAAGGCCATTATAATGTGGGCGTCAAGACTCGTTCTATACCTAATTCCAAAAGAAACAAGCGTAATTTTCACTTGTTTACTCGTTTTTTATTTATAGGGTAAACTAAACTTTAGAACGACTTTAACAATGTTTCAGTTGAATAATTAAAGAAAGTTTGTCTTCATAAGTTTGCTATGAAATGGTGGCGGAGTAAGGTCTTTTTACTTCTATTCCATCTGTTAGGAAATTTGGACCTTATTATAGCGCTGTTGGTAGAAATCTATTTGTTATATGAATTTGTAATTTTATGCAGAAAAGAAAGTTATTGCGTAACAAATAAAGATTATCATCATCATTTAATTTAAGAGTTAGACTCTTGTCGGTAGAGTGTTTGCCATTTAGG
This sequence comes from Anarsia innoxiella, assembly GCA_947563765.1. NCBI lineage: Eukaryota > Metazoa > Arthropoda > Insecta > Lepidoptera > Gelechiidae > Anarsia > Anarsia innoxiella. Next base: position 1,969,215 of record OX387399.1, read on the forward strand.
CTTATCCTCTGCCAGTGTTTTAACTTCTTAATACGACATGACATTAACTTTCTCAAAGATAAAAGGTTTATTTAACTAAAGTATGATTTAGATCAAAACACAATATAAACCTACGCGACTGGTGTGGATGACGCGAAGGAAGTGTGTTTGGATCGTAACAAGTGGGGGAAGTGGTCTCTGCCTAGCCCGTTAGGAATGAGGCATGACAGATATTTGTATCAATTTTTTTTTATTTTATATTATAATCTAGATTGGTCGGAAGCAGCCACTGACAGGAATCTGTGGAGAAGCATAGCAGAGGCTTTTGCCCAGCGGTGGAACAAAATCTTATCTTATTTAGCCATCGTTGTCCCACTGCTGGGCAAAGGCCTCTCTCCTCCTTCTCCATGATTCTCTATCCTGAGCCGCCTCTGCCCAGTCGTCCGTGAAAGTATCAAAATGGGCTAAAAAATATATTTAAAATCTAGACTAAATCTTAGGATATAATTCCTAAATCCAACCCAGCTAAGACAAGGAAAAGTTAGACACTTAGACAGTGAGAATGATGTGAGAGATGACACTCGAGGGCCATCTTAAGTAAACATTGAAGCTAACAGCTCTATAGAGATATTCCTTTTTGAGAAATTTGTTTTTAATTTATTTAGTTACATAATTGTTTGTAGTTTTGGTAATGAAATAAACATTCATATATGGATATTGGGATCGGTGGTGGCAGCAAAAATTAGCATTTATGTATCTTCGGAAAACTTCAATTCATTTTTTCCAGTTTCAACTTCAATTCAATCTTCAGTTCAATTCTATGGGTAAGTTGCGTCTTTTGATTAAAAAAAAAGTGAAGCGAAGGGAGTGTTTTGGAATCGTCACAAGTGGAGGGAAGTGATCTCTACCAGCCCGGATGGGAAAAAGGTGTGTTAGATATGTATGTATTTTCAAACATTTTTAAACATTATAAGAAAAGGATAGACGAAACTGGAGAACTCTGGTCTACGGAGCTACCTATTTTGTTTACGAGCCTCAGCCTTGAGGTCACGACACGACATGACTAAGAAGACGAGATAAGAAAAGGGTGTTCTTCGAAGACAGAAACTTATGTCGTCCTACTAAAGTAGTCCTACTCCAAAGGTTGTCTGGAAGAGATCACTTTTAGTGATAAGGCCGCCTTTGCGCACAATGTTTTAGTTTTAAGTTGTATTTGTATTTCTTTGTGTGCAATAAAGAATTTCTATCTATCTATCTATCGTCTTTTGGTACGGAATATTCCACAATTCCAATTTCGAATACGTCTTTGGTAAGAAATATTATTTCCATTCATTTTATACATGACTGAATAACATGCAAATATCGGAATCCTTTGATTTAAATGTCATTTCTAATATGTAGCTACATTTTATAAAATTGTAATGTATTACGTAGATTTCTCCGAAATAGAATTCATTTTTAAAACATATTATGTACCTATTATTCGATTATTTCTTCGAAGCACGTACATATGAATTGTTAGATTGTATATGTTACTAGCTGTCCCGGCGAACTTCGTCCCGCCTTAGAATGAACTTTATTGTGTAGGAATAAAGTTCAAATTGACTCTACATTTTAGTAAGAAAACATTTGTATGGGAAAAAGAAAAGGTCTGTTTTAGGGCTTTCCCGGCAATTATTCGAATTTTTCTCACCGTAAGAACCATCCTTGGACTTCAATGAACATTTTAAAAAAAGAATTAGCGAAATCGGTCCAGCCGTTCAGGCGTGATGCCGTGACAACGGAAAACGGGTTTCATTTTTATATATATAGATATTATACTATCTACACACCAAAGCCGCCGGCGGCTTTACGTCATACGAATGGCAGCTGTCAAAAAAGCCGACGGCTTTGGTGTGTAGATACCATTACATTCAAACACAATCCTTTTGCTTCATTCACATTCATAAGTCTCTTCATACATTTTCATTGGTTTAGGATTTTCTTGACTAGAGTGTTTAAATATTAATCATCATAATTATATCAGCTAGTAGATGTCCACTGCTGGACAAAAGCCTTCTCTAAGGATCTCCAAAACGACCGGCCTTGGGCTAGCCACATCCAACAACTTCCCGCGACTTTCACCAGGTCGTCAGTCCACCTTATTGGAGGCCTTCCCACTCTGCGTCATCCGGTGCATGGTCGCTACTCAAGAACCTTAGTACCCCATCGTCGATCGGATCCATGGATATTAACTTTGAAAATCGCCATTCGAGAACCTAACATCGTCGCTCGGTCCGTTAGATAAATACAAAGATATCATTATTAACTTCTTTAAAGACGCAAGTTTTTAACTCAAGTTTCTTACTCTTAAAACAGATGTGCAAAATCGTTTTTCTCCTCAATATTACGAGTATTTATCTAAACCTCGCCTTGAGGTAGAATTGAATTCTAAATAAATGCTTACTGAAAACATTATTAAGGTTAATCTTGTTCAACGGATTTTAAGGCGGAATATTTGAATAAAAAATGACGGCTGAGTGGTTTACGTACTCACTCTCAGTAATCGTTTTTAGAAGGATTAATGAGGAGGTATTTTGTTGTTTCTGATGCGTAGTAACTATTGTGTTACATAGTGTACTAGAGGCTACCCGCAACTTTGCACACATTTATCGTCAGTCTTGAGAAAAAAATCAGGATTAAGATTTGTTAGGTAAAATTCTTAGCAGATTTTCTAATGCTGTTCTTTATGTGCAAGCGACCCGCTTCCGACAAATGAACCGTGCGTTGCGGTTGAAACGCAGGTCAGCTCTCTTTGAACAGGTACAGCTCAAAAACAACCGAGAGCAAAGTATGATTTGTACATAAATATTTTTACAAATCGAACGTTATGTCCTACAATATTTTTCCTCATCAAAACCTTTAAAATAATTCGAAATACAAAAATGATCGTAAATCTGTAAGTAAACACTTTAGGTATCCATTTACTGTAATTTTCTCAGCAAAAATTTTTATGCCTCGTTCGGAGGCCTTCTTAGATCGATGTTCAGACCCGCGTAACGAGACAAGGATGTCCCTAGAGTGGGATGTCGGTGGATTTTTCGACAAACAATTACCTGTTTGTTGAAAAATCCACCTAGGTCTGGGAAATACGTGAAACGTAGGTTTTAGTAAAGTGCCGCTGACATGTTTGCTTGTTATTTTTGAAAAGAGTTTCTAAAGCAGAAACGAGATGTGTTTAGGATGAGAATAAAACCTCCTTGTTTATTTTTTTTTGATACATAGTCTTTATGTTATAAAACACTGAAGGAGCAGTCATTGTATTATTTTAAATGTCAATGTTTGTGCCGATGGATGTTTGTTACTCTTTCACGCAAAAACTACATACTGAACAGATTTGATGAAACTTGGTTATATAGTAGTTTATATTCAGAATAACACATAGGCTATACTTTTTTAAGATATCATGATTTTTTTCAAAATGCGCACGAAGTCGCGGGCAGCCGCTAGCCTTCTATAAATATTAGTAAATCCGTTCGAACGTCAATAAGTAACAATAAAACAAAAAGACACAGATTTTCTTTTTAATATAAATTTTAAATTGTATTCAAAATACTTTAAGTCTTCTAGATACAAAATTATAATTCTTTTTTTAAGTCAAATTTATCACTGGCTGGAAAAAATCACAAACTACTTACCGATATTCATCACACTTAAAAAGCAAGGAAATAATCAAAAGAGATTTTATCGACAAAAGGCGTTACACCGTAAAATGGAAGTCGGTCAAACGACACAAACTTATTTAGAAGTTATAATTATTAGCTAGCACGCAATATTATTGAATTGTGTTTTGTTTTTTATTCTTCTTATTTTTTAAACATCGAATTATTTTTGTTTCATTTGAAAATAGAATCAAACAAAAGACGATGTTATTTATTTTGAGTATCAGCGATATTGTAAAATCTGAGACTTGCTCAAGAAAGGCCAAGTCAATATTATAGTACCCTAAACCGAGGGGCGTGTATGAGGCGATTGATGAGTGTGGATGAAGCCGAAGATGTGTGTTTGGATCGCAGCAAGTGGAAGAAAGTGGTCTCTGCCTACCCCAAGGAGAGAGGCATGACAGATATGTATGTATGTGTTTTGTACAGTAGGGACAAATCACTAAAATTAGTTCCCTGAGGTTTTGAGTAGATTGCAAAGATTGAGAGGCAAATATTTTGTCATCATGCGATCTTAAGATCTTTGAGTTTTTAAGAACATAATATGTTTTATTATACGACAAAACAATAATGATAATATTCTATTCAATACTAGCTGTCCCGGCGAACTTTGTCCCGCCTTAGAATGAACTTTATTGTGTAGGAATAAAGTTCAAATTGACTCTACATTTTAGTAAGAAAACATTTGAATGGGAAAAAGAAAAGGTCTGTTTTTAGGGCTTTCCCGGCAATTATTCGAATTTTTCTCACCGTTTAGACCTACCCTGGACTACGACAAACATTTTGAAACCAAAATCAGCTCAATCGGCCCAGCCGTTCTCGAGTTTTAATCAGACTAACGAACATCAATTCATTTTTATTTGTATAGATAGATTCTATTGAATATTCCATTGAAAGTTGCCATTGCTTCTTGAAGTAGTCATTGCTAATACACAAAGTTTATCATTTCATTTGTCTAACAGACTTAGGGGCTGTTTAACCATCAACAGATAAAATTTATCTGACAGATATTTTATACCTGTCTCTGTCTAAAACGTCATGTTTTATGAAATGGGAATAGGTTTATCTGTCAGTTAAATGTTATCTGTAGTTGCCATCTACGTGTAAAATTTATCTGATAGATATTTTATACCTGTCTCTGTCTTAAACGTAATGTTTCATAAAATAGCCATAGATTTATCAGATCAGATAAATTTTATCTGATGGTGATCTAGATGATGAAACAGCCACTTAATCTTTGACCTACCCCTTCACAATGTCTGGGCCTCGAAAACAGTTTGCGCAACTATTTTGTGTCTGTGTTTGTGTTTAGGTAACTAACTAAAACAATACTAGTTTATATTAGTTTTTGATCCTAGAATTCAAGTACGAATGTCTAGTTTGAAATTAGGTTTAACTAAAGTTATAATTACTTTACTTACTTTTGGTGGAAAAGTGGGAAACACGTTTTTTTTTATGCTGCCATTTACATTACATTGACATAGTGACTGTACATGCTAGTACGCCAGTAATGACGTCATAGCCTTCAAGTACGCTTCAAGTACAATATATGAAGCGTAAGAATACAGCAATAATCTTTTAATTAAGACGAGCGGCTCAGTACTCCATTCGTTACTCAATATTACTAGTCATAGACGTTGAGGGAAAACCGCAGCGTTTTTCCAGATTGACTGAAGGTAGAAAGTTCTAGATATGACTTATAGAATAGAATAGTTTATTTTGTCCAAAGTTACTGATTGTTATATTATTTGATAAATTAAATCTTAAGAACTTAAATGTGTGATGTTGTATTTGAAATAAGGATTGTAAGGTGAGGATGTAAGGATGTTTGTTATTCTTTCACGCAAAAACCTCTGAATAGATTTTAATGAATCTTTCCAGTATTGTAAAGGTATCTATATATCTGTATACTTTAATAAACATATTATCAGCTTATTGCCTACCTATCGTTACCTAATCGATCTGGATATTAATTTTAATGTGTGATGGTGTGTTTGTAAAAAAAAATTAACGTGAGTAATGAGGATATAAAGATGTTTGTTACTCTTTCACGCAAAAATCACTGAACAGATTTTAATGAAACTTTCCAATATTGTAAAGCTACATATCAGTGTACATTAGTATACATATCAGCTTACATATCAGAATAATACATAGACTATATTATTTTAAGATATTGTGTAAGTTTTCTAAGAAATGACGATAAATGCGAACATTATCATAGGTAGCCTCTAATCTTGTTATCACTTGTAACCTATCGCTCATAAAGTTTATTGACACAGAAGTATATAAAATTGTCTCGACAATCCCAATTTATTTTTATTTTTTTTCTGTTTTGGCAACGGCCACGAAGGATTCTGCCAATGTCAAGTAATGAAAAGTTTACTAGCTCCAAGGTGAGTCTACGTACAATCCCAATTATTTGTAAATTTTTCACCATAACAAAGTCACCTGTCAAATTGATGAAACAGAAAAAATGTCGAATTGTCACTTTTTGACATAATAAGTTGATTTGTCGGATTGTCAGCTTTATGAAACAGAGCCCTGGTAATCTTTTCGCTGCCTTTTATTTATACACTAGAGTCTAATAGTATCCACACATCAAAGCCGCCGGCTTTTTTGTCAGCTGTCATTCGTATGACGTAAAGCCGGCCGGCGTAGCCCGGCAGCATGCCGGCAGCTTTGGTATGTAGACATCATAATGTGTATAAGACGCAGCGTAATCGAATCATAGTCTGTTTAAGCTGTCCCAGAGACAGCTGTCTAGCTACAGCCTCATTATTTTTCCGCTACGTAATTCATTGTGTCTTGGTAGAATAATCTGCTTTACCGAATTGGTGTATACTTTGTATGAGGCTATTAACGCGGGTTGCCGGGTCATTATGTATGGAGCTTATTATCTTTGGGTGGGTACTTTTGGTTAGAAGAAGGGCTGTTTGTTAGATATCCTACTTCTTTGTGTTATGAACTTCAATGTTTGTGCCGATGGATGGAAGGATGGTGAGAATGGATGGATGTATAAATAGATGGATGTAAAGAGGGATGAAAGGTTGAATGTGTGTGTGGATAGATGGATGGATGAATGAATGGATAGATGAATGGATGGATGGATGGATAGATGGATGTAAAGAGGGATGAAAGGTTGAATGTGTGTGTGTGGATAGATGGATGGATGAATGAATGGATAGATGAATGGATGGATGGATGGATAGATGGATGTAAAGAGGGATGAAAGGTTGAATGTGTGTGTGGATAGATGGATGGATGAATGAATGGATAGATGAATGGATGGATGGATGGATAGATGGATGTAAAGAGGGATGAAAGGTTGAATGTGTGTGTGTGGATAGATGGATGGATGAATGAATGGATAGATGAATGGATGGATGTATAGATAGATGTAAAGAGGGATGAAAGGTTGAATGTGTGTGTGTGTGGATAGATGGATGGGTGAATGAATGGATAGATGAATGGATGGATGGATGGATAGATGGATGGATGGATAGATGGATGTCAGGATATTTGTTACTCTTTAACAGAGCCAGAGGCGGCCCAGGATAGGGAATCGTGGAAGAAGAGGAGAGAGGCCTTTGCCCAGCAGTGGGACACCGATGGCTAGATAAGATAAGATTAACTCAAGAACCGGTGAACGAAAAGATTTTAATGAAAGTTAGCAGAGATGTTGATTGTGCATTAGAATAACACAAAGATTATATTATTTTACGTAAAGACGTAGTAAGATATGATAATAAATTCAAAGGTTTCTGATGCTTAGAGTAGCATCGTTTCATTATCTTAAAGTTTTTATCAAAAGTAGACGTTGCAATACTTAACAGTCAATAGTAAACAATCTTACTTGAAACTGTAAATGATTTATCTAAGTGCAAAATACTATATCAAAAACATTTCTTAAAAAACACAACAGCGAAAAACAACAAATTCAAAAAGATTTCACACCAAAAATGGCTTCGCAGAATACCACCCTCGTAATGTTAAAAGATTACTTTTTGGCGGGGAAAAAATAACAGCATCTCTTTTTAAAAAAGTGTCTCGTTTAGTGAACAATGCGACGGATAGATGACTTGACTCCTTTTAACAATAACATTGTTGTTGACTTAGCCCTTTGTGACTTATATTCAGTTGTACAAAGACTAGTTAAGTTAATGCTTCATTAAACTCAATTGTTTGCTAAGACCCAGAACACACGGTGAAACGCAAATGCAACGCAACTTAAAACTGCTAGTTACTTTTGAGTTGCATCGCAGTTCCTGCTATAGACTTCCTTAGAAAACCACACACGACGCAACTGAAACGAAACGTTTCAAACTAGTTGCGTCGAGTTCCAGTTTGCGTGAAACCGTGTGTTTTGGCGCTTACTTTTACTATAAATTAAATAAAATGCCACGTTATTACATCATCAGCCTATTGCAGTACTCTGCTGGACATATGCCTCTCCGATTGCACGCCACTGTGATCTATCTTCGGCTGCTCGCATCCATCTCCAGCCAGCCATCTTGAGCAAATCGTCACACTACCATGCCTGAGGACGTGCTACACTCCGCTTGCCGAGTCACCACGATATTTATCAAAGTATTTATTTATTTTATAGAAAATATCAACATTAATGACATTTATGACAATAGTTAAATATCAATGGATGATTTTGTGGCTCGTACATACCTACGTTTAAACTTAATAATATATTTCACGCCTCTCCGCCATCGGAAAAGGTAGAGACCATTTTCCTCCATGTGCTACGATCGAAACATACTTACCTAATGTTATGTACAAACATATCTTTCACATGTCTCTGCCATCGAGATAGGCAGAGAACACTTTCCTCCACGTGCTATGTACGATTAAAACACCTATTTTGCTTTATTCACAGTCATCAGTCGTCTCATACTTAGACATTAGTAAGTCCCCGATTTGATATGTGCCTTGGTCTTTCCTTCACATTTCTTAAATTTAATTTATATACAAACAATTACTTTACATGGGTATTATTTTAATAAGTACCTATATTCTAAAAAAAACTATCCTTTAAGCGCCTCTTCGCACTATGCGGCCAGCCGGACGGCTGACCGCATTCCGGTTAGTCACAGTATGAGCTGCAACATAGAATATAATATAAGGAGTTGCCCCTTTTTTATATAAAAATGATGTATGATAGCGAGCCAAGGTTGGCGCAAGTTTTTCATAGTTTTCTTGGTAGATGACCTGTCAAACGATAAGAAATTCCATACAAAACGGTAGCCATTTTGCGCCAGACCAGGCACGCAGATCCAGACGGTATGGCACCTCCTGCAACCGCATCGCAGTGTGGATGAAAACTCAATTCTCGTACAAATTTTTGATTACGGTCAGCCGGACGGCTAAACGCATGCCGGCTGACCGCATAGTGCGTTGCCTCGCTAATATTTTAAAAGATTATAAAAGATTCACAATTTTGCAATGAAACTCGACCGTAGCCAATTCACTGAAAACTGAATGCATAATCGTAATTCTTCTAGTGGAATGAAATCGATTTTACACGAAATTGCAGTTTAGTTGGTCATGCATTTTAGTACTCCTGTCCAGTTTGTAAACAGTGTAGTTTAGTAGTTTACTGAATTGGAAACTAAGTGTTACGCATTAGAGTTTGGATTGGTAAACCAGTAAGAATAGAAGCTCCACGCATTATAACTGTTCACATTTAACTGATTGCTCTGATTATTAATTGTACTGCCACTGGCACATCCATCTATTGGCATTTTAGACTGACTAAAATTTTAATATTCCCCTTTATTTTATTCTGATGTCAGTTTGGCTAAGTTTCATCAAAATCTGATTAGTAGGCTTTTCCGTGAAAGCGCAACATCCTGATTTCAATCCATTCATCCATCGGCACAAACTTTGTTACATTTATAATATTTGTAGGAAATATGAATTAAGATAATTAATTTAAAATATAAAAAAACGCCACGTATAAATCAAAACGAAACACCAACTCTTTTCGTGAAACAACCAGACTAAAAGAGCAAAAAAAACACATTAAAAAACTCATTTAATTACACGGCAGATACACTTTGGTCGTCGGCCAAAACTGCAGTGGCTTGAAGTTCAAAGCACTTGCCAACTAAACTTTGTTCTTAGGGGATAATGTTGAAATGAGTATGAAGGATAGACCCGGCTTTTTGGGGAGTTTTGTTACAAACTCTTTTGTTGGAATCTTTTTGGTAGTTTTGTCGATTTGATTAAAAATTTTTGGTGATTTTTTTGGTTGTTTTTAAAAATTTATAAAAGTATTCGATAATGTTATTCAATGAAGTCATTCGACGATGAATTGTCTTAAATATCCGATGGCCAACAGATAAATTGTTTTTAAAATAATTTTAAAAAGTTAACATCGATTTTTTAATATCGTCATTTCAAACTCAAATAGCGCTTTCCTTCAATTGCAGTTTTTCGCAAAGAAAATTACTGTATCATGTTACTCTTTTCAATTTTTGTGAAAAACAATACCAATTACGAATAAAAACTATCATTACCAAAAACTAACCAAAAGTGAACAAGAAAAACATGTTCTTATTTATAATTTACAAAAAATATCAGGACAAGAAAACTGTGTGTCATGGCATAAATAAAGTGAAACTATGACTCGAGTACCTCTACTCTAACTTTCATTAAATTTAAACTACAGTCTATGAAAAATTATGCTTTAGGCTGAAATGATGATAACAAAATGAGAATATTAAATTCTCTTATTACCCTATGAAATTATACAACCGTTCCGTACCTGCAGTTGACTCGCAGCTAACAGATAAACCGCCGGCTGCGGTTGAAACGTGTGTTGTCAAGTTCGGCTTAACTTTCCAAGAGCGGGTGAACCGAAATAATTCCGATTAGCCGCTAGTGCGAAACCGTGCGGTTCCCTGTCAAACTATCATAATGCCTGTGACCCACCGAATCGCAACCGCAGATGCGAAAGCGCATTTAGAATCATGGGGCCTTAGGAACACAAACAACACTAAAATCATATACTTTTTTTGCACAAAATATGCGAATAGCTGATTGACAGCTCTGCTATTTTCTTGAGCAGTAAATAAACACACTTTATGTGGTAGTATTTAATTACTTTATGTTTTACCACTGCAGTAAAATCTTAAAACGCGTTGATGAATGCAAAAGAAGCCAAGGCGTCTCGGCTAGTCATTAACAAATGACAGCTTATAGTAAACTTAGGGTAGTGGCACAAGAATCTTGCAAGTCACGCGATCCATATTAGGAGCACATTATGCTGGCGTACAATGCCTACAAAGATGAATAGGCGCTTTGTATGTACGCTGATATGCTTATTAGATGTTGCGACGGAAAACTTTTGTGGATGGTTGTATAAGGTCGACATCTTGGTTTTTGGATATTAATTAAGTCTAAGGGAAAGTAAATTTTATAAAAGGAGATTTTCATAAGATAGCAACATGTTTTGATGTTGGAAAAGAAACTGCATTGTCAACAACGAGGAATGAATATAAGTAGTGGCCCCATTTTTTTTCATATACAAATGAGTTTATGACAGCGTGCCAAGGTTGGCGCAAGTTTTTCATAGTTTTCTTGGTAGGTGACCTGTCAAAGGATAAGAAATTCCATACAAAAAGGTAGCTATTTTGCGCCACGCCAGGCACGCAGATCCAGGCGGTATGGCACCTCCTAATATATTTAAAGGTTGTCAATGAAGTCTTAGTTAAGTTGATTTGTACTGTTATTGACAAATCTCAAATGTCGATAAAGCAAAACTGTTCAGATTTTCAGATCACTGCAAGCAGAGGGAAGTGTGGTCTCTGCCTACCTACCCCGATGGGAGAGGCATGACAGATAATGCAGAATGTACTTTTAAAAGTCCAATTTGTTGATTGCCATATTTTCGAGGAAAATAAAATTCGTTTCCAATATTTTATGAATGGCTGCCTATCGTCAATTACTGGTTTAATTTTAGCACGGATCAAACCACTATTTCACAACGCCATCGGCCATCAATTTGACGGGCGCCCGCGTCAGGAAAAAAGAAAATGGCCGCAATGCCAACTCGGGGGTATAAATCCGAAATTTTTTAATCTCATAAATTGAACACCTGTATTTGCGCTTTTCGCAATGTTTTTGAAACGCGCTGGTTTTTTTGGAAAGGTTTTGTGAAAATTGGCGATGGATCAAATATAGTGAAATTGAACCTTGCTCGGTTTTCGGGGAATAACGTCAAATCGTATTTGCTGTTGTTCTGGGTATTGAAGTGCTATTGTATTATTAGTTCACGCTAGAGGTCGCCTGCGAAACCGCACTTTTTACGCAATTTTAATATTGTCAAAGCATCTTAAAAAAAAAATAGGTAGTTTAAAAAACTGAAACACGCTTTAGCTCGCACTTAACATGCTCCATTATCAAGTCAGTTGGAAAGTACCATATTAATGTATTGTCCTATTCGAAGACCGGGAAGTGGGTCAAATTAAGATTCCAAGATTTGTTTACATAGTTACAAGTGAAACTAATATAAAGTGTGTAAAAAACTAATTCTTAAATCAAATGTTAAAAAAAATAACAAAACACAGTCAAAGCTAACCAATTTCACAAAGTAAAAAATTGTACCTTAAAATTTGAGACAAGCTTGCAAAACTAAAGGCGCGAGCATGGCAAGCTTCCAAGAAAATCCTACCTCCGTAAAGGCAAGATAATGTTCGGAATTATGCAAAAACGTCACGTATACCTCAGTGTGTACACAGCCTTGCAAACGCGACGACCATATTTTTAAAAAAGGTGACACCTTTTTTTTCAGCCATTGTCATTCTACTTAGCAAGTGTAAGGTGATATTTTTTTAGAGTTTTCTTAAGGTGTAGATTCTGAAGAATTTCTTCTTTTGAGCTGTATAAATGTTGAAAATATATTTTTGTTTAATTTCCAGTTCTGATTTTGAATACGAATGGCTTTTTTAATTTATAATATGCCTTACGAGGCGGCCATCTTGCTTTAAAAAAAATATTCACTTTATTAAAAAGTTACCATTAAATTAGCAAAATTCTGTTAAACTTAAAACTTTTTCTAACAGGAGCTAGGAAGAAAGGCGAAAAAATATCCGTCCAAAATATCTTTGTAAAATCGATTAGCAGATGTCAAAATAAATCCTGTGCCGATCGAAAGTAGTTATTTCCACATACATACCATATCTGTCACGCTTCTCCATCACGGTAGGCAGACACCATTTTGTTTCACTGGATACAATCCAAACAAACTTCTTTCGCTTCAACCACACATGGCCTTTTTTCTGTTAGTTTTTTCTTCCTATCCTTTTAATATTACAAATATCAATGTTTATGCCGAGGAATTGATGGATGAATGTTTGTTACTCTTTCACGCAAATACTTCTAAATACATTTTAATGAAACTTGGCAATATTGAAACTTATACGTCAGAATAACACATAGGGTATACTATTTTAAAATATCAATACAATACAAATATTCTTTATTGCACAAAAGATATAAGGTACAGACACAAACAAGAATATAAGAAGCAACAGGCGGCCTTATTGCTAGGTAGCAATATCTTCCAGGCAACCTGAGACCCTGGCAAATATCATGATTTTTTTCCAAGATATGACGATAAATACGAACGAAGTCGCGGGCAGCCTCTAGTGCTTATCTAAAACCGAGTTCTATTTATACACAGAGCCTTAAGAAAACGCGTAAAAGTATCGCCTTTCATTCAATTCGACGGATGTTCCCTTTGTAAGGAAGGGAAGGAACTTTTTAGAGACAGCTTCAATAGATATACTTACATACATATCTACTTATCTCTTTAAGCCTTTTATGTTCTTTTATAGAGTCTACGAAATAGGCTGTACCCAATTATTGTATTAATGACAATAAAAATAGGTCTTATATACAGGGTTTAACGGAAAGGGGGTATAAGAACGTCGTAAGTGCTTTCGACGGTATGGTACTGAATGACCTTTTAGTTTTGGTAGGTGTTTGTGAATGGGGTGTGTATACTGGGTGTAACAGTCGGGGGGTATAATGCTGAAACACAGCGATAGTCTTCATGAAACTGAACAACTTTCCCTAAAGAACATGGGTCGTAACTCGAAAAAAAAATTCGCCTCCCCACACAAAATGTCCGATCAGGATCGAGTAAATATGGGCGACCCAAAAAAATTTTTCGAGTTATGACCCATGTTTCTTGGAGAAAATTGTTCAGTTTCATGTGGACTATCGCTGTCCTTTCTGTTACACCTGTATAATCTCAAAATTTAGATGAAGCGAAAGAAGTGTGTCTGGATCATGGAAGGAAGTGGTCTCTGCCTATCTCGATGGGAGAGAGGCGTGTATGTAAGAACTGATTTGTTTGTACCCTAAGAGCGTTTGCAGACGTCCTTATTTTTCATGATCCGTTGTCCGTTACGCGGTCTTGTATGGTTTATAATGGACGTGTGACACGCACCGGACATCCAACCGGAAAAAATATATTTGGCATCCGCTTTTTGCCGGATGGATGTCCAGTGCGTCTACAAGCCGTAAATGGTTGAAAAAGGTCATAAACGCCCAACCTACATATAAAAATACTAATAGTTATTAAAAAGTAATACCGCAAAGATTGTTTCAAGTGGGAGTTACGACTTTTTTATAGTTAAGCAATTTCCTGAACCAACGTTACAGACCGACCAATAAAGAACTAATAAAAATACCAAATGATTTGTACAGTAATAATGTTTTTTTTATTTATAAAGTAAAGTAGGTTAAGTTAGAAGTTCATTGGTGCCTTTCGATAGATTTTATTTAGCAAATATTTTTTTAAAATTATATTTTACCATGTCGTATGTATTATTTTATTTACCCCTACAAATTCGGTAATTTTTGTTTAATCACTAGATAAATTGTGTTTTTTTTCAATATTTATTTAAGGTAAGTATATAAAAGTATTAATATGATTTCTAAAAATATGGTTGTTCAGTTTCATGAAGACTATCGCTGTGTTTCGGCATTATACCCCCTTTCTGTTATATTCTGTATAATGTCTGTAAATTACAAAAATAGGACAATTTATTTATTTTAATAAAACCTTCGTAGATTTTTACTTATATCTTTTCAAATTGTTCCAAAACGTTTCTACAAATGTATAAACTAATCCACGTTCTAAATTCAAACAAACAAATGAACACTTTGCAAAAATATCGAAATCTGTCTTTTGTCTCTCGAGAAGCATTGCAACTGTTTCCGGGTTTGAGTATTTGAGACTTTGTTGCTGTTACCTTAGATCTATTAAACGTAGACAGAGTTTTAGAATTTAAAAAAAAAAAACAATAAATTTGTTTTTTTTTTAATTCAAGTGTACCATACGCGAATTCATCCCTTCTAATTGCTTCCAGCGTTCTGTTTACGAGCCTGCTGCAAACGAAGTCGTTAAAGCGCAAGGTTGTTTTATGCGCTGCTCGCAGCGTCCGATGCATGCGATTAGGTTACTCTTGTTTAAAGGTACATAGATTTTGTTACTCCATACCTGATCGCATGCGTCTGACGCTGCGGACAACGCATAAAAACAATCGCGCGCGTTTTTTGGTTACAGTGCATGCAATGGTTTCGGTTATCTTGCTAATAAATAACCCTTTGTGATCATCATGTCTGGTTATGGACGTCCACTGCTGGACATAAGCCTCCCCTAAGGATCTCCACAACGACCGGTCATACGCTGCGCATATTCAACGGCTTTCCGTGACTTTTACCAGATCGTCGCTCCACCTTGTTGGAGACCTTTCCAATTCCCATGAATACCCTTGAAGTGTTCGAATTACCTACCATTAGATTATTTAATAAGGAAGACTCCTTCTAGCTTCTTTAATAATCGTAGCTTTAATCGCAGCATAGGAAATAGGTACGTGAGGCGAAACAAAACTTTGTCTACTCTGTCGAATTTCTCAAAGTTTTGAACAAGGGAGTCGCCAGCCAGTATTGTGTGAGCAATACGTTGATTAATTAATCAATGCTTTTACAATGTGTGTGTTTATTTTGAAATTCGAAAATGGAAATTGGAAAGCTTGTAATTAAAGTAGTGGTTGTTATAATGAACCACGCACCGGACGACGCAGTGTGGAAAGGCCTCCAACAAGGTGGACTGACGACTTGGTTAAAGTCGCTGGAAACCGTTGGATGTGGGCAGCGCAAGACCGGTCGTTGTGGAGATCCTTGAGGGAGGCTTTTGTCCAGCAGTGGACGTCCATAGGCTGATGATATTATAATGAACTATTTCAGGTTTTTGCAAAACGGTTTTATGTCTACCCTCAAAATGAAAATGGTCGTCCGTAAAAAAAAATAAACAAAGACAATAATTTATAAACCGAGTGACAAATTAATCTTTTTAAATTTAAACTTTATGCAAAACTCTGGTACACTCATTAAGTAAAACAAAAATGTCTTGACAGTCCTTTTTTACTTTCAACACAAACAAATACTTATAATAAAATATAATTTAAGGTTTCTTGCCGTTTCTTTTCTTGATTACTTAAAAAAGAAGTGCAAAGTATACTTTCAAGTGTACTTACCTATTTTGAATAAACAATTTTTAGAGTTCCGTACCCAAAGGGTGAAAACGGGTCCCTATTACTGAGACTTGGCTGTCCATCTGTCTGTCTGTCCTTCCGTCTGCCTGTCACCAGGCTGTATCTCATGCACCGTTATAGCTAGAGCGTTGAAATACCCATACGACAAACATGCCTTTTTTTGATTGATATCAATAGTGAATGGTACGAAACCCTTCCTACGCAAGTCCGACTCACACTTGGCCTGTTTGTATTAAATTTGGATTCGTGAGGCAATCATAAATACTTTAAGAACAGCAGTCCAACATTGTAATAGACTCTAAAAAGAACTCGTGAAGATTCTTTGTATCTGCCGGAATTGGCACTAAGCTGGGATAAGAGGCAAGCTTTGATGTCAAAGAAACCATTGATAGCTTATCCTTTTGACATGTCTGACCAAAAACCTTTTGCAAAACATATTTTGAATTATCGATCATTATTTTATTTAAAAAATATTATAATATTGTCTATTACATATAGGGAGGTAATGGCACTTTGATCATTATTTTCATGTTCAATAATATTTTCAATTTTAATGGCAATTTTTATTCACCTTTTGTCTTCGAGATTACGGCCCAGTTTCACGATTTACAGATAAAATTTATCTGACAGATATTTTAAATCTCTATCTGTCTAAAACGTCATATTTTATGAAATAGACATAAGTTAATCTGTCAGGTAAATTTTATCAGTAGGTGAGGAAAAGGGCACTAAGAAAACTTAATCTAATTAGCCAGCTGCACCAGAAATGTTATTAAACGAATTTGTAAAAAGAATTCTTATTTCAGCACAATTTTTTTACGTTACTCATTATACTTATTATACTTCGGATAAATTATTTCTTGTACGACTGTCTGATAGTCTATCTGGCAGATAGTCTAGATGATATCTGATAGAGGCGTGGAAGAATGCGGGGGAGGCCTTTGCTCAGCAGTGGGACACATTACGCTAATAAATAAAAAACTGATAGATAGAGTGTCTATAGGTTTAGTAAGATGATTGTAAAGCTTCTTGAAATAGTCGCTCAACTAGCGTATTTTAAAGTGAGTAAACTTCGCTTGTTTAACATTATTTGAGTACGTGACTTTTAAGTTGTATTTTACCAAGTAAATCAGATTTGTGATAGGACAGGTTGTGCAACTAGTATCGCTGTCTAGTTTATACGATAGATAACTTTGAAATTGCTTGTGTACTATATCTGTAATCTAAGTTTTCAAAGGTGAAAGGCCTCGTTTTTACTTGTCGTGGATTTTTTGTGGATTTTTTATCACGACCTCTGCTAGTGGTAGAATAATTTGTATGAAGTTATTCACACAGATTCACACTTGATGAGAAACGGCGTATACAGGGTGTAACAGAAAGGGGGTATAATGCTGAAACACAGCGATAGTCCTCATGAAACTGAACAATTTTTCCCAAGGAACGTGGGTCGTAACTCGAAAAAAAGATTCGCCTCTCCATACAAAATTGATATAAGGATAGTTATGATGATATGATAATATGACGATGAAAAACAGAGTAATTAATTATATCTTATCTTATCTAGCCTTATCTAGTGTCCCTCTGCTGGGCAAAGGCCTCTCTCCTCCTTCTCCACGATTTTCTATCCTGAGCCGCCTCTGCCCAGTCATTTGTGAAGGTGATCCAGTTCATCTCGCCACCTTTTCCGTCGTCTGCCGCGAGGTCTTTTGGCGGTTGGTTGCCATTTTGTTGCTGTGATTGCCCAGAGATCGTTCGGCATGCGGCAGATGTGACCATCAATTAACGTCTTTAAAAACATGATAATTGTTGTATTTTTAATTCAAATAATAAGCGGTCTTTGCCTACTCCGATAGGAAAGAGGCGTGATAGATATTGTAGTATTTTCGGAATATTTCGATATGTTTCACGCAGTCGAATTTATTAATATAAGAATTTTCACTCATAATCAAAAGCATAGAATTATCCACAAATAAATATCCGCATAACTAACAACCATCAACTCGAAACCTACTTAACATAAACACTCAAACAAATGAAGTCTCAATTTCATTCAAGGTAGCCGATCCAAAATACCTTGTTACCTCACCTACAGAGTGTCACTTCAATTACCAAAGGATGTTTGTGTGAGTGATGGAAAGTAAACAAATCAGTGGAAAGTAAACAGGCGTCAAAGGTGAGAGGTGAGGGACGAAGGGAAGCGCGCACGTGTGTTGTAACGAAATTAGCTTCAAATGGAAGTGGGTTAAAAGGTTTTTAAAGTTTATTTTCGAGTGGAGAGGTAGGCAAGTAGCTTGGCTTGTAATGAAATCTGAGGATTGTACTCCGCGATTGTCGTCTTTTTATGTACAATGGCTGTTTCACACGGGGGCAGAACAGTGGGCAGCACAGTAGGTACTGCTACTGTTTAAACGCACAGAATACGTAGAGTCAAGGCAGTTGAAGATAGTAACTATTCTGTGCGTTTTAACAGTAGCAGTACTGTGCTGCCCACTATTCTGCCTCACTGTTCTGCTTTCGTGTTAATCAGGCATAAAGGAAGATTCGTCCACTAGGCAAAAATTGACGCGGAACACGTGACGATGAAGAGTTCAGGTCTATCTACACAAATTTTAGGCTGTGCCAGGGATGTGTCCGGGCCGTGGCCCGTCAGGAGGGAAAAACATACGTCGTCATGATAACGTGTGTGAACGAATCCATAGAAAATGTATGGAATGATATTCTTTCCCTGACACGTCCCGGACACGTCCCGGACACGGCCCTGATGTGTGTTGATAGACCATTAGATTCTTGTCGGTGAAGCATCCGCCATTTATGCCTGCCTTCTGCCAGTGATGTGGCTTCTTATTATGAAATGAAAAACAATATTTTTAAGCACAGCAAACAAATTGCAAACATTTACGATACAATAAAAATACTCTTCATTGCACAAACGACACCAAGACAAAAAGAAACAAAACAATACAGACAAAGAAGTAGCAACAGGCAGCCATTACGGCATTTATAATTTATTCTAAAAATAAAAATAATAGTTTAAAAAAACTAAAAAAACACGCTTTTATAGCAAATCGAACTGAAAACTAGAAAATAATTTTTAATAACAAAGAGTTTATATTACCGTAGCAGAAGGTCAAACAATCAATCATAATTCATTACTTTGAATACGACGACTATGCGCAGATCGCGCGCTAGCTCTGTTTCTTTTACAACTTTTTTTTAAATCAAATTATTGCATTGTCATCGGTCCTTGATACGTATGCAAAGTTTCAAATTAATCAGACTTCTGGAAATGGGTGAAAATTAAGCTCAAAGATCCCGTTACATACATACAACCCAAGCTAAAAAAAGCGTGTTCATCATCATGTCGTGTCCGGCGACGGCGACTCCAGAAAGGTTTACATTTATGATTGTTGTTGAAGTGGGTGGTGGGCTCTATGTGGCTTGCAAAGCCGAACTTGGTCTTAAAAATGCGATCACAGGGGGTACAATATAGCTGACCAGAGGTGTTATATGTATATGAGTAGGAGGGCTTCAGTTTGTTTTTCTGTACTCGGCCTTTAGCATCAAGATCTTCAAGACGCATTGTTAAAAAGCAATCAGTCTACAATAAGAGAAATATGAATCAAAAACACTTTAGAACGAAGCTTGAATTCAAATCAGCAGAAGCACATTCAAAAATAAGGTGAAAAGGTTTCGCTTGCCACGATTTACCTTATTCACAAAAAACCTTTACAATTTAAACCGTATTGTGTGTTTAACCTTAAAAATTTGCCATTTAATGAATTTCCTCGACAAAAATATTTAGCTTAGAGTTCCGTAATCAAAGTCAAAAGTCAAAGATATATTTATTTCATAGGCAAAAAAAATGCTCTTGAAACCGTTACATTATTATATAGGTAATTTTTTAAAGCTAGCGCTAGATTAGCAAGGTGCATGTTCCCAAAGAGAAGAACATAGCAAGAAACTCTGTGAGGTTGCTCTTTTCAAATAAAGTTTTACAATTCTTATAAACAGTTACACAGGTATAAAGGTACATATTTTCATTATTATAATTATTGTCCCTAAAATTAATTTTGATCCTGCAGCATTCAAAGAAACCACAAGGTGTAAATAGCTAAAAAATTCGGAATTTTAAAACTGTCCGAATACTGTCTGATTATGCGTTACCAAATTGTACCTATTTCAGTAATAGTGGAAATCATTGCCGATACAATATCTAAGGAACAAGTATCTCATGAACCGTTACAGCTAAAGCGTTGCAATTTTCACAGATGATGTATTACCATTGCCGCTATAACAACAAATACTAAAAATAGAAAAATAATAATAATTAAGGGGGCTCCCATTACAACAAACATTTTTTTTTTGCTTGATATCAATAGTGAATGGTACGGAACCCTTCCTGCGCGAGTCCGACTCGCACTTGGCCGGTTTTTATAAACACCTATTTGTATAAACTCTAGGCTTCGCGTGATCTTCATTTGTTCGGTGGTGATTATGCCCATTCATTGCTCTCCGCTTGCCATTGTATAGTCCATCTGGTTTGTGGGTTACAAAACAATAGGGTTGGACACGAGAAGTTGGGAGAAGTGACTTGGGGAATTATTTAAAAGAACGTATACCCAAAATATACGAGTGAGTGGTAGCCTAGTTGGTAGAACGCTCGCCTCCAATCTTGGAAACGCGGTTTTATAATAAGTATATTTTTCTCTATCGATTGACTTAAGTTTCATCAGTGGCCGCCAACTCTTTTTTCTCAATACTAGCTTGAAAAGGGGATGTTGAATGTAATTGATAACGAAATTTTTACTATACCAATTGGGGGGGGGGGGGCATTTCACTCACGGTCACCTGACTCCAAACTAGGCAAATCCTGTACTATGGGTATCAGGGACTGATAAACATACACAGATAAATATATAACACCCAGACACGGAACAAACATTCATGCACATCACACAAATGCTTGCTAACCGGCGGGGATCGAACCCGCGACCCGTGCGTATGAGGCAGACGCACTACCGACTACGCTTACTGGCCTTAATTAGGTTGGATGTTCTTTTCATATTTATGTTGATCAGATTTTGATCATACTGAGCAGTTTTTGTGGGGTAATATACATTTTAAAATCCATTTTATGTCTAAAAATCCCAACTATATACCTTCTACTAACTTTCACACTTCTATGTTATTCCTGGCTACGTTATTTTGTTTTATATTTATTTCTGTTTACTGCAATTAGGCTGTAGCGAGCGCTAATAACGCCTCGGAGAGGACGTGGGTAGGTTTTTAATGAAAGTGCATTAGGGTATGAATTTTGATGAATTTGCACTAATGAGATGCTCTGATGAAGATTTGAAGTCAGATTTGACTTTGACTTTATAAGATAACCCAAACCTCAAAGTCAAATTTGTTTTTAAGGTTTTTAGTAAATTTTGACGAATTTACACTAATGAGATGCTCTGATAAAGATTTGAAGTCAGATTTGACTTTGACTTTATAAGATAACCCAAACCTCAAAGTCAAATTTGTTTTTAAGGTTTTTAGTAAATTTTGTTTGTTTTGTGTAATTTACGTATTTATGTTTAATGTAATGTAATATAAAATACTTTGTCTTTTCATAAATATGCAGATAAGTAGGTACATCTCACATACATACCTACATTCATATCTATCACGCCTTTCTTCGGGAATAGGGGTAGGCAGAGACTACTTCGCTCAACTTGCTACGATCAAAAACACACTTCCTTCGTTTCATCTATATTCATCAACTGCCTTGGTATCTGCCATTCATCATCATCATCATTAAACTTAAGAGCTTCGCTCTTGTCGGTGGAGTCTACGCCACTCTGTTCTATTTTCTGCCGTCCTTTTGAGCACCTGGTACGACACAACTTCTATCCCCTCTTTCATTTGATCTATGTAAGTTCTTCGTGGTCTCCCTCTCTTCCGTTTTCCTTCTACTTTTCCTTCCAAGATGTTTTTTATAAAGTCGTCGTGTCGTATCAGGTGACCCAGCATCTTTCCTCTCCTTTCAGCAATGGTCTTTAAAATGCCTCTCCTCTCGCCCACTAATTCCAGAACCTCTTCATTAGTTTTCTTTTCCTTCCAGCTAATCCGTTCCATCCTCCTCCAACACCACATTTCATCTGCCATTCGTATGACGTAAATACGCGAATGACGTAAGCCGGCGGCTTTGGTTTGTAGACAGCATCATACATGTTCGTTGTATGCTTATGTAAACAGAAAACATGATTTTGTATTTTCAAATACAAATTGTTAAATAATTTATTTTCAACTCAAAAGTATTTGTGTTGCGATCGTAGTGTACGATATCAAAATGCTACGAAGTGCTACGAAGTGTAGTAAAGTTCTACGAAACCGCTACGATGTGCTACATAATATTTGCTAAGTTGTAGCAGAAATTAGGTTGCTGTTTTATGTTTGGTCTTTTGTTTTAATTTGAAGTACTTGTTATGTCAATAACTTATATGTGTTTTGTTTTTCGAATATTTTTTCTAAGCCGTGTTGAAATTCAAATATTTTGTTCAAAGTAAATATTGATTACTATCATCCAAACTGTAACCGCTGAATCTGTTGATGCGTAAGAGCCCTTAAATTCTGCAACATTTTTAATTTAATATCTTAAGTCAACACAATCTTACTTTGTTTCAATATCAAATAAAAAACATACATTGAATCAATTTCAGGAAAACCTTTAAAAAAGCAATTTTAATTTCTTACATTCGAAATTTCATTCCAATCTTCTTTTTTTCGCGACCCCACCCTATCATTGGTAGATGGGACTTAATTAAAATAGCAAATTTCCAATTAACGTCCGAATACGTAAACAAAATAAGCGAGGTAGGTAAATGTATTTTGTATTTTCAGTTACAATGATACATTTTGTTTGTATTTTCTTTTGTTTGTGTCAATTTAATGAGTTCCCGATTCCTTTTAAAGGATTATAGAGAGAAGCGGTGGTAGCCCAGTTGGTAGAACGCTTGCCTCGAACTCAGAGGGCGCGGGTTCGAATCCTGGTGCGGGCACGTACCTCTGAGTTTATTTCTCATGTACGGATCAATTTATTCGATTACCACGTGCTAACGGTGAAGGAAAACATCGTGAGGAAACCTGCATACACCAGAGAAGAAATTCGAAGGTGTATGTGAAATCCGCCAACCCGCACTTGGCCAGCGTGGTGGATTACGGCCTAATCACTCTCTGTATGAGAGTAGGCTCGTGCCCCTCGGTGGGGACATATATATGGGCTGATAACGAGAGAGAAGCTTCTAAAATGATAATCTTTAGTCGAGATGAAGGACACCTTCACAACGACTGGGCAGAGGCGGCTCAGGATAGAGAATCACGGAGAAGGAGGAGAGAGGCCTTTGCCCAGCAGTGGGACATTAAAGGCTAGATAAGATAAGATAAGATAATCTTTAGTTCCTATTATTTATTAGGGCATTTTCTGACTAGCGTTTTATACGACGCGCTTAAACGCTCGTTTTTGAAATCATCTTTCTATTTCCAAAAGGCCATAAGTACCTCCTACTCTTCTAAGAACATTTTACATATTGCAACTGATATTAGAAAACGATTTGGGATTTCATTTAACTCGCGACCTCGCGTCATGTGCATTTCACTACACCGAGTCTCAAGTATACAGATTTTACAGTTGGTAATGTAGTTGGATTTTCTTTTGTTATTGCTATAGCTGCATTTTTGTTTTAAGTTGTAATATATCAAAATTGGGGTTGTTTTGCCGGTACGTATCCAACAATGGTAGAATGGTAGAAACAAGTTATTTTTTACACGCTTTATAGTACATAAAAAAAAAGAGTACCGACGGGCATGTATGAGGCGACTGATGAGTGTGGATGAAGCGAAAGAGCTGTGTTTGGATCGAAGCAAGTGGAAGGAGGTGGTCTCTGCCTACCCCAATGGGAGAGAGGCGTGACGAATATGTATGTATGTTTATATTAGCTTCACTTGTAACTAACTATGTATGTAAACAAATCTTGAAATCTTAATTTGACCCACTTCCCGGTCTTTGAATAGGATGAAATTTTGCACACGCTCTGAGTTCTGATGACAATACAATAATAATGTGCTTACGAACTTATCTGATGATGGAGCATGTTTAGTGAGAGCTAAAGCGTGTTCTAGTTTTTTAAACTACCTATTTTTATTATCAGCTACCATTGTACATTCTGTTAATGTCAAGATAAACTTAATATTAAGTATATACTTACATATTGTGTGTAATAGCGATTCAATTACTGTGATGAACCTTTGTAAATCACTGCCATCATCTGTGTCTTCGGGAATCGAACCTACAACTTGCTGTATAGTAAAATAAGCATGGTCACTAGGTACCAACCACGCCCACTGGCTATAAAAAAATTACCATGGATTTGTTGACAGCTGAAAATTTATTTAAAAATAGGTAGTTTAAAAAACTAAAACACGCTTTAGCTCGCACTAAACATGTTCAAGATCAGTCCGAAAGTACCATAATTATTGTATTGTCATCAGAACTCAGAGCGCGTGCAAAATTTAATCATAATCGAAAACCGGGAAGTGGGTCAAATTAAGATTCCAAGATTTGTTTACATACATAGTTACTTACAAGTGAAGCTAATATAAAGCGTGTAATAATAAAAATTGACGTTATAGCCTGGCTGCTGGCTTAGCATACACTCCGTGACAAGACGTTGTCATGGGTTTGTCACGCTTACGTCTCTGTCCATAGTTTTAAATGTGATAAGGACAGCATGACGTGAGATAATTGTCGCGGCACGTATGCTAAGCCCTCTGGAGTAAAAATACTGTTTTCTCTTTATACCGCGTCAGTTACTTTCTTTTTATTTGTAAAAAATCTTGCATGGCTGCACCGAGTGCAACTAAATGTACCTACATTCATATTTCAAATTTACATTTTTCGTTATGAGAAAAAAAAAATACAGTAGGAAGAAGAATTTTTGTTTTAATTTCGCAGTTATTAGGTAGCGTAGTTTCAAAATTGTTTTTCTCATCTCATTTTGAATGTGGAATGCGGATATACGTAATTTCATTGAGTTTTAGAATGTTTTTAAATGATTTTCATTTTTTCAGGCCGGCAATCCCGGACTTATGCTTATTAAAGATGGCATTCCCTCTTGTTTGAAATCATTATGATAATCATTCCCTTTTAATTGTAACCAACGTTTTAATGAACACCTAAAAACGTCAGAATTATTATGCGAACGGTATTGATATATTTTTAGTCGGGTTATACAATATTTTAAGCTAGTAGCATTGCCCCGCATGCTTTTAATCCTATAACTATGATAATAGGCTGAAATAATATGGAAACACTGAAATATTGTCTATAAAATCTATGATACGCAATAAACGTTTGAGTATTAAATAAAAACTGTAAATGAGACATTTAAAATAAACTATTTTAAATCAATAACGAAAATTGTACTTATAAAAAGTACTAAATTATATTTTGCTTCCGATTCTGAAAAAAATATTGAATACGAAAACAAAAAAAAAACACGATCGTCATCTGTTTACAAACAAAAGAAAAACAAAAGCCAAATTAGGACAATGAATGAAAAAAAAATACAAAGAAACAAATGAAACCTTAAACTGCAAACAAACAAATGAAACCTTAAACTCGGCTACTACCCGACCTTTGAAATGACTCTCAAGGCCCACATTATTTAGTAGGATAATAATCTAGTGAATTAGCAGCTCGTAGCAAGGTATGTAGGTACTTCATCTGATGCAGTTAGCTTATTTCCAAAATGTCGTAAGTGCTTTAGACGGTATGGTACTAAATGACCTTTTAGTTTCGGTTGGTGTTTGTGAATGGGGTGTGTACACTACTGTACACTGTGTGTGACAGAAGGCCGGTATAATGCTGAAACACAGCGATAGTCTTCATGAAACTGAACAACTTTTCCCAAGGAACATGGGTCGTAACTAAGGTCTTAAAAAAATATCAATTACTAATAATTAGGTTACAATATTTTTAATATTACGTACTAAAGCTTTTTGAAGATGCCTAGACACACGTCTAGGCGTCTAGACACCTAGATTTTCATTAAACAAAAGAATCTAGATTTTTGAGACAAGTCTACTTTCAAACTTGATTATTCAAGTAGGCATTTGTTCCTTATTCCACGAACAAAACAAAAAAAAACAAGAGAAAGCGAGCAGCTAATTACAGTCGCGAAATTCGGCACTGAATAAAACCATTTAACTCACTTAATCACCTAATTACTGCAAGGACATTTGCCTCTGAAATCCTCTCTTCTAAAATTCTCACTAATTTGCTTATTGCGTGGCAATCTTCGTTTTGCTCGCGCATCTTGCCTCGTTTTGTCGCATGTTTTGAGGTAATCAAGTTTTATGTGCGCTGGTATCAAGTACTTATCTACTTGCGTTGGTTAGATATGAAAGTGCCTACGAGTAAGTTTGTGGTGATGCCCTGTTATGGTATCTACACACCAAAGCCGCCGGCTTTTTTGACAGCTGCCATTCATATGACGTTAAGCCAGTGGCTTAGCCCGGCGGTATGCTGGCGGCTTTGGTGTGTAGATAGCATTAGGTTTTATTTCCGTTTCTTTCTCTCAGCTATACAGGTAGTGAAACGGTAATGAATTTAGAATAACAAAAAATATGTTAAACAATGTACTAATAAGAGGACGAATTCTGAAAAAAATTATCACTTTAGCAACACTGTCAAAAGTACGAAGTAATAGTGCTGCACAGTATTCTTTAGATTTTTTTTATGTAATGAAACTTAGGCATCAAAATTTTTCTACTTTTATTTGTGGGTAAATATACCTGCATACTCGTACATATCCAGCATGCTTCTTTGCCATGGGGTGGCAGAGATTACACGATCCAAAAACAGTTCTTTCCTTTCGTTCACATTTATCTGTCGCTGCATACATGCCCAGTAGGTAAATATATATCATTTTTTTCTGCTTTTAGTTGTGGGTAAATATACATACATACTCGTACATATCCATCACGCTTCTTTTCCATCGGGTGGCAGAGATCACACGATCCAAACACACTTCTTTCCTTTCGTCCACATTCATCAGTCGCCTCATACGTGCCCGATAGGTAAATATAGCGTTTTCAAATATAGTGTTAAGTAAATGTTTTTTTTATAACATCTCAGATAAATTAGTCCGACTATAAAACACGGGAAGTAAGTAGTTTTTGAAACAATAAAAACTAACGCCATAAAGTCTTATCTAAACAAAACACTTATAAAATAGTTTACTGACTCGTAAAAATGGTGTATTAGGGTTGGTAATAGCACGTAATAGCTTTTCGAGAAAGGTCTGTTAAAACCGATTATTTTTATCATTTTATTATATTTACTCGGATTTATAAAAAGTTTAAAATAACAGAAGTTTTTCTAACTATTTAATCTGATTAACTATTTAATAACTATTTAATTAGACTGTAGGTATTTGTATCCACAGCAAAACATAATTATAATCCTAGTCGTATGTATAAAAAATGGTAGAAACTATAATATTTTTAATACTACGCCGCATTCATTTTGACAATCATTACATTATAATTCCTATTTTAACTTTAAGAAAGGGCAAATCAAGAGTACCCTAAACCGACGGGCATATATAAGGCGACTGATGAGTGTGGATGAAGCGAAAGAGGTGTGTTTGGATCGTAGTGGAAGGAAGTGGTCTCTGCCTACCCCAATGGGAGAGAGGCGTGACGGATATGTATGTATGTATGTAACTTTAAATATTTCAACAAAATAATATAAAAGTTAAAATTCTGAATTCAAAAATAAAAATATCCTATTCTTTATTCAAATTCTGGTAAACGATACTGGTAACGAATCTAATAAATTGATGGACAGAAATGTATATTAATATAATAACTGATAGAGTACAATATCAGAAATTTCCAAGAACCGTAAAATAACCCAAAATTCCAACATTTCAACCCCTAGTTTGTATATATGAAGTATATTTCTCACGCAACTTCCTTTGAAGGGCAGGAATCAAATTAAAACTTTTTCGATTTGTGTTGAATGTTGGATTGTAGGTGATTGTAGTGGGGCCTCTGTTATATTTATAATACCTTCCTTCTTTAATTGAGTTTGATTAGTGCTTTCGTTATTAATTAAAATAGGGATGATGACCACATTCCAAAATTCAAAAAATAATTACTCCGTATTTTAGGCTATTAAAAATATTTGAAACGCATTTTTTAACTGATCAAATACATAAATAAATAAATACAAAGATACAGAGCATCAAAGTTACGGAGTGGGGGGTATTGACGTCACTCCTACGTAAAAATCGTACTAAAGCGTGACGTCATGAGCAAATTTAACCCAGTGTATCTGAGTCATTTTTAGTCTAAGAAAAAAAAAAGAAAAAAAACGTGTCGAATATTTTAAAATAATGTACGTATGTGATGAACTAAAAAAAATTTTTAGTCATCATGCCTATTCATTATCAGATATGGCTAGAGTTTGCTGACTAAAGGCTTTCGCGCATAAACACTTACAAGCGGTGTTTTTTATTTCTGAGAAAATATTGTAATATGCCAATATAAAAATTGACGCAAAGAAAAAGTTTCTTTTTTGGTAAAAACTTTTACCATGTAAAAGAAGAGTGCTTTAAAAAATAACATTGATATATTTCAAGAGTATTGTATAAGCCTACGAAATAAAGATAATTTTAGTTTCAGTTTAGTTTATTTTACACCAAGCAGCTCACATGTATTATTCCTTATTTAACTTTATAGAAGTGTAATGAGAAATCATGATGATAAATAAATACCTCGAATTGACTAATTTCAAGCAATTTTATATTTTTATTCTTTCTATTTAAGAGACTCTTGTCAATAGAGCATCCGCTATGAGCATCCGCTATGAGCATCCGCTAGGATAGGCCTAACTATCTTCTGCTAGTGCTTTAACTTCTTGATACGTAACATGACTTAATTTGAGTTTATGTTCAATGTTTTTTACAATAAATGGCAACGAAGTCGCGTTTATCTACCTACCTATCAATACAATAGTCTAAATACACTCTGATTACGCATGCAAAGGGAGTATTCAAGAACTCCGAACGTAACGATCCGACAACGGTTGAATGACTCTGTAACATTATTGAATCGTCTTGTTTTGAATCTAATCAATAGGTAGGTCCAAACAGAGCGAGCAGCCTCACGAGGCAGATGCTTAACCGCTCAGGAAAGACCTCGCTATTCTATTGAGTTGGCTAGTTTTTAGGGGCCTCTTTAAATAGAGACGATGACTACATCACTAAAAAATGGCATTATAATTAGTGCGTCGTTTGGGTTAATAAAAACACATTTTTTACCTGATGAATAAATACAAAGATACACAGCATCAAAGTTACGTGAAAGTGAGGGGTTTTGACGTCAATTTTGAGTAAAAATTGTACTCAAACGTGACTTTACTAGAAATTTTAACCCAGTGTATCTTTGTCATTTTTAGTTCAAAAGGAAAAATACGTGTCCAATTTTTTTTTAAATAATCTATAAGATGGACTAAAAATTTTTTTATTTGTTTTTTATTTGTCATCATGCCTAATTGGCAAAATGGTTGCCTCGCGAGGCTGCTCGCTCTGTGTGGACGCCTAATACTGAGTAGTCGTAAGAACAGTCTGCTCTATGTAAATTTTATCCCTGTTTTGTAGTCTGGGTGCGTTTACGTAAGATTTGCGCTTAGTAATGAAGTGTGGGGTGAGGCAGTTTGAGTTGTGGTTAATTTTGTCTATATATTGATATATTATCTATTGATATATTTTGCATGTTAAATAAGGCATTTTTAAAAGGTGGTTTTAAAATGCTTTATTATTACCCACTACCTATTACCCACCCGCTCGCTGGGCAGATGACATCGTCAGATCGACAGGCCCGCTATGGGTTAGACTGGCACAGGACCGTAGTGAATGCGCGAGCGTGAAAAAAGGGAGGCCTTTACCCAACAGCGGGGTGAAACGGGCTGATTAAATTGATTGATTGAAATAAGGCGTTTTGATAAGTATTATCTTTGTTTTTGATTTTTTTTATGTTTTCCTGGAATTTCATCGATTTATAACAACATCTAGTCCTATCCAGTAGGAAAACATAAACGAAAGTGAATAAACGTCAAGGAAGGTACTTTAACATCAGAATTTGCTTGTTTTTACCAAATACTTTAAAACTGAATGTAAAAATAATATACTGGGTGTAGCAGAAAGAGGGTATAATGCCGAAACACAGCGATAGTCCTCATAAAACTGAACAACTTTCCCCACGGAACATGGATTGTAACTGGAAAAAAAAATTCGCCTCCCCATACAAAATATCCAATCAGCTGATCGAGTAAGTATGGGCGATCCAAAATTTTTTTCGAGTTACGACCCATGTTCCTTGGGGAAAGTTGTTCAGTTTCACGAGAACTATCGCTGTGTTTCGGCTTTATACCCGCTTTCTTTTATACCCTGTATGTATTTACTAATATGGCGCATAAACATTATTATAAAAGGAACATTTCAGATTAAAAAAACATTTTCTGTTTTTCACATTTAAGCTATTCACGTTATATCCAAATGAAATATTTATTAATAACCCAACTGTTATCCGATCCCCTGTCACACGAATATCAAAGTCAGTCCAGAAAGGGGGGATCCCCGATAAAATTAGCACCACTTACCCATAATCCCGGTTAATCCCCTGCTAAGGCTTCAACGCAGGCCTAAACATAGATTAAATTTAATGACAGGAACAGAATTTCGGCTTTGGGCTTCAAATTTTAGTGGAATTGTAATATTATAACAATATTCTTGTTTATGTGCATTTTAAAATGAAATGGAGATTTTAAAATGTTGGAAATGCTAATAATTCTTAAGTATTAAGTTGACAGGAGATTGGGAAATAATATCACCTTCTCTATCATTTCTCAAATTTATGAAATAAACCGATGGGCATGTATGAGGCGACTGATGAGTGTGGATGAAGCAAAAGAGGTGTGTTTGGATCGAAGCAAGTGGAAGGAAGTGGTCTCTGCCTACCCCAATGGGAGAGAGGCGTAACGGATATGTATGTATGTATGAAATAAACATTGACAAAGACATACCTAGACACAGCATATAAATACTGCTGTTGTCTTCTAATGCATATACCGTATGAAAAAAAAACAGCTGCTTACCACTTGAACAAAAATACCTGATAGAAATGCTAAATGATTTTCCACGTCTGCGCACTAGTTATGATTTGTTCATTGATTAGGCAGTTATTCAGGCTCGACAGAAGAACAGCGTCTAGCTTTTCATAAGTTAGACACATGCTGAGTCGAGACCTATTCAATGTTGTGCCCTTATTGCATACTATTGTGTAGGACGTTTAATACTTAGTTTAAGCACCCTCATGTTATTACTTGCTTACCCTCTTTTTAGTATCTATGTATTTTTGTCACAAGAGTTCTGAATAAACTTATTTTCTTTCTTCTTCTTTCTTATTATATTGTGTGATATCTGTATGTCACGTTTGATATGAAAAACGTGAACGTTGGCAAGTAGTTTAGTGCTACAAGGATCTTTTGGCACGTGGTGGAAATCGGAACTAACGATGTCATCTTGTAAATTGCATGTAAATTGTCATTATTTATTTACCACTTATACACCCTCCTGACAATGTCACCCAACTGCCAATAGATCCTTGTAGCACTATTAGTAGATGACCCACGGTTGTGGCGCGTTTTAATGGCGCGTTATGGAAATATTACGTAAGTGCCGATTGAAGTAATTACTTTTGAAAATCTAGAGCAAATACATTAAATAACAAAATTACCAACACCACAACTGACAGTAATTAAATTTTTATCCAACACATGTAAGACACACGATACGAACATCCTTTCATTGAAGCAAATTCGTTTCTTACCAAACAAGCCGTGACGGTACGAAGTGAAATATTGAATTACCAACAAGGGCTCCGAAGTTTCACGAAGATGAGGTGTTAACTGACTTCGGCTGTCGTAAATTTCCTCAGCCAATATTTGAGACCAGAATTTGTAATTTTGTAATTCTTTGGAAGTGTCTTGATTGGTTTTACTGGTATTTTTATGTATTTATGTTACAGTCAAACTTATAACTGGTCAAAAACCACTTTTGTGTCTTCTTTTTGTTTGTTATTTTCAATGAGGCAGAAAAATAAGGAGTGGCCCCATTTTTTTTAAATATACAAATGAGTTTATGACAGCGTGCCAAGGTTGGCGCAAGTTTTTCATAGTTTTCTTGGTAGATTACCTGTCAAACGATAAGAAATTCCATACAAAAAGGTAGCCATTTTGCGCCAGACCAGGCACGCAGATCCAGACGGTATGGCACCTCCTTATATATTATATACTCAAAGGTTATTTTATACTTAATATTGGCCGAAATATTAAAAAAGCCCAACATTTAGGGCGTTTTAACACTAGCTTTGACGTTTTAACCTAGCTTGGACACCAGTCTCCCACAACAAAAACTTTTACCTGTACCTATAACTTTACTGTACTGTCATTATATTGTTCTGGGAGAAATAAATAAATTTTGATTTTTTGAGCTTTTAATACGCGCGTATACGCTTGTTTTTTGAAGCGCGTATACGACTATACGCACGTCTTTTACTCGTACGATCATTGACGTGCTTCTAAGCTAGTATAGTCCATGTTGATACTGACACAACACCACTGGTTTGAGCGTATACGCCCGTACGCCCGTATACACGCGTCCGGTTTTTTGAAGCGCGTTTGTACGTATGCTGAACATTCATTTTCAAACACACAACTATAAAATCCATATTCCATTTTCATAATTCATTTCACGATAATGGCTATTTGATTAATAAAGTAAATACACAATATTTTAATATCATAATTCGACTGCCGTTATTCAACAGCATGTACAAAAATTGCATACAATCATTCGCGTATCACATTTCATTAAAATTCGAATTTCAATAAAATTACACTTGTTTTACAATTTATTTAACAGTTTACGTTCTATTGTCGAATTGAGGTTTACGTAATCATTGAGTTTCGTTCAGTTTCATTGAGTTTCATTGATTTAATGATTAATTCCTTTCACCGCTTAACAATGTTTGTTTTCAAATTGATTGACTTATTGAAAGATAATTTCCATAACGGATTTCCTCTAACTAGTCTTTAATTATTGCTGTCGACATTCCAATTAAAAATGTTCATTAGGGCTGTCAATTGTTTTAAACCTCGATTAATTTATCTTGAACGACAGCTTCACTGCCTTTTGTATTCTGTGGTTTTTTAAAAAGTAAAATTAGTTTTATAGAAACGATAACAGTTTTTGATATGAAAGAACTAAACTATTGTACATTAATTTTATATTCCTGTTGTTAAACGTTGCATACAATGTACTAAAGTGTAATTATTTATTGAACATTAACATTAATCGGAACAACTAAGTTATACCTGGAAGTAGACAACAGGTAGTCTTATTGAAAGAAAGCAAAATCTTTCAGACAACGTTAGCGTAAAGCTAGCTGTTTTTATTGAATTTTTTGCTTTTAAAATTTTATTTTAGTCTTCAGTTACTTACATTTAAGAGCCATTTACAAAAATTTGTTGAATTAAATTACTCAATAAATAATTAATTATTTCCTGCAAAAATCACCTCCACTATAAACGAAATTAAGATAAAAATACTTTAAAAAACGGACCCCAAGATACAACCCTGGGTGACTCCGATAAGCATGGCCCAGTGAGGCGGCTAACCATTCACCCCTGAGCACTTTTCCATCGCAATAGCTTTCGATTAGGTCTCCTCAACCGTACAGTTCAAGCCTCAGGCAACCTACTTGTGTCGACGAGCATAGGAAATGAAAAGCGCTAAATAAAAAAGGGTGAAAGCCAAATCTGAGGTCAGCATAAAAGGCTTACGAGTATTTAGGTATTTTGGTCTTGTTTTTGGGTTTTTCACGTGAATTTGTGGATAAAGTTCTGAATAAAGGTTTGTGATGTTTGAAGTAGTAGGTAGTTGACCTAGTTTTTAATAGGTACCTATTGTGTTTATAAAATATGTTAGGAGTTGCGAGTTTTAAAACAAGATTTTTTTACATCGATTTCACTGCTGGGCAAAGTTCTTCCCGCATCTTTCCATGTTCCCTAATTCCTGGCAACTTCTGGCCAGCTTACTAACTATGCATTCAGATTGTCGCACCATCTCTTCTTAGACTGAGATCTACTTATGAAAAAGTCTGTTATAAACAAAAATAATTGCATCAGAATGTCCAATAAATTAGGTACATATCTAAAATTGGGACATTTCCTCTTGAATTTATTTACCTTTGAAACCTTGTCAAAAAATTGAGCTAAAAACCGATTATCCAGTCGAAAATCTTAAAAGCTCTTCAGCAAAGCCTCAAAAGGCTGTGACCAATCCAAAGCGAGACCTGCAAAATAAAAACCACGAAACACACTCAGTTGAAAAGACAGCTTGACGTGCGGGTATTTCCGAAGTGAGCCCTTGAATGGTTCATTTCATACGATCACATAATAGGAGAAAATAAGGAATTTCTTTCAGCGGTTTTGGGTTAGGGTGGCTGTACACGGACTGCTTCAAGAATATCATAAGTATAAGGTTTATTTTAATTCTTTATTTGCAATGCACAAGTAAAATACATATAAGATTAAAAATACATTTGGTTACCTACATTGTGATTAGACCGAGGGTATATAGATAAATGTTTTTAAATCTAAGTGTTTTGGTTTAAGACTCTAATTTATAATATACTGTATTCAAGCAGTTGAGACCCGACTGCTTGAAGCCGCGACCGCGCGGTGAACTATAGACATTCATTCACTGCCGTACACGTGACTTCTAGAAGCAGTGGCGACTGATTCAATCATTTTCGCCCATAGCACGACACGACCGCTGCGATAACGTAACAGCGGCAACGCTGTCTATTGTCATTTATAGAAGAAGCCGTACATTAGCGAAACTGCCTTTTCTTACCCATTCATTTGATTATATTCCATCTCTTTCTCAGCGCGGTTTCGTCCGCTTTCTCCAGCGCTAGCTACACAACCACTCTGATACCGCTAATCAAACTACACTATAATCGAAGCGGAATTCTACAAGATACCGCAGCGGTAATATGCTACGGGTGGCGTTACCGCGCACTTTAAGCAGTCGAATCTCAACTGCTTGAAGCAGTACGTGTACATTCTCCCTTAGAACGCTTGTGGGTAAAGCTGCATTGACTGACACACATAATTCTTGTTTATTCAGCCCATATTCTGGCATTTTCTGTTTTGTTTGCGGTTGATTTAGGTGTTTTGCCTTTATTGCTTATTGTTTGCCAAGAAATTCCTTTTATAATACCACCAGTCTTTTAGCGTAGCTGTGCCTGGATTTATGCAATATTTTCTAGATTATACCCACGTACATGATACTTATCCTATAACGCACTCCCTGAAGAAAGAAAAATTGAGAACGTTCGCTCGTAAAACTTACTTACTCCTTAGTCCAAATACCTATGTTTTTTTTTCATACACGTTCCCGATCAACTGATGGACATAAATTTTTAAAAAAAGAACAATCTATTTTTTCAAATCAAGTTAAATACATCATTGAATTTCAATTCACTTTGTAAACCGTCAGCAAACGCATGTACATTAACATGCACCATAGAGTACTAAACAAAAATGCAATGGGATTTTTACATTGTTTACATTAACTCTTTTGTTTTCTTTCATGAAGCTTTGTAGCCTAAAATTGTACGCCATAATACGTGTCAATGAACTCTTTTATCAGAGTACGATAACCTTGTTTCCACGTCGAAATTAAATTCTGTCGACGACAAAGGCTTTTTGTTAGTAGGTATATCTTTAGACTTTAAAAGGTTTGTTGCAAATTTTGTTTTTCGAAATATGAATTTAGAATTGTTCTTAATTTTTACCAATGACGTTTATTTTCACAGACTTTTAATTTTTTACTGAAATTTTACTGTTATTTACAAACGTCAAGATTTGTGCAATTGGATAATTATGTTCAAGAAGATACAAAAAAAATGTGATATTTTCCCTATATTATGACGATAAATAAGTGCGAAGTAGCGATTTCGGTTTCTATTTTAAAATAAAATGACAACTGTATTGAAAAACGGCATTTATTTTTCAAAAAACAATCTTAAATTTGAAAACATTGTGGATGATTAATTCTATGATTTGCTACATTTTATTTCAACGTGTGTCTTAGTTGTTAGAATTGTCTGGACATTAGAAAACTTACTAATGTTTACTTCGATTACTTGTACCAAAATTTTATTCTGTGGTCTTTATATTTTGATATCATGATGGTAGGTCTGTTTTTATGGTCTAAAAAAGTTAGTTTTAGGTGTAGGTATGTATTTTTCTGTTTATGTACAAACGACCCAGAACACATGGTGAAACGCAAATGCAACTGAAACGAAACGTTTCAAACTAGTTGCGTCGTGTGTGGTTTTTTAAGGAAGTATATAGAAGAAACTGCGATGCAACTCAAAAGTAACTAGCATTTTCAGTTGCGTTGCAGTTGCGTTTCATCGTGTGTTTTGGGGCCTAAAGGCCTTATTATAAGTACTCTTACGCACTAGCCGTAAAATCACAAGTTCGACGTTTGATATGAAAAACAAAATACTGTAGACGGTTACATCTCGTTTCGGCTCGTTTTTGGCGTGGTAATGGCGCGACTTGGCGCGGTTACATGAAAGGTCAAACAGCAAAAGAATTTAATTACTAGCGCTTAGAAGAATACTAAGAAGTAGAAACTAGTTCTTTACAAATTTACTAAAAATCTTTTCACTGTTATACTTAATCAACATTTTACTTAACAATTAGAATAATCTAATCACTAAGCAAACAAATAAAATATAATCATAAGTGTCATAAAACTAGCATACCGCAAAAGTATACTTATACCCACGAAAACTCATAACAACGCTTTAAAATTTTAACACCCTTTTGTTTCGAATTCGCAATTCTACTACAAACAAAAAGATGAATAAAAAATACTCGTGGAATTCAAAACCTGCGCCCAGAACTATAGCAATGAAAGATATTGTG
Source organism: Anarsia innoxiella (assembly GCA_947563765.1). Lineage (NCBI taxonomy): Eukaryota > Metazoa > Arthropoda > Insecta > Lepidoptera > Gelechiidae > Anarsia > Anarsia innoxiella. The sequence continues at coordinate 2,006,597 of OX387399.1, forward strand.
TTTGTCCACTTTGTCAGCTAGTTTTGTGTTTCAAATACTTTTGTGAACTAACATTTTTTTAGGGCAAAGGTGAGTTTTATTAACGAGTTTTAGACAAGAATGTTGAAATGCTTCATCTATTAGTTATGTAGCGGACCTATCTTATAAAAGTGTGTTATCTTGGGTGTGATTTAGACGTGAACACAGTGCTCGTTCGGGCGATTAGGTTTGTCCCGATACTCAGTAGCATAGTATTTAAGGTTTGGCTCTGCATCATTAAATCGCTCCACTGTATACTACTCAACTGCTCGGAGTCTAGTTTCAGCTAAATATCTTTTCACCCTGCCAGTCACCATAGGTAAAGTTATGATGAAGTCTTTAACTGATATTTGCCAAATAATTTTCAGTCAACTAGAGCATCGTGTTCTGTAAATCGAAGTTAGCTAACGATATACAAAATTACCCCTTATATTTGCCGATAAAACCACAGTTGACTTGCGTAACCTTTTCAGTAAATCGAAGTTAAGTAGTTATTGCCAAAAATGTTAACGAATTATTATATTGGTAGCTTTGTATGTAGTTCATTTAAAATTAATTTAAAAAAATACACAAAAACAGATGCATTACTTATCGTACTTGGCAAACTAAATGGTACATAGGTAGACACGCTTTAGCTCGCACTAAACATGCTCCATCATCAGGTCAGTTCGAAAGTACCAAAATATTGTATTGTCATCAGAACTCAGAGCGTGAGCAAACTTTCATCCTATTCGAAGACCGGGAAGTGAGTCAAATTAAGATTCCAAGATTTTTCTACATACATAATTACTTACAAGTGAAGCTAGTATAAAGCGTGTAAAAATAACGTCTAGTTAAGTTAATCAATATTTATATTTGCCAAGCATGTCGTTAAATTTAAAAGCACATTCTGCCTTGTTCAACACAGGGGACTAATGTACGGGTGCTTAGCCTATCTTAATCGTGCAATCAGCAAATAGGTTTCATGCCATTATTTGCTTTAATGTTCTTTAAACAAGGTTCTCTTTGTCATGTTAAAATTAAGCTTTTATGGGTTGTTTTATATTTAAAAGGTTTGATTAAAATAGAAACGATTAAAAAAATATGTCATTAAGCTAATGGTATCTACACACTAAAGCCGCCGGATTTTTTGACAGCTGCCATTCGTATGACGTTAAGCCGCTGACCTAGCCCGGCGGCTTTGGTGTGTAGATAGCATAACAGACTGAATTTAAGTACGCAGCGTACCTACGCAACGCATCATGACGAACTGCTCCATAGACATTAACACACTCCTCACAAGCAACGCTATCCCACGCAACGTGGGAACAAGTGTGTTTTTAGTTTTATTATTTCAATGGAGATGCCATAGACTCATAATTTACGTACGTACGTTGCGTTGCATACGTGGAACAAGTCTGTCACTAGCGTTATTCAATTTGGCAAACTTCAATAATTATTATTCTGTAAGTAACATTATTATTCAAAATACCAAAAAGAGAAAAAAAAGCAGAAACAACCTTCAAGAATTTGAAATGAAATGAAAATTTATTAAATATTGTAGGACGAGTTTGACATCACATAAGACGGGTCATTTTTTAAAGTTAATACTAGATACGCAAGAGTGCAGTTTTTCCCAGAGAAGAATCTAGCAAGAAACTCTGTTGGGTTGCTCTTAATTACTCTTAATTTGGTACAAGTAATCGAAAGAATTCTAAATAAATTAAAATTTACCCTGATTCTTAGGATATACTCTATGCAGCGTTGGCACAGATTGTCTTCCAAAAGTTTCCCTCGGGTTTAACGATTCGATATCTGACATCCACTTACACTATATTTTTAAAATTTGATAAACACAACTGTACTTATATTTACACCGTTTTACACAGTTTCTTTATCATTCTCTGTTTCTATTCGAGTCTGTCATTTTTCATTCATTTCACTTTTATTTGTGTTTATTCTGGTTTGAATGTCCTTTTCTTCTATTTTCATTCTTTTGACACAGTTTCTTTATCATTCACTGTTTTATTCCAGTCTGATCTTTTCATTCATTTTCACCTTTCTTTGTGATGATTCTGGTTTTAATGTCGTTTTGCTTCTGATCTTCATTTCCAATACGGAAGAACCTATGTTTAGTCCAAGTATCTTTCTTTGATGGTCACATACATGTTTAATTCCCTTTCTCTGGTTAAAATCCAGGGACTGTTAAGATTCTGTCAGGACAGTACATTTCAAACATTCTGTACAATTATGGCTGTTATTAGCAAATGTTTACCTATCGCCAGTTTTGTCTCTATATCCATTTTCAGGGTAAAAGTCCAATCTTGATAAAACCACTGGTGCAAGTCCATTTACCTCAAATTCACGAGGAAGGTAACCATCAGATAAGGCAATATCAAACAATGATACAATCACTTGCACCAATCAGTCTGCCTCAAATTAGGTGAAGAAGGAGGCATTTAGAGAATAAAACAGTCGTTTTGTGGACTTTACCTCAAAAGCAGTACATTATTATATTATATTGCCCAAATCACTTCTGCCAGTCAATTGGTCTCAAATTCTCGAAAATGAATTCGTTTAGAGAATACAGTACGTGTTGTGGACTTTACCGAAGCCTCATGCCATCACATGATTTTACATTACCCGTCGTACGACACAATTCTCAAGGTCATCTGTAGCACTGACGATATATGAACCAGCGACGCTCAAAATGTTAACCATATCTTGTTTATCAAAGACCATATCACATTCATCACCATCAAGATTATAATTTATAAGAATAACAAAGGTAGCACTCCAGAGAATCCAAGTAACGTTGGAAGACTGAAACTGCCTGTCCAGGATGCGATTCCTTGCATTGCCGCTGGGGTTTCACCTGTGAACCAAATGGCTGATTAGTACATCATATTAATATTATAAATGTTTATGTTTGTGCCGACGAAAAGATGCATGGATGTTTGTTACTATTTCACGCAAAAACTGCTGAATGGATTTTGATTTAACTTGGCAATATTGTAGATTATAAGACGATGAGAGCGTACAAAGTGGCGAGCACCCTCTAGTAATTTCATAAATCTTTAAACAGAAATTGTTGTTACTTACTAAGCTAGAATATTAAAATCATATTTCTGTAAAAATAACTCTTGTTTTTACTGATTTTCGATTTCATAATATTCAATAATAATATATCTGTCTTAAATATTATATTATTTTGCCTCAAAGTAGCTACAATCTAAAAGTAATCAGAATTTCAATATCGAATAACTAATATTGTTTTATTGAAAATCAACTTTCAATATATATTAGTTCAAGTACTTTGAAACTGTGTGATCGAAAATGAATCGAGAGCGCAAAAACACGTTTGATTAAATATATTTTTATTTTATGAGATTTTTACTATAAGATTTTTATTAGAAAATATACCGAAAAAACAAATTACGCAAAAATAAAACAGAAGCCAATGTATGAATAAGCGAAAGCAGCGAAAGGCAAAGTAGCCTTATGAGGTGACTGATAAATGTGAATGAAAAAAGCAAGTGTATTTTAATCGTAGCAAGTGGAGAGATGTGGTCTCTGTCTACCCAGGCGTACCTTGATAGGAAAGAAGTGTGATAGTCAAATATGTATTGACGTCTTTCTCAAATTACAAAATTCTATTTTTGATTATCTTTGCATAACTTTATAATATAGATATTATTATTATTATACTATTATATTATAGAATATGACAAAGCTATTTAAATACCCACTGTTGGCAACTAAATACCTACTGGCTGTAAAACTATACAGATTTGGGCTTGTACCCATTCTCTCAATTAGCCACTGGCTTTGCTTTGGACATATGCCAAATACAATTGGACATCTGAGCTATTCTCTGATGTGAATGGCGGCTGAATAAATGGAAACATGAGAAATGATGTCAGATTTAATATTTTGACGCAATTCGGTGTTTGTTTTATGTAAAGACTGCTCACTGCCTGCCCACGGTTTCGTATCTCGGGAAACTTACTCAATAACTTAAAACGTAGGGCCCTGCCGAAGGTTTCTTGCCGTTTCTTCCTCTCGGCGATACAGGTAGTGAATCGGTAGTAGTTTTATATCAAAAAAGCGACATCGAAAAAGTGTAATGAATTTTGCCTATTTCTGAATAAAACAATTTTCATTTTCAAAATAATATAGCCTTTATGTTATTCTGATGTGCAAGCTACCATATTGCATTCAAATCTGGTCTGTAGTTTTTGCGTGAAAGAATACCTAACAAATATCCTCACATCCATTATTATGTAACGTTAGACTTAATCCTTTAAAGCAATTGTTTCTTACTAGAGTATACGAGCATATTAAGCCATGTATCATTAAACAGACATTACAATTTTTAGTCTGTCGACTGTTTGCATTGATTTAATTTTGTTGGAGAGTGCATAATTTATTAATAATGATGATTCGAATAAAACTAGTCTACAATATAATCTATTCATTATAATTCTTAACTGAGTCACAAACTCGGCACCCACTCAATTATTCAACAAAACACAAATTCACCAAAACAAGTTCTTATTCCTAACCATCAATCATGAAAAAGCAATCATAATGAAAATCAAAGCACAAATTAATATTGGACCCAAAATAACAACAGTCATAAATAATGGTTCGCGAATCGAGATCGCAAAAATGAATTGAGGCCGCGAACGAAGTAATACAATTATTTGATGCCACACGTTTTAAAAAAAACGATTTTATGAGTTCTGGTCACGAAGCGAAGAGCAGCGTTTGAATTTTAGGGATGTGATTTTTCGTATTGTTGTACTTATATTTTTTTATGCGATGATTATTTTTGCATAAAGAATCAGCCTGGAGATGCAAATGGACAATGTGGCTGTTTTAGGAACCATGCCTCCGAAAAATGCTTTACTAAGATGATGTATTTTTTATATTATTTTTAATAGGTATTTAAAAATACTGGTCTATATCAGTCCTCTTCGGTCTCTAGTCAAATTAATATCCGAAACTTATTTTCATTAAAATTTGCGTTTCGCAAAAAAACAATCATTCTTAAAGTAAAGAAAAAGACAATTTGGATGTAATTCCTCGCTTTGTTAAAACAATAAAATACTAATTCGTACTAAATACAGACAAAATCTTTTAACAACTTTGTACCAAAATAAATCCAATATTCGAACTAAAAAATCACAGTCCAACACTAAAAAAATACTAGTTCCAATTCAATGCACGATTCAAGTAGGTGTAAGTTAATAAAAATAAATTGTGAACGGATAAAAAAATAACTTTGTCGAATGGTACGTGACTGGCTGGCCTTAGGGCGTTTTTAGACTAGCGTTTTATACGCGCCTACACTACAGTGCTACAAGGATCTATTGGCACTTGAGTGACATTTAGGGAATAAATGACTCAAAATAATAACAATTTACAAGATGATTTCTGCCACGTGCCAAAAGATCCTTGAAGCACCGTATTCGCTCGTTTTTTGAAGCGCGTATACGCGTGTCTTTTGCTCGTACGAGCGTTGACGGACTTCTAAGCTCGCATTAGTCCACTGACACGACACTAACCCCCTTATTACAAAACGAGTTTTAAAGATAGTTCGACGTTAGTTCGTTTAGTTTGACGTTTTGTCCATAGCAGAAATGTCAAACTGAACGAACTAAGGTCCAACTATCTTTAAAACTCGTTTTGTAATAAAGGGGTACAGGTTCGAGCATAAACGCGCATCTGGTTTTTAAAGCGCGTATGTAGCGCGGGTATAATCACGTGTACGCATGTACGCTGAAAACGACTGTATTCGCGCGTACAAAACGCTAGTCTTAAAGCCCTTAGCTACATTTGTAACAGATTCATATGTCCGAAACAGTCAGACACAAAAAGTTATGATGAAAATAAAATCCTTTACAGCCTTATCAGTTTAGGTTGCCCTTGTTACTAATATAAACTTTATTTTGCTGAGTGAATTATGTCTGCTGTGTATTTTTGTGGGTTTGTACAAATATAAAGGCTTTTGTTTTATTTATATTTGTGTGATATTCATGGACGTACATATTTTTATGATAGCCTATTTGGTTTACTTAATATGCTTTTAGTTAGTTGGAAAAATAATTAGGATATAAACTTAGCTTTCTGTTTCCTAGGATAAATAACAGGAAATACCTACTTATTTAATTATTTTTTGTACTTAACGTTTAAACATAATACATAATATACTTATTAATTAACTTCATGAAAAGTCCTCAAATGAACCACATTGCGTGGTTAAAACAGTAAAATAGAAAAAAAATATTTTAACAACATTTCTACCTATTGGAATCATTCTGATTTCCCCTGACAAAACGACTTACTTACGCGATAAAACGCCTAAACTCAAAAAGAGAATAAATTCCGGATGTGTATGAAATGAAGTTCGCCGGGGAGGTGTTTATGAAAATGATTGGATTTCCGCCTATATATAAATCTACGAATGATTCTGAGAAAAAATCGTACGCAATTTTAGGTTGAAGGAATATTCTGGTAAACTTTGAGTTCTGATTTTGTTGTAACTTTTACTGTAAAAGATTAATACCGGAAAAATAATGCTACGCGTAAGTACCTAAGCTATAATTAAAATGTAAAAAAAATAACACATTTGAATATTATAGTAATAGAAAAGGAATTATTATAGTATAGATAGTGAATATAAAGATGAATGAATACATAGATAGTGAATGAATCGATGTGCATAAGGCGACTGATGAATGTGAATGAAGGGAAAGAAGGGTGTTTGGATCGTAGCAAGTGAAACAAAATGGTATCTGCCTATTACCACAGATTAGATAATAGTTACTACGTAACAGATACATCACTCCCATAGAAATGCGAAAATACCTACGCTATAATAGCCTACAAAATCTTATTAATAATAATTACTGTTCACAGCAAGAAGAAATGTACCATAAGTACCCGCACAAAGAGTCGAGATTGTGTTGCCCGCCGTGCGAGTCACGAACAAGCGCGTCATCGCACGAATGCGCTAGGGTTGTACTTATGATGAATATTATTTATTACTGTAATAAAATGAATGTTGCGAAATAACCATAATTATTTATTAATCAATTAAATATGTTTGAGTTTTACTTTTTATAAACTCCGACACCCGTCCACATCGCAATAACCGGGCATCTTGGTTGTGTCTTGGTAGCGAGCGCGGGAAACGTGACGCAGTCTCGCGTGTGCCAACCAACTGCCGCTTGGGTCGGTACCGACCTACTGTGGGGTAGGCACTTATAGCGCGACCTTGAGCGAGTGACGGAGGCCTGCTATTACCACAGTACTCTTTATTATACAATAATAAACATACAGTATGGACACTCCCTGCCTCCCCCCAAAAGTGCGGCCGCCCCGTGCTCGGTTACCTCACAGTTATCAGTTAGAAAGGACGCCACAACGAAGATTACTCAACTCAATTAGTAGGTACGATGTAAATATACTTACAGATTTATATTTTTACAAATATTTTTTACTACAGTACTAACCTTTGATCATATTCACACAATTTATGTATTAAAAGATATTAACATTACCAACTGAGTAACTGCAATGCGAAAAGAGAAGATACGTCAAATATAAGATCCACAAGCGCGAGCGAGACAGACATATGAAAATAATAGACGGCAGTCCTCAGCTCGTAATGCGATGACTATAGTCACTCACATTGTCATTCTACGAATAAATGAAGGCAACCAACCCTAGCACGTCCTGTTTCACTCACACAAACACGGTACGCGTGTAATTACACGAGCTAAGACTGTGCGCCAAGCCACGCCTTTTTTTCGTACATTTTAGTAGGCAGTGTCCGAGGTGTGCTATTACGGTGAGAGAGTGGCGTTACAAAATCTCCTACTAATATTATACATGTCAATGTTTGTGCCGATGTATAGATGTTTGTTACTCTTTCACGCAAAAACTACTGAACAGATTTTAATGAAACTTTACAATGTTATAGCTTATACATCAGAATAATACGTAGGCTATATTATTTTAAGATATCATGATTTTTTCCCAAGATACGATGATAAATGTGTACGAAGTACAGGACAGGCTCTAGATTTCTACATCGCGTACATAGTAGGTATAGTCGAATACATATTATAGTTCTTACCAGTCAAAACATGTACTCTAGCAGTCGCAGTTTGAGCATTATCTGGCGCACATTCATACGTCCCAGCATCAGATGTCCGGGCAGACTGCACCAATAGCCGACTGCTACTGTGCACGCCTTTTTCTGTGACCAGCGATATCCCGCCTCGGGTCGAATCGAAGTTTATCGTCTGGGGAAGAAAGGTACGGGTTAGTTGGTATTCATAATTGGATATTGTAGCAAGTTTTCCCTACCAGGTAAACCAAAAAAGGTACCTTACTTGCCAAAATACGTATCACAAAAACCAAAGTAGGTACGTGCTGACTCAATAACAGGCAAACAATTTCGTTGATTATTAAGTCAATTAAATTGTAAAATGTTATTTTATTCGTAAATAAATTATTTATGTATTTGTAAAAGGAATAAGTAAAGATTCTCGGTCCAATTTCGATTATGTTGATTCTCCAAATTTTTTTTATAAATCAATCACTCATTCCTACGACAAGCATTTTTTGAGACTTACAAATTCACCTTGATAAAGTTGTTTATTTTGTTTTAGGTATATAATCATTTTTATAAACATGGTCATCTAAATAACAATATATTTGCTAAAAATGTAAATACAAACACTCGAATTTACTAACATTGTTAGTTTAAACTTTACGTAGACGAAATTTAATTGATTACCGTTTATCACAAATACAAGTTAATCACAACATGTTACTAACAGCTTAATCTGATTGATTTGTTACTACGAGTAACATAGCTGTTAGTAATACATAATGACATTGTTATTGTACAAGCCACTGAACAGCGTCGTAATCTTATTCGATGTTATTCAAAGTTAATTCAATTGTAAACTAGTTTCGAATACAATATTCGAAAATGCTTTACAAACGTTGTGATAATGATAATCGAAGTGTGTTTGGATTGTAGCAAGTGGAGGAAAGTGGTCTCTGCCTACCTGCCTACCCCTGAATGAGGCGTGATAGATATGTAGGTGTGTTATTTACCTATTTATTTATTGTTTATTCATATAATACATAACAACAGATAGTTCCAAACGTTATGTTCAAGTGTAGGTACAAGACTTTTTGTAGTAACATAAGTTGACTTCTATTTTAGGTATTTCAATAATAACTTGTTGCTATGGAATACAACTGTTCATTAAAATTAAGAATAAGGGTAACTAAAGCTGTATTAAAAAATATATAAATATGAATTATATATATTAAGATCAAATAAATAACGCGAGACAAAAAAAAATAACATTATGTATTTGCCTGGTTTTATGAAAATTAATCATTTTGTTTACGAAATAGTAGTTATGTAAAATCACCCGAGAAAATCACTCGTGTAAAATAGAGTAAAATCTTTAATTAGTTCAAAAGAGATTACAAATAAAAGGTTTGACTGAAAATCTATGACAGAATACCGTTAAAGCGTCAAAGAAAATTTATTAAAACAAAAAAACGTCACTCATAAAAATTCATCTTCATCTTCACCATTGACCAAAATCGGACATCCTCTAAATTTCGCAACAAACACCATTTTCAATATGAAATAGCTAAAATATTTAAACAACTCCTATTTTCCAGCTCCGATATTCCACCCACTACTACAGTTTTGAAGTAACCAGTAGGTATTAATTTAATTTAATTAATAAGTAAGAAATACCATTAAAAATATTACATTTTTATTGAAAACTGTATTTAGCAATGTATAATCGCATATTTAAAAAAATAAGCGTAGGTATACAAAATGTGAGAATTTCGTAAAAATACAAAAATCATCGGGACGGAAAGCCGTTGGATGCAAGCAGCGTAAGACCAGTCGTTGTGAAGGTCCTAGGGAGAGGCTTTTGTCCAGCAGTGGACGTTCATGAGCTGATCATCATACCTTATCAAAAAAGAGCATCGCTCTTGTCGTTGCAGTCTTTGCCACTCTGCTCTTTTCTCTGCCGTCCGTTTGAGCACCTGATCGTATCTTATCTAGCCATCATTGTTCCACTGCTGGGCAAAGCACTTGATATGATGAGTAAAATTATTCTTTGCATACCTATGTATCTTAAGAACAAATCCAATTCCATATTCATTTCTCAAAATTGTATGTTGCGCGCTACTTAAGTTTACAGTTTATCCCGTTTTACGACAAATAATTTGTTTCATTTTTCCAGACCTGCCCATCAAATCAATTAAATGATATTTTCTATTGAAAACTACAAAGTTTTTCTTCCGTTGAATCTTATAGACCTGTCAGAGAATTTACTAAGCTACCAATATGAATATCCGATGCTTTCACCATATTATCAAACGCCACTTTGAAAAGAAGTTTGGAGACATGTGGCAGTATGTCTTTGACAAATCTGTAGTCTTCGTTTCGGAAATCAAAAGTTTTTATACTTTGTAACACAAGTAAGATTTTGTCTACGTACTTTCCTAAGTTTGTTACGCTTACGTCTCTGTCCATAGTTTTAAATGTGATAAGGACAGCATGACGTGAGATAATTGTCGCGGCACGTATGCTAAGCCTTACGTTTGTTTTATTTAGCTACTCACTAGGTGACTCGCTAGGCGGTTTGCTTGTGCCTAGCGCCTAGCGAGTCACCTAGTGAGTGACAGCGTGTTGTCACGGAGTGTATGCTAAGCTATAGTTTGGCAAGTTAGTGCGCGACCTTCCTGCGGGGTGACAGACGTTGGCGGGGACGAGGTAGCACGCCATAGTGACGTCATTCTAGTGCACGGCTATACACGTAGAAAAAAATTGCCAGGATAAATCTTGCGATATGTTTTGTTTGACGTAATATAAGAGTGAATAAAAGATAAAACTATTTTTATTGTATATATTTTTTTATTGTGCCTGGAGATAAATTATTAGGAAAAATAAAATAAAAAACTAAGATTCATCATCATTATGTGAGCCTATGGACGTCCAATGCTGGACAAAAGTCTCCTCCAAGGATCTCCACAACGACCAATCTTGCGCTGTCCACATCCAACGGTTTCCAGCGACTTTAACCAAGTCATCAGTCTACCTTGTTGGAGGCCTTCCCACACTGCGTCGTCCGGTGCGTGGTCGCCACTCGAGAACCTTTCTACCCCATCGTCCATCGGTCTGGCGAGCAATGTGCCCCGCCCACTGCCACTTAAGGTTTGCGGTTCTTCAAGCTATGTTGGTGACCTTGGTTCTTTTGCGGATCTCATGGACCAGCCTCACCGGACTGTTTGTCCTAGGTATACGTACTGGTCAACAACTTCAAGCGCAGAGCATTCTACACTTACTGGAGCGGGTGCGACATGAGTTCGACATAATTTTCGTTTTTTCCATGTTCATTTTAAGACCCACTTGTTGAGAGGCTCTGCTGAGGTCATCGAGCATTTTTCTGAGGTCTTCCAGGGTTTCAGTCATGACTATATTTGTCAAATTAATGTCGTTTGCGTTTTCGACAGATGTTTTGTCATTTTTTCGACTTTAAAAAAAATTTTAAACTTTATTTACAACTTCCTTAAGTTGTCCTGAGATAGGCTTATTCATCTCCGGATAATAATCTCATGTGCGTCGAATTCAAAGAAATACAGACCAACTAGCATGTGTGGCCGCTTCGACAGCGCGGCCGAGACTGCCGTATTTGACGCGCAAATGCACGCGTTTCCCTTCCCCGCTACACATCCCGCTACCCGCTGACTTCGTGGCTACCTCGTCCCCGCCAACGTCTGTCACCCCGCAGGAAGGTCGCGCACTAACTTGCCAAACTATAGCTGGAATGTACGCGACTGGCCGCACTGGACGCTTGGCGCCTACTCTCTTTTTGGCACCTAGTCTTATATGCCTATCAATAATTGTGCAGATCTTTGGTTTGATTCTTACAAGAGACAAACGTTATTGTGATGTTCTTTCAGATATGTTTGTCCAAAATTTTGGTGTTTGTATGTATAATATGTACGCAATTGCAATAACATATACAGACAATATAATGGGGAAAATTTACTACGTTTAAAAATAGCATTATTATTAGTCTAACGACTGTTCAAAAATATTGGTAACATATCTTTTGTTTTCAAAAATACATAAATAAATATAAAGATACAGAACATTCAATTCCAGAATGGAGGCTTTTGGCGTCACTTCTAGGTAAAAATTGTACATAGGCGTGACGTCACGAGGAAGTATAACCTAGCTAGTGTATGGTTGTCATTTTTAGCTAATCTTATCTAATCTAGCCACTCATGTCCCACTGCTGGGCAAAGGCCTCTCTCTCTCATTTTTAGCTAATGACAAAAAAGGAAAAATACGAGTCCATTTTGCAACTTGTCCCATCGTTCGGGACATAATTTGTTTTTTTTTTTTCCAGACCCATCCAACAAAGCAAATGAGATCTTCTATCGAAAACTACAAAGTTTTTAATCCGTTGCCCGAGACACATTTACTTTGCTACCAATATGAATATCCGATGCTTCCACCACGTTATCAAACGGCACTTTGAAAAGTCGCTTGCGGGCATGTGGCATTATGTTTTCGATAAATCAGCAGCCTTTGTTTCGGAAATTAAAAGTTTTTATACTTTATAGTAACACCAGTAAGTATAATATCCTATTTCTATCCTAATCCTATATAATATTATAAATGTCAATAATTGTGCCGATGGATGGATGTATGTATGTTTGATAATCTTTTACGCAAAAACTACTGAACAAATTGTAATGTAATTTTACAATAACATAGCTTGGACATCAGAATAACACATAGGCTATATTATTTTCAGATATCATGTTTTTTTTTCTGAGATATGACAATAAATGCGTACGAAGTCGCGGGCAGCGTCTAGTAATATTATAAATGTCAATGTTTGTGCCGATGGATGAATGTTTGTTACTCTTTCACGCAAAAGCTACTGAACAGATTTTGATGAAACTTGGCAATATTGTAGTTTACATATCAGAATAACACATAGGCTATATCATTTTAAGATTCATGATTTTTTTTTCGAGATATAACGATAAATGCGTGCGAAGTCGTGGGCAGCCTGTAGTAGTACAATAAATAATTAAGATAAGCTTAGCTTCACTTGACATTGGTAGAATTCACAATGTCAGTTCTTATCTATCGGTGTCCCACTGCTGGGCAAAGATCTCTCTCCTCGTCTTCCACAATTTCCTATCCTGGGCCGCCTCTACCCAGACGTCCAAGAAGGTATCCAGCCCATCTCGTTACCTTTTTCGTGGTCTGCCGCGAGGTCTTTTGGCTGTTGGTTGCTATTGGGTTGCTGTGATTGCCATTAAAAAAAATGTTTACTTTTTTCGTATTGCAGTGCCAGTGCGAGTCACACAGAATCTGGTTCCCCAGGAAACATCACCAATTGCAAGATTACGTCACAAGATAGCTAGCTTTCTATCTTATATAGCTAATAAATCTATTCAATATTTTCATGCCACTAGAAGTTTTTATATATACAAAAGCTGATCAAGGTAAGTTCGGTTTAAATACATTTATTTCCCATAAAGAATTAGAATTCACTTACATGAGAAAAATTATTAGCTAGGTAATCATAATTTCAATTTTAAATACATTCAATCATTGGGCAAAAGTGAAGGTAGGTGAAGAAAAAATAAGCATCAATGTTACCTCGCCACCGCCAAAGCAAGTAATATTTACGTAGACAACAGATGCACAGAGTTACATATTACTAGATGTGCCATGATACATGGCCAGTTTAGTTTTACTGCTATATTTATATTATTTATTATTTTTTATTATAAGTTATGACTAAATAATTGATAACAGTCCACCTTGTTGGAGGCCTTCCCACACTGCGTCGTCCGGTGCGTGGTCGCCACTCGAGTACCTTTCTGCCCCATCGTCCATCAGTTCTACGAGCAATGTGGGATGACTGAACAAGGGGGACTGACGACTTGGTTAAAGTCGCTGAAAACCATTGGATGTGAGCAGCGCAAGACCGGTCGTTGTGGAGATCCTTGGGGGAGGCTTTTGTCCAGCAGTGGACGTCCATAAGCTGACATGATGATGATGAATTGACAACATTAATACGAGTAGAAAATTCGATTTGTCCTAATGAAGTGTAAGCATTACATCTTTGCCTCGAGTTTTTTGTTTTGACCGGTACCGTCTCTGAACATACATGAACGTACATATCCGTCGCACCCATCTCCCATCAGGGTGGGCTGAGACGACTTCCCTCTACTTGCAACGACCCAAACAATATACTTATAAGCAAGCTCATTTCTTACGTTTTAGAGCATTTATCAAGATGTTTTAAAGAGTAGCAATATCTTCCAGGCAACCTTAGGGTAAGAAATAGCGAGAAATGGGTAATGATGGTAACATGTTAATTACATGACGTATTTATATTACTTAATTTATTATTATCATTATCTATTTTAATTTTCAGATTAAAAAAAATGTTCGACATAATGCCGAGATCTACAGTTAAAAAGCAGTAAATCAAATGTAATCTAAATGTATTTCACATAAAATAGCATCTACAATAGTCTTCCAATGTATGCCATCTGAAATTTCTATAAATTTAAATTAAAAGCAAGTAAGTTTTTACATTTTATTTTCATTGATTTAAATATAAAAATCTTAGATGAATAATAAGAGACCGATTTAAGGTCTACGCACGCCACTGGATACCAAATCAAAATCAAAAACTAACGGCGTACTTGAAAAATGCGGCAACAAATACTAAAACATTGAGCGCAGGTGTCAAGTAATTGTATGGTACTTTTTTTTTTGTAGCCTATTGTGTCCCACTGCCGAGCAAAGGCCTCCTCCGCATTCTTCCATGCCTCCCTATCTCCGGCCGCCTCTGGCCAGTTTGCCAAGTATGCATCCAGATCGTCGCGCCATGTCCTCTTAGGCCGACCAAATTGAGTTAGATTTTTTGAACACTCTTAGACCGATGATACACGCCACTAAATTGAGTTGCCGTATTTGCGTGCTATTTTTTCTTCATAGAGTGGTATCTAGTCGTAGCGCGCGGAGACAAATTATTCGTCTAAGATAAAATATACTTTATGAAGTTTACAAACATGCCTTTTTGCAACGGGATAATTTCAGGTTAATAAGTTTTAACTAACAAAAAAGAGGGGTGTTATGAGCTTGACTTATTTGTCTGTCTATGTAAATTGTGGCATCGTAACTCTCGAATGAGTGAATCGATTTTGATTTAGTTTTTTTTGTTCAAAAGGTGATTCAATCGAGTGTTCTTAGTATTCTTTGATTAAAATCGATTCAGAAGTTTATAAGATATAATCATGAAAGAGATCCAGCGAATGTGTCTCACTAAACAAATCCGAGTTGGGTTTAAAATGAAAGGTGATGATTCGTATTTACATTAAAAAGCAGTCGGGGTTTTCAATTTTTAAAATATATCTATTTTTATAGGTAGATATATTGAAGAAAATTGTGTTACGATGCTCTCAGATTGCATGTTATAAAATATTGACTAACATTTTATAAAAAAAACTTTTTATCTTATCTTATCTAGCCATTGTTGTCCCACTGCTGAGCAAAGGCCTCTCTCCTTCTTCTCCATGTTCTCTATCCTGAGCCGCCTCTGCCCAGTCGTACATGAAGGTGTCCGGTTAAAAAACTTTTACTATACAATAATGTTTGCAAACATTTTGTAACAAAAATTTTGTATACTAAAAGTTTGTCAGAAAATGTTTATAAATATTTAATAACATGCAATATTAATCAAGAACGGCTAAACAGATTTGGTTAAAATTTTGGTAGGAGGGTAGCTAAGAATCAGGAGGAGGACATAGGATACTTTTTATCCCGTTTTAAAAAAAATCTGCTTATATTTTGTCTCGAAGGGCGTTTACAGACTAGTGTTTATACGCGCGTATAAACTTGTTTCTGGAAGGGCGTGTAGGCGCGTATAGGCGAGCGTTTTGGTACACGCACGAGCGTTGATGCTCTTTCTTAGCTGGTATAGTCCATGTTGATACTGATATAACACCACCCGTTCAAGCAGAGATGCTGTAATAAGCCCGTTTACGCGCCTCCGGTTTTTTAAAGCGCGTAATGTAGCATGCGTGTACGCGCGTATGCTGAAAACGACCATATACGCAAGTATTAAATGCCCTAAGCCAGAATAAATTTTACCCGGCCAATCAGTTGTTTTAAGCAGAGATGCTGTAATATGCCCGTTTACGCGCGTCCGGTTTTTGAAGCGCGCTTGTACGCGAGTATGCTGAAAACAACCGTATATTCGCATATAATACGCTAGTCTGAAAACGCCCTAAGCCAGAATAAATTTTGCCTGGTCGATTAGTTGTAAATATATTAAATTTAATTCATTACAGACTCAACTCTGCTAACAATCCTCGCCATGAATGTTAGATGTGTCAAGAATCTAATTAATTGTACTATTAAAAGAAGTTTATCTTGTTGGCATTGTATGTGTGGTTGCCATGTTGGTATGGTATCTACCACTAGGAGTTGCCATGGGTTTGACTAAATCAGGTAAATTATTTATAACTAGAGGCTGCCCGCGTCTTTGTACGCGTTTATCGCTATATCTTGGAAAATTTACAAAATATCTCAAAATAATATAGGCTATGTGTTATTCTGATATTCAAACTACAATATTGCCAAATTTCATCAAAATCTATTCAGTGGTTTTTACGTGATGAAGTACCTAACTAACATCCATCCGTCGGCACAAACATTGACATTTATAATATTTATAGGAAGTACATAAAGAAACATAAATCTTACCTTTCCTCTATGAGTCCAATTAATAGTATTAGGAGGTTCAGGCGTATGTCGTACTATACACGTTAGATTTATCGTTGATCCAGCGTAGATAAATAAATCTGGACCGCCCATAATTTGTGTTTCTGGTTCTGTTGACAAAATAGGTACATTAGGTTGTATTTCTTGGGACATTACCCTAAAGAGTAATTCACTTTGTATGGTTTTCCTCTAGTGAGTATAGGGCTTTAAAAATAGACAAATTCATAGTAAGCAAAAACCGATCTGTTAAGTGTCATGTTATGGGACTCAACAGACACGGTAATTTTTTTATTAACTGTCAAAGTCCTGTACTGGGAGTCTCAACAGACAATGGGCTAAGACAATAGCGGTGGTAGCCCAGTTGGTAGAACGCTTGCCTCGAACTCCGAGGGCGCGGGTTCGAATCCTGGTGCGGGCACGTACCTCTGAGTTTATTTCTCATGTACGGATAAATTTATTCGATTACCACTTGCTAACGGTGAAGGAAAACATCGTGAGGAAACCTGCATACACCAAAGAAGAAATTCTTAGGTATATGTGAAATCCGCCAACCCGCACTTGGCCAGCGTGGTGGATTACGGCCTAATCACTCTCTGTATGAGAGTAGGCTCGTGCCCCTCGGTGGGGACATATATGGGCTGATAACAATACGAATGGGCTAAGTGTTTGTTATAAATCGTTTACAAACGTCACTACATATGCAATATGGGAGCACCATAAAGATCTTTCTACACAAATCCGTTCCATGTCCGGGACTTGTCCAGGAAAAAATATAATTCCATAAATTTCTATGGTTTCGTTCACACATATTGTCATGACGACGTATTTTTTCCCCCTGACAGGCCACGGTTTGGTCACGTCCCGGACACGGCCCGGATGTGTGTAGCTAGACCTGGATAACTACACTAACTTAAAAGATACAATAAAATCTGTAAGGTTTAAGGTTTCATTTAACTGAAAATCTACTTTGAAAATATACTTATTTTCATTTGGCCCTATCCTTAAAATATCAAAACTATAACACTCAGAAATAAAAAATAAAATTCGACAAAATATTTCAAAATTCGATTAAGAATATATTTGCAGCAACTTTCACTCCTATATTTATTTCCCAATTCACACATCAGACATTTTATTTCCAGGAATCCCGTCACCAAACCGTATTTGGATAAGAAGTGTAAATATTCACAATAAGATTAGCTCTTTGATATCTGCGGTATACAAACATAGTTCGCAACTAGCGGGGATGTCAGTGAGTAAACCGACAAACAATCGTAGTTGGACTAGTTTGGCCAGCGTTGGAGTTCCAACTTGTATTTAACTTTGGCCTTTGAACCAAATAGCTAAGAGTCCTCAATTTTGCGACCGTTTTCTTTGAAGTGTCAACTACTGAGTTGAGTTTGCATTTAATTTGAAATTTGAACTGAAATAGCTTTTACACCGTAACAAGTAAGTAATAAATATTTTATACAAATATGAATCGCTTTTATTTCTAAAAATACGATTTTGCTAGATAATGTGGGATTTTGATTTTAATGTATTTATTCATTAAGAGATTCTTGTTGGTAGAGTAATCACCATGCCAACAATTTGACTTATTTTGAAACTATAACTTCGGTATATTACCCAACATGTATCCTATTTAGGGGTATGTATCGAATTCTCTATTTATTAAAAAGTTAGACCAAAGATTAAGCCATAAAGGCTCTAATTCATCGAAATCCGTCCTTCTAGGCCTTATAACGACTCACCAACAATATTCAAATAAACAGCGTGTCCAATAGGCGGCGTAGTAGAGATCTGACACTCGTACTGTCCGGAGTCGCGGCGCTGCGGGCTGCGTATACGCAGCGCCCACTCCTCGGAGCGCGGCTTGTGTTGCGCCTCGAAGCGCTGGTCGGACGTGTATGTGTAACGGCCGACGGTTAGCAAGTGGATGTCGCGGTGGCGGACCCAAGATACCTGATGGAAAAAAAAACATACATACATAAATATATACATATCTGTCTTGCCTGTTTCCAATTGGTGCAGGTAGATCCGTTTTCTCAACTTGCTACGATTCAATTACAAAAGGTTAAAAAAAAATGTTCTAATCTAATCGTTCCGGTTAGCACATAATAACCGTCAAGCGCTGCCTTGCTAAACAAATCTAGAAATAACGTTTGAATTTCTATATCATCTCTATAGGAGCGTATTATATAGTGAATAAAGTCTTCAGTGGTTAAATAACAATCAGAACTTTTTAGTCAACAGTTTCAAAAGTGATAAATATTTAAGAAACAAATGATTCTTTCTTAGGTCCCGAAAGAATAAATAATTGTCATAGACTTGCTCTAGACTGCGCAAACAAGTTAATGCTTTTTATTTTCTTCAATTTATTAAGTTCTTACCAATATCTTAGCATTCATCTTAATCTTAATCATAAATCGTTTTTTCATTTTTAAAAGAACGTTAATCTCTCATTATAAAACTAAATAACAATATTTACTTAAACAAACAAATTTTAGTTCAATTAAGTATCATAAATTCATTCACGAACAACGAGTCACTAATTAAGCTAAATCTCGACGTCATAATAAACAGATCAAAGGAGCCGAGGCAGTGTATTCACGTTCTATGCGAAACCGCAACATCAAACAATTTGTATTATTATTCGTCGTATACTGCGACGCGACGCGACGACACCTGTCACTAAATTAAATTTTATCACGCACAGATACGTACGTTGTCTTTGAACAGATTTGATGAATCCTTTGTGATTTAGTTCAGTTGTGTGTCTTATTTGAAATTTTAGAGCGTTTTAAAAACTGTAATACCTATTTAGGTGCCCGTTTCACAACCAAGAGATAGTTTAACTGACAGATAAACCTATGTCTATTTCATAAACATTACGTTTTAGACAGTCACAGGCATTAAATGTCTATCAGTTAAATTGTATCTCGAAGAGCACGTTTCACTATCTATAGATAAAGGGGTTTGAAGATAATGTCCTACCTAAACTTGTGTATGTACCTTTTTCGACAAAAATGGCGGCAGTCTATGAAACCTTCACTAATCGATAGTTCAGGTCAATACAAATCGAAAATATAGATGAAAAAAAATTTATAAAGCGTCACGTTTCGGAGATATAGGCTGTCAAAGATAGACTAGTGGCACCAGTATTGGAACATGAAAAACTGTGTTTTGGTGTTATTAAATGGTACATATTGTATTGAAAAATGATAATATAAGTTAAATGAAGGATCCTGGCTTATTTTAGCGACCCCCAAGATGCTCAGCCTATAACTCTCCATACTAAAATCTTCAAACCCCTTTATCTGACAGGATATTTTATACCTGTCTCTTTCTAAAACGTCATGATTTATGAAATGGACATTATTGGACATAGGTTTATCTGTCACTTACATTTTATCTGTAGAAGGTGAAACGGACGCTTAAGGTGCAGAACATGTAACATAACATGTTATTTAACATTGTTATATAACATGTTTTACATAATGTGGACACTGAATGTTATAAAACAATGTTATTGATATGTACAACAATGTTATATAACTTTGATCGCGTGGAGGTGCGTACAGACCATGTAACATGTTATTTAACTTGTGTTTTATAACACGTCCACACTATGACCTTGTTATATAACATTGTTATATAACATTGTTATATTGCATTGTTATTCTAATGTGTACAGTATTATTTTATGTTGCAATGTTGAATAACAAGGTTACATAGTGTGGACGTGTTATATAACATGTTACATGGTCTGTACGCACCGTTAGATAACTTTTTTTAGGAAACACAACGGTCACATAATCGTGTAAAGTTTGCTTCACTTCGCATAATAACAAAGAAACACCCAGAGGCCCAGGGGCCGTATTCTTCTAATTACCAAATGGAAAATGGTGTCTCTCTAGAATGTGAATTGTATGAATTGACACATTTTGGTATTCTCTTAACAGATAAGTTGACACTGGACAGCGATCGGCCTACATTTTATTACTTTACGCTATAATCGGTATTCTACTCCGCAATGTCACATGAGTGGCAGTTCCAAACGGTATTCTCTTCGCTATTTGACAGTAGACAAAACCCTCTAGAGACTACTAATCGACTATTAATCGTGGCACTTAAGAGAATACCAAATTTGTGACATATTGCTGTCGAATGTTTATCTGTTGGCTATAGTTTGGTCG
Source organism: Anarsia innoxiella (assembly GCA_947563765.1). Lineage (NCBI taxonomy): Eukaryota > Metazoa > Arthropoda > Insecta > Lepidoptera > Gelechiidae > Anarsia > Anarsia innoxiella. The sequence goes on from OX387399.1 coordinate 2,027,678, forward strand.
CTTAACTTAATTTAGCGGAATTGCTACCCATGTTCACAAAGCTGTGTTACAGTTGCGGTTTTTGATCCGGTTTAAGTTTACGAAGCGTGTTTTCAACAAGAACTGTCGTTATCATGTTTACAGTTCTACGGTTCTACATTTAAACCCTTGGGTGCAATACGGTTTTTAAAGTTAAACCGTTTTTAAAATCTAGGTCATTGTTGTGTCTACTTTTTCGATATTGTTGACCCTTTTCAAAAAGATAAAATTGCCATCGGACTTTTACATTTATAATTGTTTTTTTTTTTTATAATTATTATTATTTATAATATCAATAGGTTTGCCAATTTTATACGCTTCAATAATTTGATAGTGCCAAGTTAGGAACTAGGGGAGGGGGAATATTGGGTTTTTATAGGAAAATATTTTACGACTTTTTTTGCATAAACAGCTGTAGGTATTAAGTTAATTCATCATTTTTTTGGTATTCTAAATGAAAAACCATAGTTCTAGGCTCTTCCAAATGAGCTCATAGAAATTGGACACCATGCAATGGGGATGATGACTACATTCGAAAATTCAAAAAATAATTAGTCCGTCTTTTACGCTATTAAAAATATTTGAAACACATTTTTTACCTTATCAAATACATAAAGAAATACAAAGATACAGAGCATCAAAGTTACGGAGTGGGGGGTATTGACGTCACTCCTCAGTTAAAATCGTACTGAGGCGTGACGTCACGAGCAACTTAACCCAGTGTATCTTTGTCATTTTTAGTTTAAGAGAAAAAATACATGTCGGATATTTTCAAATAATCTATGTGATGGACTAAAATATTTTTTTAGTCATCATGCCCATTTGTCACTCTTTTCTATGCAATAGCCACAAAGCCATTTGTTAAACAAAACCTTAACTTCAAATAAGTTCAGAAGTATTGAAAAATCGAACCATTTGATATCGGGTTTTAATTAAATTTTCCTGTTCCCATTCGCTTTTGGTGACCTAATTTTTATGGTCAGAGAATTCGAAATTGAATTTCTCAAATTGTGCCTGAAATAAATATTTGATAAGGTGCTAATTTTGGCAGACAAGACTTTTAAGAAAGAAGAAGGAGAGAACTCTTTTTAAGGAGAGAGGCTTTTGCCCAACAGTGGGACACAAATGGCTAAATTAGATTAGATAGACTTTTAAGGGAAAGATTGTAGAGAAGGAATAAAGAACAAGACTAAGGCCCCGTTTCACCATCTATGGATAAAATTTATCTGACAGATAATTAACACGTATCTCTGTCTAAAACTTCATGTTTTATGAAATGGATATAGGTTTATCTGTCACTTAAAGAGCATCCAACCTATAAACGAAAAGACTATAGTGACGAACTGGTGCAAGAAGGTGGTGATTTTTTTCATTTTCAAAGTCCTATATCTCGGAAAGTATATCACTTTTGAAAATTATCCAAAGTACTATCGTTTTATAATATTTTTCTCTATCGATTGACGTAAGTTTCATCAGTGGCCGCCAACTTTTTTTTTCCATACTAACTTTAATAGGGGGGATGTTTAAGCCTAATTGATACCGTTTTTTTACTATACCAGGCTCCATACAAATATGTTCGATACCATTTATTTGTAGATGATGAAACGAGCACTTATGTAAGTACATATTGAAAAACAAGAGCATTGTTAATTGAAGAATATCGTGTCGTCAAAATATTGGTTTTGGAATAACATTTTGATAATGATTTACGAAGAAGAAATTTTAAAACGCTGAATTCTAAGGAAAATTCTTATATTCTCATTGAAGCCTTAAAAAATGTGTACTCACAGTTCTATTTTGCAGATTCTTGACTTTGCACAGCAGTGTGACTGGGTGTCCAACTAAACCGGTCACGTTCTCAGGCGTGCTTGCATCAAAGTATGGAGCCCCAGGGGTTTGTGGCCAGTCTTCTAAGAACTCCGCTCTGAATCTTCTTGACGATTCTGAGACTGTGCTTTGATCTCGTGGTTTACTGTTACCGCCGCTGTCTTGTCGGCATACTGTGGAAAGAAAATTGTATCAGAATATTCCATAATGAATTGTCACATATCAGAAATTAATACTAAAGTGTCTTTGAAAGATTTAAGTAAGTACACATCTAAGATTTAAAAGAAACAAACATTCGTTAGGAGGTCTAGCATACGTGTATTCCCACTAGTCCCATTGGAGTAGTTCCATTATGGGACTGCGGGGATTTTTTTTCCCAGAGGTTCAAGTGCAAGTTAAACTACATTCTCAACCCGGAATTGCTTGTGTTTGTTTAATTTTTAAGCGCTAGTGCGTAAGGGAGATCAAAGTTTCATCTCCAATTGATTCGTAAAGGGTTATTGGCCTACGAAATGAAACTCTTGTTATGTATATTACTTAGTTTATTATATCAATTAATGTTTAATAACGGAATCTCTGGGAAGGAAAATCAAATTAGTTCCGTTAATGGAACCTCTGGGGAAAAAAATCCCCGCAGTCCCATAATAGAACTACTTCAATGGGACAAGTGGGAATACACGCTAGCATACGTGTCGTCATAAACCATTAAGATGGCACAATTTTTTCATGTTGACGTCTCTTTTTAAATTTTTAGATTAGATAAGGACGGCATGATTCAACGATGCCATTATTAATATCGCAGTACGTTTACTAAAGCTATTTATTTAATTCCGTGGGAAAACATAAAATTGTACTTTTATCCCAAATCTGATACTAATTCTAAATTATATTTTCGAAATTTTGGAAACCAATTTCCCTAAAGTACAATTGAAACTAAAACAATTCAAAAATGTTTTTACGTCGATAAAACATTTCTTCTTCCTGCCTCTATAGGCAGGATAAAAGTTTAAACAAACAACGTCGGTGGTGAAACTGAAAATCCCGGTTCACAACCAACTGAAGCTAAATATCTACTTGACAGAGCAGAAAACACAAAATTATTTACGCGTAAGTTTGAAAACTTTGAAACTTCACCGTTTGTGAGAGGAAAACAAAACAACACATTTTAATCAAAACAAAAGCTGAAATTAACTTCACTTGAGCTAAAGTCGCTATAAACGTAATCGTAAATCATTTGTTAATTGTAAATATACTGGATTTAGGTACTGAGTGAACGATAAATTTATTTACTTCGGCTTTAAAATTTTACGGTGGCATAAAAGTATTGCTTTGACTTCAATAGAAATTACTGTACGACAAAGAATTACAATCAAGATTTTTAATCTTGATAAATCAAAATAATTTGATAAAAGTAAAATATACGGTCGAATTAAGAAACCTCCTCCTTTTTTTTGAAATCGGTTAAAATAATTTGAATAATGTCAAAAAAACTTTAAATGAAAAGCGAAAAATAAATGTAGTGGAATGTTAAATAGACAACAATAATTAAATAATAAAATAAATACAAAGTTTCAGCAACAAAAATAATAATATTATGTTCATAAATTGTATATCAGGTAGAGTTCTAAAACTGCCAGATTTCAGTCCAAAAACAGCATAATAATACATTACCAGTTAAAATAAACCTTTAAAAATCTACCCACAAGAAATTTTCACAAAAATCCTTAGCCTCGATAAGTAGAAATTATCCTGGAAAGCGAAGCAAACAGAGACAGGTCGTCAGTTCCGGTGCAAGATTAATAGTCCTCGCTGATCAGATTAAAAATTAATCGTGTTATAGCTCTAAAGACCTGCTGCGAGAGAAATGGCTTGGAAAATAAAACGTCCTCGAAGGAGACGTAAATCTTGATTGTCAGCCGAAGCTTAATTAAGTGTTAAATTTTAAATTATGATCGTTGTCACCGTTGGCGCTTTATACAGCTGTCGATGAACAATTTTCACCGCCTGCGTTTTTGTGATAGCAAGTTTTATTAGTCTGTTTATCTTTGCAAATAAAATTTTGGTGGAATTGCTCAAATTTTATGGTCGGGAATTTTTTAATAGAGCGATAATTAAAATTCTGGCCTTTCAGCTCTTGGGTATTGTTGTACGGATGAATTGGACTAAATTAATATTTCTGTTGCTGTATGAGTGTTATTTATTACTCTCAAGCTGTATTGTAGCGGGAATGAGGACAATTTTTAATTACTGACAAATTTTGGTATTTGTATGCTTTATGTTCGGGTGTTTTTCATTTGTTTTGACAAATAGTATTCATTGTAGTTAATCACTGAAAAAATAGTCCCGATAAAGAACTGAGCAACACAATCCAACAAGGTGGACTGACGACTTGGTTAAAGTCGCTGGAAGCCGTTGGATGTGGGCAGCGCAAGACCGGTCGTTGTGAAGATCCTTAGGCTCCCCTAAGGCTTTTGTCCAGCAGTGAACGTCCATAAGCTGATATGATGATGAAGAACTGATCGAAGATCTAAATGCTAGGCCTTCTGTAAGTAGCTTATCAAAATTTCCTACAAGATAACTACTTTTAAGTTAGAACAAAAAGGACAAAAACGGTTGTTATCATCTACAAAAAATAATTCCGTGCAGTTTGCAAACTGAAAAGAATTTGAAGCGGTAACAAGTCTTCTTAATACTTAAAAACTTCCAGCGAGAAGGCGCTATTTTATTTTATCGCGTCGCTTAAACTTTTTACTAAACAACTAATATACTCTTTTATTAAAGAGCTTTTGTTAGAGAGCAATTACTTCTTTTTCTTTTGTTTGTTGAATTCCCGACCTGTTTTCCGCGTTTTGACCTGATTCTTGTTTCACTTAGACCCAGAACACACGGTGAAACGCAAATGCAACGCAATTGAAACTGCTAGTTACTTTTGAATTGCATCGCAATTTCTGCTAAAGACCTCCTTAGAAAACCACACACGACGCAACTGAAACATTTCAAATTAGTTGCGTCGTAGGTAGAGAAAGAAAATCGTAGGTAGAGAAACGAAACGTTTCAAACTAGTTGCGTCGTGTGTGGTTTTCTAAGGAAGTCTATAGCAGAAACTGCGATGCAACTCAAAAGTAACTAGCAGTTTCAGTTGCGTGGCAGTTGCGTTTCACTGTGTGTTTTGGCGCTTAGTCTTGGTATCTAGGTGTTATTTACATAAAGGTTTATATCATAGTCTTTCATTCATCTACTTTTCCTTGAGGTGTTAGATTTTTAGTTCTGTTTGCACCTTTTTCACTTCCTCAGTAGTAGGAACTATGTTTTGATTTCAGCTTTCTATTTTTATGACAAAATTAGTTGGTAAGAGTAAGTTCATGTAATGGTATCTACACACTAGCAGGAATTGCCGGCGGCTTTCATTTGTCAAAAATGTCATCGAAAATGTTTGAAAATGACATAAGCCTCGGCGATTTTGGTGTGTAGATAACATAAGTTATAATAACGAACACAACAAAATCATGTTCATTCAGACTTGCTTCATTGAACCTATCTGAAAAATTTTCGCTCATTTTTTTGCTTTGTTAATTTATTTACAGTTCTTCTTAAGCATTTGTTAATAATTTAAATAAATCTCAGTACTTATTAACAAACTAGACTTTATTAATAAGGATTAAGACTAAGAACAAAAAACGTTTTAAGTACTTTAAAATCAAAATGGCTAAGTACAGTTAATCCTGCCCAAAATGGAGTTAAGAAAAAGATTGTTTTTTTTTAAATCAGCTTAAGAAAAATAAGTTTTACTACAAACCAGCTTAAGTAATTCCTAACATAGAATTTCAAGTATCAAAAGATGTCGAAAATCAGCCCAAGGCTGAACAAGAGTAACTTTAAAACAAAAACTGTTGACTCACCCATGATGCAAGAGAGAAAATGGACTGTGAATAGACAAGCAGCTGCTCTCCCCATCTTTCATAGGCCACCCCTTAAGTTCATTGCACCTGAAACAAAAGACGGGTTAAATGACCTCTCAGACCTTTAGTGCCTAAACAAAAGACACGGTTTTATGAGAGTTATGAGCGTTTCGGATGTTTAAGGTTTTAAGTGCGTACTTTATGTGGTACACAACAGGCTAGGCCTTATTTTTATGACGCTCGTTTTTCCGCGTCAAAATTGTATGTCATGTTAATATTATATTTGTGGACAAAGGACGACAAAAGCGTAACTAGAATAGTGACACTGATATTCTAAAAAAAGACTTTACAGTTTTTAAGTGAAACAGCAAGTTAGCCATCTTTGGACTGCGAATACTATACCTAAATGAGGTTATATTTTAACATACATACATACATATCCGTCTCGCCTCTCTCCCATTGACCCCAATGCCAAAAGCAGAAACCGCTTCCTTCCACTTGCTACGATGCAATCATACTTTCGCTTCATTTTGACGAACAATTTTGATAATCTAAATACTTTCATAATTTCAATAGATAAACTGTTCCACAAAGAAGAAACGTTCCAATTTCCATCTACCTTCTCATAAGTAACACTATAACAACAGAAATGTCTTCTAAATAAAGTCTAACTCAACTTCTTAAGGCTAAGCCAAAGAAGTAGGTTATAAAACCGAGACAAGATGACTTAAAAGTAAGGTAACTAAGTAGAAGGTGCCAAAGGACGCACTTCAGTGGCAACTAAGTTCGTGACCAGATTACTAAGAGCTTTTGTGAGTGTGTGTTGTGTGTAAACTAAGTACTTTGTGTTGCTGGTTTTTAAATGGATGGTTGTGTTGTTTTTTGTTTTGAAATCAAGTATTTTCTAAAAGAAAAAATCAAGTTAACAAAAAACCGGCCAAGTGGGAGTTAAACTCGCGTAGGTAGGGTTCCGTAACATTCATTATTGATGTCGAGTCAAAAAGGCAAAAAAAAAGTTTGTTGTATGGGATCCTTTAATTATTATTAATAATATATTTTTAGTATTTGTTGTTATAGCAGCAATGGTTTTACATCGTTTGTGAAAATTTCAACGCTCTATCTGTAACGCTTCTTGAGATACAGCCTGGTGACAGACGAGGGACAGACAGACAGACGGACAGCCAAGTCTCAGTAATAGGTTCCTGTTTTCAACCTTTAGGTACGGAACCCTAAAAAAGATTGTTTTCAATCCCGTAGAATTTTTATTTTTGGACTATTGTTTTTTTTGCGAAATTTCTTTTTATCACGCAATTTATTAAAGTTTATTTTTATCCCGTTCCAAAAATAACACTGAAGAATCCAATTTTTCCATAAAATTCAGCGAGTATTTTTACCTAGCAAAACTAAATATTTTTTTACTAAGGAGTCTATTCAAGGTCGAAATTAAAAGGTTTCTTTCAATATTCAAAAATAACTGAGGAGCTTTTTATAGATTTCTATAGACGATAGGAACTGCGACCCAATTTTTTTTTGATCGACATTCTTTGAGGGTTTCAGGGGAGTTATTTTGATCACTGTTAGTGTAAAGACACATCGTGTATAGATACATACGTATTCTTCACGCCTCTCTCCCATTGAGATAGGCAGAGACCACTTCCCGGCACCTGCGACAATCTAAATTTCGCTTTATCCACACTCATCAGTCGCCTCATACATGCCCTTTGGTTGAAGACATATAAGTAAACAAGAAAAAAAGCAAAAAAAGGGGTGTTTGGATCATAGCAAGTGGAGCGAAGTGATCTCTTGCTACCCCGATGAGAAAGAGGAATAACGGATAGGTATGTATGTATGCATAAAGTATGAAAGAATTAGGCAAAACAATGTGAATTAGTCCAAATGACTCTTTTACGGTGCGTACAGACCATGTAACATGTTATTTAACTTGTGTTATATAACACGTCCACACTATATAACCTTGTTAGTTAACATTGCAACATAAAATAATACTGTACAATATAACAATGTTATAACTTATAACATTGTTATATAACAAATGTTAATGTTATATAACATTGTTATATTTTTATGTTGCAATGTTGAATAACAAGGTCATAGTGTGGACGTGTTATAAAACACAAGTTAAATAACATGTTACATGGTCTGTACGCACCTCCACGCGATCAAAGTTATATAACATTGTTGTACATATCAATAACATTGTTTTATAACATTCAGTGTTCACATTATATAAAACATGTTATATAACAATGTTAAATAACATGTTATGTTACATTGTCTGTACGCACCTTTACGTATTTTAGTTACGGCCACTTTTGAATCCACTCTCTTAATCATATGGGAGTAAACTCGTGTCCCTGTAGTGGGGACGTTAAAGGGGCTGATAAGGAACGTATTTTATTTAATATCACGATGAAGATTTTACAAAAGAATATTTTTCAAGGTAATTGAATTTTGAGTTGTCAAAAAATGATTACCTACTTCTTAATTAAAATTAAAATAGACATAATAACAATAAATCATAAAATGTTAACTTCAAAACAATAAACATCAGACAGAACAGTCTTAAATTTGAGTAGTCTTGAAATATAAGACATGAAGTACCTTTGAAACGTTATTAAGCTTGTCGTAGTCTTAAAACCAGGGATGTTAGGGATATGAAATTTCGGATAAGGATTGGATACGGATATAGAAATTATTATTATACCGGATACGGATATCACAATATTTCGGATCATCCGACAGTTTTGCATAGTTTTGATAACAATTAATAGATTTTTATAGAATTTCAGAAGCCCTATCCGATATTATCCCAATCCTTCATTCCGGTTCGGTTACGGTTACCTATAGGCCTTATGTCTATTGCAGATGATTTATGATGCATGACTGATTATTCGTCATTTCACACCTAAAAAACTCGCACCAAAGCAAAACAAAAAAGCAAGGTGCGAGTTTTTTGGGTGCAAGATGACGAATAACTCGCATGCCTGTTACATTATTTTTGGGGCTGAATAATCCAATGCAAGAGCGAAAAGTTTTACCGTTTTACGGTTACGGATATTTTTTTATCGGATACTCGATAGTTTCGGATACCGTTACGGATTTCCCTAACATCCCTGCTACAAACACAGTTAAAGTAGACTTTAGGATGTCTTTTAGACTTGTTTGTACAAAGTAACACTGGAGACATTTCACGTTGTTATATTTTCTAGCTAATAAAGTTTGAGAGTTCTTTGTAAAGACGTGACTTTTGTCCTTTTTAAAAACCTTTTTCAATTTATAACAAGGGATTGGGCATTTTACCCCGATTGCGTCAGAAGGGAGGTTATGTTTCGTGACGTGACTTCGTTTGTTTTTATATTAATGTTGTATGAAATGGATTTTTTTAGATACATGTTTTTTAGGGTGGCTTTTAATGACAGCTCTCCGGCTGTGAAATAATATTTTTTATAAACATGCCAGAATTCAAACCTAACTCATAGATACTGAAATATATTACACTAACTAATTGACATTATGATTGTTGAACATTGTATAATTCCCATCGAGTTAGGCAGCGACCACTTTCCTCCACCTCTTATAATCCAAACACACCTCTTTCGCTTCATCCACATTCATCAATCACTTCATACATGCACATCGGTTTATAGTACTTTGACATAACGCATTCGAATCGGGGATTTGCTAAAGAAAGGTCAGAAGTAAAAGATTTATCAAAAGGTTATTATTCTAATTATTATAATATAACTTATATTTAACATTTAAATAAAATTGCTTCATCAGAAAATTATTAATTAATCGCTGATAATAGACTTCATTGAGTAAATATAATAAGTTTTGCAAGATTTCATAAAAGGCCTGTCGATAATTTTAAAGATAGATTTATATTCCAAAATGTAAGACGTTGAATCTTTGAACAAAATAATTGTACTTGTATTTGAAGGGTTTATTACATAATTGACTGTCAAAATGTTGCTTGTTAAGTAATTAATAGACTGAATTGAGGAGTTTAATTACATACCTAAATTAACGTAGGTACTTACTTATCTTGTGTTGACATTGAATGAAATTTCGATAATTTTGATATTACTGTAACTCTTTGTGAGACAAAATAATGAAATATTGATTGTTCATATTTTCAGGCTTTATGAAAATTGGTCTATTAGTCTAGATAGACCTAATGAAAGAGTAAGAGAGAAAGTATTTTTTTAAAAGGGCTATTTTTTATGGCTTGTACCATTTGTGTATTCTTCCAATGTCAGGTTAAGTTAAGCTTACCGTAGTAGTTTACCATAAATATGTACATCCAGGGTAACTTTTAATTAGTAAACAATAGAAAAGGACGTGCATGTATTTGTGGTAACAAACACCTTTTACTCTGACACCAAGTACGAAATCATCTAAAAAAATTCGAACTCTCCATACAAAATGCAACAGCTAATAGTGTAAAATTTTGGTATGGGAGACCGTTTTTTTTAATGATTACAAATTCGGTCCCATCGTAAAAGTTGTTTGTTATCAAGAGTACATGCATATATCCTTTTTTATCGTTCACTAATTAAGTCACTCCGTATAATAACCCTAATATAAATAACAGTCAAAATTATTATCTCTACGCATTTATATATTCGAAGAAACTAAAACGAAAACCAATACAAAGTTAAGTCACCCGAAGTGAAAGAAAAAGGTTTCTTTCACATGACAATGGCCGCGTCGGCGAGTTTTTATAAACTTCCCGTATCTGTTGTTAACAAATAATACAACTGAACGGTTGTTTCAGAAAAGAAAATGAAAGAAAAACGTAGGTACTTGAGATTTTAAATTTTTTGTGAAAGTAAAATAACTTAAATCATTTGAATACTCGGAAAACGAAATCGCCAAATTACGTTTAAGTTTGTAGTTAATGTGTCATTCTGATATGCAAGCTACAATATTGTAAAGTTTTATAAAAATCTGTTTAGTAGTTTTTGCGTGAAAGAGTAACAAACATCCTCTCTTCCATTCATTGATCCATCGACACAGACATTGGCATTTATTAATTTAAGTAGGACTTTAACTGTTACTTAATTTTATCACAGATTATTATATATTTTTTTAGAAGAGACATAATTGTTTATAATATGATGATGGTACTTAATTTACTTATAATTATCAATTGAAACATTTCCATTGTTGATTTGGGTATGCCTGTCAAAACAATGTAGTGTGTTTTAAACAGAATAAAGAAAGAAGATTGAAGAAACAGTCCGACTATACAGGCAGTAAAGAGAAGAAAATCAGAACAAACACCACTAACGTATTATTTATTAAATCTGTCTTCCCATCCATATTCCCAATAGAGGAAAGTCGACCCAGAAAAACTGTGCAAATACGGCAGAAAAATGGCACCGGCTTTTATAATTGATAAATTGGTTAGTTTCTTATTTATAAAGGTCCGTGGCATGATGTATTGTGGTACAATCCATCTTGTTTACACGGGATAAGGACATGAACAAATCGTTTCATTTCCTCCCAAAGGGACTAGTGTTGGTGTGTTATCGATTTTGTGGATCGATTAATCGACATTTGTGTCGATAACGTTTTGTTTCATAAACATTGATGAGGTAGATAAAATCGATTCTTAAGATGTAACAAGACTACCAGTTAATATCGATTGTTGTCGGTATTTGTCAATCATACAGACAATTTACAACAAGATTTCCCTTGTATAATTGGTTCAATCGATTAATGATTAACGAAAAAATAAATCGATTATAAAATACAATCGGTATAATCAATAGTATGCTAATAATTTACTCTTACTTTACACACGGTCAGTTAATTTAACAAAGGAATATCGATAAAGAGAGATCGATCGGGAGGAAAAGGATGACCATGACTTTAAATTTCATAAAAGGTCAAAGCAATAGCAGAAGATATTTTAGGATGGATTTTACATTTTATTTCTTTTTTGTCATTTTAAATACTTATTGTCTCTTTCTTTTCTCAGTTCAGTTTTATCATTATTAATAAGCAAGCAATAGGTACCTTTTAAACTACCTATATTATTATTCAGTTTTATCATCTATTTACTTTTTTTAAGGGCAATACCTTATTTACCTTATTTGTTTGTTAAAATAGAAAGAGAGTTCACATATGTTAAATAAATTGGAGTATCCGTGACTGGCGAAGACATATGATTACTTTATTGTTATAAATGTATTTATGATTAAGCTGTGGATGTCCTTAAATAAATAAAATAGCGGATGCTCCACCGACAAGAGTCTGACGATGATGATAATATCGATAAAAAAATATTCGATTGATAGCAACACTATGTGAGACGTAATGGGTATATTGTTTAATGGAGGGTATCAGGCACACTTCCTTGGAAGTGAGGTGAATTTCGCTCAAGAATTTCAGAGGAAATGATGCGGTTTAAGGTTGCGTTGGTATCAATTGTCGAGGACTTCATTTCGGTTCGGTAGTATGATTGAAGCTGGTAGTAAATTGGTGTCTTTGTTTTCATATTGAGTGATTTGGTCACTTGTTCGTCGATTTGTTGGAAAACATATCGCTATTTGGATTGAGGATTTTCTTTATATTTTATTATTTTATTATAGACTCAACAAACATTACAATAAATTAAAATTTTAGAATGATTATATTACTAATTACTATTAATAATATTTGACGCTGGATGTTGTTCATATTAAACTATTAATATTATAATATTTATATATTTGAAACAGGTGAAGATACTTAGATGAATTTTTATTGGTTTTTATTAAAAATAGGTATTACTACCTACTAAAATGCTAATTACTTTACATCAATTTAGATGACAGTTTTTTTTGTTTTTCTTTTTAAAATATAATAACATGTAAATGCGGTCCCTTGTATCTAAAATAATCAGCTAAGATTTTTAATTTAAATACCAAAAAACCTTTGACAGAAGAGAAAAGCAAAGATAGCAGTTATTCCACAACCCAAACTTTCACTCTTCCAGACTGAAACGCATCTCAAAACATCTTAAACAGCTATGACAACCTAAACGTTAAAGTAAGCTTTATCTAGCGTCGCACGTTAACGAAGAAATTACCTCTAAAAACGAGAAGAAACGTCAAACGAACCATGAACGCAAGCATGAGGCAAAAACACCATTTTCAGTACATTAACGTTTACAAGACCTTTGCAGACGAAGGAATTTTGCACGTGGGGGACAAAAAAGCTGGCATGAGTTAAGTTAACACTCGCTTTATAGAAATGGGCTTATTGTTCAAGTGTCAAATTTATTATTTAGAATTTTTGGTCAGATAATTAGTGGGACTTATCGAATACAATATTGAAGTTTTTTTTTCAGATTTGTCTTATTAAAGTTCGAGTACGAGAGTCATATTAGTGCTGGTTATTCATTGTTAAGAATATACATTTTTTTGCTAGCCATTAAGATCCCACTGCTGGGCAAAGGCCTCCCCCGCGACTTTCCATTTAACACGGTCTCCGGTAGCGTCTCGCCATTCCCGTGAAAATGCATCCAGATCATCTCTCCATATTTTATATTTTACGTATATATCTGTCACGCCTTTTTCCCATCAGGTTAGGCAGAAACAGCTTCCCTCCACTTGCTACGATCCAAACACACTTTATTTGCTTCATCAACAATCATCAGTCGCTTATTAATTTAAAACTGTATTCAACTAATAATAAAAGATTTGAAATTTGTATTGTCAAGTAAAATACATGGAAGGGGTTGACGGCTGGCACATGCATTGAGACCTGTTTGAAGGTGCTGCTGTGATAGCCGGTCATGTCATGCGGATCCTATTAAACTCAGCCTTTCACTTTTCTTTTTCCCATTTACTTACCTTGCTTATTCCTGGATATTGCGGGGTCAAATTTTTATTATTTATTTATGGATAGCTCTTTTAAAATATTTATTTTATTATATGATTCAGTGTTTATGCCTGAGATTTGTAAAACTTAAATTTAAAAGAGCAACCCTACATAGTTTCTTGCTAGGTTCTTTTATGGGGTAAACTGCACTCTTGCGAATCTAGCATTAACATTAAAAAATGACCCATCCTAAGTGTTGTCAAAACCTACAGGATTAAATTATTTGTCATTTCATTTCATTTCACATATAAAAATCTAAATTACAAGATTTTTGTTCGTATACGCTGTCTTTAACATTTTGCTTTCACGTTGTCTGATTCAAGACCGTTAGATGAAAAGCAATGTACTGAACGCGTTTCATAAAATTTCTAATGCCAAGTTTAACAATTTTCTTTGTTATTTTGGCAAGGATCTTTAGATAACACGTTGTTTTCACACTTCTATACAATATGGATAGGTATCGGTTATTTTTTATTTAAATGAAAAAAAAATATATTTACTTGTTTGCAAGGTTATTAACAATTTTGCAAGTTAATCGAATATAGAGAAAAAATATAAAGAATTTAAAAATCACTTGTCACAAAAATCGATTATTTAATCGATTGTTTTTTGTTATTGTATGCTCTTACTGGGTACTAACAAACAAGGTATTAAAATCCAAAATTATTAAGGTCTATTTTAGCTCTACAAATCACCGTACAAACAAAATAAACTTAAATAAAAAACAAACCCATATTTTTTTCTAAATATAATTCAGTCCACGACTAAAATCGTTAAAAATAACCTGCTATTAAGAGCACAACAGAAAGTTGAAAAGACCGTTTGAACACGAATAGATTAGATAACGTCGCGGACAACAGTAATTTCTCTCAATTACGAAATTCCTGATAGTCGTACAAAGACGGCAAACCCTCTCGTTTCAAAGGTCAAATTCGACTTTATTACAAAGTTGCTAAGTTGCTAATAGTCCAGTGGATACGGTCAATTTTCTATTTGTAATTTACGATTCTTTTGCGTTGAGGTTTTTGGAATGCTTTTTGAATTCGAATCTTCTTTTATTTCAAATACATAACATCGTGTTTCCCCTTTTGTCAGCTGACGTGAATGTGAAGTATATCCATACTCAAGTGCCAAAATAAAAACAGGAGTTTAAAATGATTCAGTAACCGGATTCGACAAATACTGTGTGTGGTTATAAGAATTGAACAACTTTATTTGAAAAGACCGACCCAACAGAGTTTCTCACTAGATTCTTCTTAGAAAAAAAAAACTGCTACCTTGCAATGCAAATACGAAATTATATTTTCCAACGAAATAAAGATAATTTGGGTTTTTTTGGGTTTTCAAAACATACATGTATGTTTATTGGTTTGTATCACACAAAAAACCCAAATTATTACCATTATTTTGTTGGAAAATATAATTTCATATTTGCATTGCAAGGTAGCAGTTTTTTTTCTAAGAAGAATCTAGTGAGAAACTCTGTTGGGTCGGTCTTTTCAAATAAAGTTGATCAATTCTTATAAACACACATAGTATTTGTCGAACACGGTTACTGAATAATTTTAAACTCCTGTTTTTTTTTTGGCACTTGAGTATGGATATAAAATAATAATAAGAACATTAACTCATTTATTGAAATAAGCATTCTTAAATGTACTATGGTAAATATATTGCCTACCCATGGCCCTTTACAAAACTATATCGACCCACAAATCCAGCTTCAAGACTACAATTCAGGAAAGTCAATCAATAAGGGTCGTAAAACGTTCAACGCCTCACCTAATTGGGTGTCTCCAATAACGATAAATTTCGTCTAGTCTTGGATATTCAAGGATTTCCTAAATGAGAAGGTACAGTGGCTATCTGTTACAGCCGTTTAATAAAGCTTAAGGGAACTATTGGGTGCTATAGTTGCTATGAGGGTCAAGTATTTTTTCAAGCGTAAAGACATCTTTTGACTTCGGGATTTATGACTAAAGGCTGTGTATTGAGCCTTTCATATAATTTTTAGTGGAAAGGATGTATCTAAGTAGCACGTATGTAGTTATAAGGCAATACCTATTCTATTATATTTTCTTTAAAAATCTTTAATAAATATTATTAATGTCAATGTTTGTACCGACCTGGATAGATGGTTGGATGGATTGATGGATGGATTGATGTATGTAAAGAGATGTCTGTTACTCTTTCACGCAAAAGCTCTTGAGGAGATTTTGATGAGACTTGAAATTGTAACTTAAAGCTCTATCTACACACATCCGGGCCGTGCCCGGGACGTGTCCGGGCTGTGGCCTTTCAGGAAGAAAAAATACGTCGTCATAACAACGTGTGTGAACGAATCCATAGAAAATGTATGGCATGATATTTTTTCCCGGACTCGTCCCGGACACGGCCCGGATGTGTGTAAATAGACCGTTAGCATCAGAATTATACATATAAAGGCTATTATTATTTTGAGATATTGTGTGAGTTTTCCAAAATATAACGTTAAAAAGTAGCATGCAAATTGTTTACGGTCTAATCAATCGAAGAATTGAGAGGTCACGGATCACGGAAAGCTAATGATAAGATCGTGTCACGCGAAAACGTTATAAAATCGATTCATCGACATTAATTATTATTACAGTCTGGCACGCTACGTATTTAAGCCGATAAAATTCTAGAATTATTATTTTAAGCTTGCAATTTTAACGTGGACTTTAGAAATTGTTTTTTTGATGACTTTTATCGTACCTACGTAATTATTAGTTTTAATATTTCTAGTTAGTAATCGTAAATATGCGATGAAAATGATAGCTACATTTAAAAAATGTTTTGCTAAGTCCATCATTTAAAATGTCTCAAAATTATACCTACATACTTGTTCTATTACAATTTATAGGTAGGTACAGGTTGGTATAAGTAGGTACCTAATACCCATAAATTCAACCCCTCATAATAAAAAAACGTGTTTTAAAGATAGTCCTAGGACTAATGTCATTTTTTGACGACATTTATTCACAGCTCAATAAATGAACATGAAAATGTAAAAAAAAACAGTGGCTTATGCTATGAAATGGCTTAGGATTCAGCACAATGCTGTTTTTCAGCCTTCGTGACTTTTAACTTCACAATTGGTATTAAAAATAAAAAGAAAAATCCCTTTGTACAGATTTGAATATAGAGCTCCAACTATATGAATAGGAAACAAGACACATGTTACAAGAAAGCATCTCTTAGGGAAGTCTATTCGAGAAAAATGCGCGGCTTTTTTATTGGTCGTAAAGACACACTTCGTATAAGAAACTAAAGTCTCTTTGTACGGTACGATCTATCGTAGCGATATATCTGACAAGCTTTAGTCGGAGGGAGCACATACAGTCCTTTGTTTTTTACTAACATACATAATATCTGTCACGGCTCTTTCCCATCGGGGCACAGATTACTTATGATCGAAGTAAGAGAGACCTCTTCTCTCCAATTGCTACGATTCAATCACACGTCATCCGTTTCATCGAAATTCATCAGTCGCCTCATACATGCACATGTAGGTAGATACCACTTCCATCCACTTGCTACGGTCCAAAAGATTTCCTTCGTTTCATCCACATTTATCAGTCGCCTTACACATGCACGTACTATTCTGCATCCAATTATTTTTGCCCATATAAAACTGTTTCCGACCAATTTTAATATTAACTCATGCTTTAAAACTACAATCCTTACTAATGAAAACTAGTGTTTTAATTAAGTTCTAAATATAGCCTATCTAGGGAAATATAAATTAAACACGGAGCAGGGTACCAATTCTCTTAAATTAAGTTAAGCGACCATACTATAACCAACAGATAAATATTCTACAGCAATAGGTCACAAATTTGGTATTCTCTTATGTGCCACGAAATAGTCGATTAGTAGTCTCTAGAGGGCTTTGTCATTCATTTGTCTTTGCGAATGATTTAGTTGTCGATGTTGCCAATATTTAATAAAATTATTGTTCGAAGAAATTGATCAACCGATTGATAGATTTTTTTCGACCTAGAATAAGCTTAGACATACTTTAAAATACAGAATATTTATTTATATAAGATTTACATGCATTTTTTGCATAAATTGCACGTTAATTTTCGAAAAAACACCGAAATAGTGTTTGGGTGACCGAACGACTGAACGACTGAACGACGGACGACCGAACGAAATGCCATTAGAGAACAACTGTCAAATAGCGAAGAGAATACCGTTTGGAACTGCCACTCATGTGACATTGCGGAGTAGAATACCAAATAAAGCGTAAAGTAATAAAATGTACGGCCGATCGCTGTCCACTGTCAACTTATCTGTTAAGAGAATACCAAAATGTGTCATTTCATACAATTCACATTCTAGAGAGACACCATTTTTCATTTGGTAATTAAGAGAATACGGGCCCAGTTATTCAACGACAGCCATTTTTAATACGAGTGAGTAATATCATACAAAGTGGCGCCCTCAAGTAACAAAGGCAGGCAGGCAGACAAATGGGCTGCGTTCACAATTCAACACTTACACGAAAATCTGTCGACTCTATCTGACTCTCAATCGATTTATCGCTACAATATATCGAACGACAAATCGTACAGATTGATCGTGCCGTATATAGGGCCCCTGATACTCATATAACATGTGAGACTTTTCTCACAGTTCTAACTTTCGGAACTGCCAAATTCAACTTTATTCAGGTAGTTTTACCAACTTTTTTCTTCTTTCCAAGTTTATTATGACGTTTATAACTGTTTTCTACTCGGCAACGGAATAATAAGTAGGCGCAAAGTTTAGTAAATAAGTGCCGAGTTTCGCTAGAGAATTTTCTGTGGAACAACGTTTGAAATAAAGTAATAGAGTTAAGTTTTGTGAAGAATTTATTGAAAAGCATTTTTCTGTTACAACAAAACTTACTTACAGCTTCAGAAACTACAAGAATTGTAGTACTTAACTGTTTTACATAAGATTCCTTTTTGCTTAAATGCGCTTTCGCACCCCGTCCGATTCGGAATTGATCACGATCCGTTCAAATATATTTTTGTGTTACCTGGGCCTTGATTCTGTAAGTTAAAATAGCCGTGGATATCGTGTCGGTATACTGTCGACGGCAATTTTTGACACATTTGGTATTCTGTAAAAAAATGGCTTGGCTTGATTGGGATCAATGGGGCCACCATGAAGCCACTGAGCCATGGTTGCAAATTTTGGTATTCCGCAAAACTCGTTTTTTGATACATTTTTGACATCGATGGCGCCATCGTGGGGCCACGGAGCCATCTTAGCAAATTTTGGTATTCCCGTAATCAGTGGCTTCATGATGTCGCATCAAAACCGTATTCCCTAATTTATTTGACGTTTTTTTCAATGGCTGTCAACTGTCAAAACTGCATTTGAGCAGACACTGCTATTTTAGCAAAGTCCTTTCAATGTCTCTTCACATTTTATATAGACTCGATAAAAAAACACATAATGTTTCTTTGAATAACAATTCATATCTAGGAGAAAGAAGGTAAAGAAGGAAAAAAAACCTATTCCGATATGTCGTGTGTGTGTCATGTTTGATTTTATATACGTTTGGATTACTCTATCTCCTGCTGCAGTTTTTTCATTGTGTTGGTGTTTACCTACGGACTTTGAATCTTCCTCCTTGTGGACCTTTGCCTGTATACGTTTTGTAGTTATGTAAATACCGTAAACAACACAACTTTCTTTTATATAGGTACTTATATAGATTATTATAAATGTGTAAAAATGTATAAGTATTTCAGAATAAAAGGCTATAGTATTTTGCAATATCTTCCTTTATTTAACACAGTTACTAGCTAGTTTATGAGAGACCCACGACGTACACATATTCAGATAAATAAAACTCAATTGCTTCTTGCAAAATGAAACTACTAAAACAAGACTACATTATAGTTAACAAGAATAAATTCCTATTAAATAATTTCTACATTCTACTCAAAGTTTAATACCTACAAGTAACATATTTGCTCTAAGATGTTTGTAAGCGATAAGTACCGTATTAATGTAGTTAATCATAACAAATTCTAATATATTAAATAAAACTCAAAAGGAGTTATAGCATTCCGAATGGGTTAATATTCAATACGTTTATTTGCACTATAGGTTTACATTAGGTCACGATAATAGTTTTAGATCAAACAAAATGTGACTACGGCGGCGGCGTCTATTAGTTGGTGTTAAGCCATGCAATGATATTTCTGAAAGCTTTGCAGCAAGCAACTCTATATCTTCTGCCTGAGACAATGTTATTTTAGCAGCTGCCTTCCTCCTGTTGCACTTGTCTTTTCTTTCTGATTTAATTTTTCTTATGAGTTTACTGTTATATTCGTTGTAATTCTGAAAAAGGAATAAATGTTGATCAGAGAGTAGTCTCAGGTTAGTAATCAAATCAAATCAAATCAAAAATTATTTATTCGTAGGTAACATTAAATTTACACTTGAATTCGTCACATTAATATCATATTGTATGAATAATCCTCACTAGTTTTTATGAGTACAGTCTGCCCCTACATTGTTCAGTAGCAGGGCGCATTCCTCTCAGAGCCTTTAAGCTAGACTGCGGCCCTCCTTCGTCCTTGTGCACCTTCCTAGTGCCAGGTCAGGGTGGGCCTCCGTATAATCTATCAAGATGTTACCTAAAACAATCAGGTTTTTATAGTAAGAATTGTCTTGAACATTTAAACAACGTAATGATTTGTAATAAAAAGACTAACTTACTTACTTACCAAAGCAGAAGTAATTTGTTTTTAAACAGTTTTTCTACAATTTCAGTCGAATCTTCCAAATTTCCAATGACTTTCACCGTCAAACATATGTCAACCAACAAAAAACATGCCACTTTTTTCTTCAAATATTGAATTAGCAGTAACATTCGGCTATACAGCCACTAAAAAGAACGAATGAAAAAAAAATCATTAAAAAATATGGGTATCAAACGTGTTTAAAAAAAAAAAGAAAGTCACGATCGACAGGACAGCGGCACCGAAGTTTTAATTTTAGAGACTACCAAAATTTGCTTCAGTGGCTTCATGATGTCGTATCAAAACCGTATTCCCTAATTATTTGACGTTTCTTTCAATAGTTTTAATGGCTGCCAACTGTCAAAACTGCATCATAGCTTTTTGTGTTATTTTCTGAATTAATTCTGTTATTTATGTTTCTGCTACTTTTGTCTTCAGAGTTTTTTAAAATGGACAAAGCAGACGGTATAAACGGTAGACTTTTATGCTGCAGAACTCGGGAATGTGAAAACTGCTGTGTAAGTATATAATTTACATTCAACTACTAAAGATATATAGCATTATTTTAGCTACTATTGCGAAAAACAGCTTCATTAGGTACCTAACTTACTTGTTCTTTATTTTAGGGGTGGAAGAGAGTCGTACGGTGACGATGCCATTGGTTACGTGCAACTGCGTCGCGAGTCTGGCGTCTGCACACTTAAATGCAAGATTTGTCCAGAACACAAAGTGAAAGCGGGTTCTTACAATGTGACAATGGTTGTAGACGAGAACAAAGAGGAAATTGTAAGCTGCCAATGTTTAGACTGCGCAGCATCAGCTGGCGGTTGCAAACATGCTGTTGCTTTCCTAATGTGGTCTCACAGAAGAAGCGAGGAGCCTTCTTGCACAGAGGTGGAGTGCTATTAGAAGAAATCAAAACTTTCCCATGTTGGAACCACATTGAAGTTTGTAACAGTGGAACAACTTTGCAATAAAGAAGCTTTGACTTCAGACAGTAGTGCAAGTTCTGCTAAATGAGTACCTTCAAACAATAAAAGATAGAAAAGTAATGAACTGTGAATTAGTGCGCTGCAAATGTACCTAACAAATTTAAAAAAAGGATATTTGTGCGTTGCACATCCAGACTTTGAAAAAACAAAGAAAGTGGATGTTGTTCCAGTTATATTTAATGAACAATATTTAAATTATTTATTTATTTCACCTGAGTTATTTTGGAAAAAAAATATCTGTCCCATATTGTTCATAATCGTAATAATAATAGGTACCTATGTATTTGGTAACGGTACCATTATGGACCATACACCATTGTGTCTTTGCTAACTATTTAAGTAATTAAAATATTTTTAACTTCTTATTGTTTCCTTTTTACATAACACCATTCAGATAGGTATGTCAATATCATACAATAAATAACTATTTCTCATTGAAACCAAGTTAATTTATTCACTGACAGGACTAACTAATTTGAGTGCACATCCTAACAAGTAAAGATTGAAAAATTAGTTTGAAGTAGAGCACTTTCTACATTTCAGTGCCTATGAATTTGTTAGGTACTTACATACATACTAGGATATTATAGGTAACTTAGTAATCTTGGGTCATTTAACTGTCTTCCAAAAGTAATAAACAAAGCTACCAATTCCTATCAAGGATTAGGTAGGTAGTTCATTAGAGAGATTTTTTATTAGAAAAATAATAAATGCTGGATTTATTTAACAAATAACATATATTTCAAATAACTAAAACTAAAGGTACATAGGTACATTTTAATGCCCATCATTTTCCTTATTTTATAAGAGAGTCCTGTGTGTTGATCAGAGCACAAGCTTTAACGATAACATCATCAAGTACTCGTAGAATATTTTTGTTGATAACATGATATTGTTTTAACATGTGGAACTCTCTTAATCTCCTTATCACTCGTTCTATATGAATTCTTAAACTAGCTATAATTTTTGTTTGCCTTACTTCTTTTTTTGTTAGCTTTGACCCTGCTGGGACACTTGGTGGTCTAAGCAATTTAATTCCCTTTGCATTCAGTGTTTGCTCAACATGCTTAAATCCCCAGTCAGCTGGAACATAATTACCTGGACCTAATAAATCTAAAAAGTCACAATTTTGTAATATTGTAACATCAGTGGCCCATCTCCCAAAACCAGGTGAAATGTAATTGACCTATCCATTTAGAGTACATGAAATCAAATATTTTACTGTACCTATTACCTTTTTTATAATCAGACCAAGTAAGTGCTTGGAAAAGGGCTTTAGGTGGCTTATGAATATTAATTTCTAAACAATCAATTATACAGCTGACATTGTAAAAAATATGGCGAAATGAAATGGGTAGTGGCTTTTTAGTTGAAACTACATCTATATTCACAATATAACTTCATAGCACATTAGCAATCAAGGGTATATTTTTTAAAAATAATTTACTAGCATATGACAGAGATAATCCAAAATTATCTTCAAGTTCTGAAAAAGTACTCCCTAATATTTTTTTTTTTTAAGACAAAGCAAAATATGTTCATGTGGTATACGGATACGTTTATGAATCATGTGTACTAAAAAATATGAATCTTCAGAGATTCCAATGTACATCATAGGTTTTCTATGAATAAGGCGCAAAATATGCTGCAAACACTGTATTTTATGAATATCTTCGTTGGTTTCTGCTATGGTTGTACCCGAGTTGGAAACAATAGATGAAGAAGGTGCATATGATGATGAATCTGGCTGTTTTGGAACCTCTACATTTTCACTGTCTGATTTATCTTCATCAATAAACCCAATTCTCCTATTAATTCAGTAAGACCCCTTTTTGATGGCTTTATTACATTACTGCACTGTTCCATCTTAAATGGAGATGTGTAACTTGTAATAGTTGACAATTTATAAGGAGAAAGTGCGACATCTTTGGACACCATTGTTGTTGGTAAAGCTTTACTTCTATAATGCATTTTTTCCTTAAATTGGACTGCCTTTTCAGCTGTGATGTAAATTGATGGTTTTCGGTTGATGTAAATTGATCTTTTCTTGGTGGTGATTCTGTAAAGATAAAAAAATATGAATACTTACATATCATTATAAAATAATTTAGGAAGCTTGGCTAATACAGTCTGGCTTGACAACAACAATATCGCATAAGGACTTTATATTTCTCTGTCATGTCTATAAGTAGTTTTCAAAGAAATTGATTCACGAGTTTGAAGCACTTGTTTATTAACTTACACAGATAGTAGCATCTAGGTAGAGAAATAAACTAAGTATAATAGGCATACATAATGAAAAATCTCACATCGCTTTATTTTTGGATATGTAGGTAATATAGAAGTTCACATACCTGTCGTTATAGGAGTTTCAATAAAAATTTCAGGCGCACTTTCAATAGGTTGAGATTCTTCCTCTTTTCTAATGAGCTCTAGAAGCATTTCAGTTTTTGTCTTTTATGAATGTTCGCCGAGAAGTACTACTTTTATCAGACTTTATTTTCCGGCGATCTGGTTGGCAATCAGATTTAGAAGGCGTTGCTCCATCGATCAATGCATTTAAAAAAAAAATCCTTTTTATATTGACTATAGTTAGCAATATCTTGCTCCATCTGTAACAAAATAACAAAGTTATAAGCTAACCTCAAAACCACAACATACTTTAGTACCTTTTATCACTTTAGTACAATAATCTTTTATCTCTAGGTATGTTAACTTACATTGAAGTGGTCTTCACAGGAAAAAGTAGTTGATCTATAAGACATATTCCTAGGATCCATGCGGGCAAGCTGCAACCACTTTTTACGAATTTTCAAATTTTTTGGTAAACAGTTTTTCGGGTGTTTTGGAGAATTAGATTACACCACTTATAAAGTCATTTTTACACCACTTATAAAGTCATTTTAGTGGATAAATACACGAATAAACACAAAATAAACACCAACAAGTTATCACAAACAATGTCAAAACAACGCTGACAATGACAACTGACAGCGACTCAGTGTTGCCATACAACAAGAACTAAAAATCTGTACATTCGACAGTAAAATCCGTACAAATTCCGTACGTAAAATAAATCTGAAACTCCGTACGAAATCCGTACAATAAAAAAAAACAAATTCAATAGCAAGAATTATTTATACATGTCTTTATTAATTTTTTTAATCATATCATTATCAACATTCAAATCAAAACATGGCGTATTTCCTAACAATTGTTTAGTATGCAGAAGCGTATCGATTGTCTCTGTTGAGAGTTGATTTCGTTGTTTTGTTTTTATTAAGTTAATAGCAGAGAAAATACGCTCAACTGCTGCGCACACAGCAATACTTTATTCACTTTAAGAAAGAACAATGCGTATAAATGAGCGCGTTATGCCAAAACAATAACCACAACAACAATGGATTTATAATGTATCTCTTTCGTTCATTCATGTCAGTCGTGTATCATGCTCCCTCTGTCAGACGAAACGAAATATGTTGCGGTAATTCCCGATCATAGACAATCAGTTGTCATAGACAAATTATTGTCTAGAATGGGGAATTACTTACTCAATAATATAATTTATGAGATGAGGGAAGTGAAAAACTATCGAAATCGACATAGATATTCACTTTTATTTTTGAAAGCGTGCTACATTTTATTTATAATGTGTAATAATTAAAAATCCGAACACAAATCCGTACGTAATACCCCAAATTCCGTACGTGTACGGACAAATTCGTACATACGGCAACACTGCAACGACTCTATCTCATTCAAATATTTGGTAAGCAGTGACATTCGACTATACATCCACTAAAAAGAACGAATGTAAAAATAAATCATTAAAAAATATGGGTATCAAACGTGTTAAAAAAAAAAGCAAAGTCACCATCGACAGGACAGCCACACCGAAGTTTTAATTTTAGAGACTACCAAAATTCAGTTCAGTGGCTTATCGGTGTCGGTGTCGATATCCTTACACTGAAAATAACAAGAAATTACAGAATCGAGGCCCTGATTTCAATACATTTCATTAGAAATTAGTTCCACAACTACTCCGGAATACAAAACCACACATATTATAATTCAATTCAAATATTTTATTGTCATTATTTTATGGTACACAAAAGTTATTACATAGTACATAAAGTCGCTTGCATAATCTACCCAGTCCAGTGTGGGCATACAATAATACAACACAAAACAAAACTTATACTACTTCTAAATTAGTTCCTTATTTCTAAGTAATCTTTTACAGTGTAAAACATTTTTTCCTCTAACCAAGTTGTTACTTTTTTTTCAAACTTCGAATAAAAATGCGAGTATCTTAGCACTTAACTGCTCCACGTAAGATTCATTACTGCTTCACTCTAAAGAAAATGTAAATTGGTGTTTACACCGCCTGACGAAAAAGGTTTTAACAACGAATTTTTTTAGCCTAAATTACAAAAAAGCGCAATTGCCTAAAATAACCTTTATTAAATCAAGCTAGTCATCTAAAACAGGAAAACGCAAAAATAACTCAAAAGACGCAGCCAAGAATTTACTCTAAAAAATTAAGGACGAAAACAGTCATAACGTCCTCAACACCCTAAAAACATTAAAGTAATTAAGAAGAAAGCTACAAGACCCACCCATTACCCAAATTTCAGCCTTAAGAAGCCGTGACCTAAAATTTTAGCAACAGAAAATCCAATTTTAGTCCGTTTGACAACATTTTCGTTTCAATAAAACTAATTTCCTTTTATATTTTTCTTTATTATCTTAATATAGGGCATTATTTTGATACTGTTAACATTTTAGGTTGTTGAACTTTATCATAAAATTTTTGGGACATATCCTAGTATGTGAAAAAAGTGAACAGGAGGTGCAGAACAATGCGTTTTAGGCCAAAGGGTGGTCTATGCCGTTTTGCTCTCGTGCGTTTTATTAGAAATTAATCATTAACATTAATCATTAATCATTAATCATTAACATTAATCATTAACAAATTAATCATTCAATTATTAATCGCGCGTTTTATTAGATTTTTATTATTTCAGAGGTTTTTTTACATACGTAAATTACCAGCTTTTGTTAAGGTCAATACGCCAAAACCTCTACGAAAAAAAAACTCATACAAATTCACTGATCAATCAATAATGTTAAAGCTAAAGTAAAAAAAAATATTCTGTCATTCGTAAAGTAAACAGTGTATAATGAGATATGGGATATATTGAAATAGCAACCTTCTAAAATGCATATAAGTCTGCTCATAGAAGAACTTTTCACATAATACATATCACCTATAAAAAAATCAGTACATATGAAATACGATAGCACCTAACATGTATTATACTGCTGACGAAGGGCCAAAACATAAATTCACGACACGACGCGACACGGCGTCGTGCGTCGTAAAACGATACGATACGACACGACGCGACGCGATAAGACGCGATAAGACGCGACACGACGGGACACGACTCGACACGACGTCGTGAATTTTCACGATGCGACGCCGTACGACGTACGCCGTGTCGCGTCGCGTCGTGTCGTGAATTTATGTTTTAGCCCTAATAGTAGGTATACAATATAAAATACACCTACTTCCAACATATTTTCCATGTACCAGCACAGACTTCAGAAAGCATATTTCTCATAGCCAATCCTAACAAACGGCAAAAGTATTTATATATTTGACCACATTTCCTTTTGTTCAATCTTGGCATCGAATGAAGCCATTTCGGGAAACGTTCCAAGCACTCTTTAAATATGTATACAGTCATATAAAAGATACACGTATCATTTACTTTATAATGTTA
Source organism: Anarsia innoxiella (assembly GCA_947563765.1). Lineage (NCBI taxonomy): Eukaryota > Metazoa > Arthropoda > Insecta > Lepidoptera > Gelechiidae > Anarsia > Anarsia innoxiella. The sequence goes on from OX387399.1 coordinate 2,054,866, forward strand.
AACTCGCTTTTCTGAGTTTCATATTTGCAGTTAACAATGAGTTACGGCTATTGGCTATTTGAACTTCGTCTTGCTCTTTTACAACTGCTTGGGTGCCTTTGAGAGACTCAAAAGTAATATCGAGTCAGCATTTTATGCTTTGTTCTTGTGTTGCGATTTCTTATATTAAGATGCTAATAGTGATTGTCCTGTAATCCTGAAATAAGCATTATGAATAGAGAAAGTAATTACACAAACACACCCACACTCACTTACTAAGAAACTAAGTATCATTTCTCTACATGTACCTTATAGATAAAAGTATTTAGAATATTTTTCATTCTTTCAAAATATTATTTTGTATTTAGTAGGTTTTGGTTTCTATATTATAATCCTATTATTATTATAAATGTCAATGTTTGTGCCAATGAATGGATGGATGTTTGTTACTTCATCACGTAAAATTCACTGAACAGATTTTAATGAAATTTTACAATAACTTTGCTTGGATATCCGAATAATACATAGGCTATTTTATTTGTAGATATTTCGTGTTTTTTCAAAGATTATGACGATAAATGCGTACGAAGTCGCGAGCAGCCTCTAGTATTACATAAATAGGTACATTTCTGTATGAAGGTACGTAGCACTCCTCTCTTTCTGTTCCATAGATATAATATTCGCAACATTAAACAATTTATTAACACAAATCCGTCTTTATTTTCATCACAACACGTACCTTCTAAAAATATTCCCTCAAAAACATAATCATCAATACCACGTAAGATAAAAGCTCTTGAATACCTAATAAGGTACTGAGTAGGTAAATTATTTTGTATACCTTATCTCCGTTTACCAGATATTCACGGCCAGGAGATTTCTACACAAGTACACTTCAGCTTATTCATATGAGGACTATACTGTGAAAATTTCCATACGCAGTAGTGGGGTAAAGCCAGCGCAACCTAAAAACACAGTTTCCCCGCTTACCTACTCGTATTCGGAAACAAAGTGAGAATATAGGACGCTGTCGCCTTTTAATAACTTTCGTAGACGAGGAATTTTAGTTAGGGTGTCAGGTAGAGCTCTGCTTATAAGAGATTGTACTATTATAGAAAGAAAGTCAATTAAGGTGCAATAGGTGTAATATTTATAGGTGCTGGCATTGTAAAATATAAGAATAAGTCTAAACACCAAAGCCACCGGCTTGGCAGCATTACCTACCGGACAAGACCTGCAGCTTCTGACAGATGGCATTCGAATGACAGCCGCCAGCATGTCAGTTTTTGCCCCGGCATTAACCCGTCGGGATCGTGCCGCCGAGCCGGCGGCTTTGGTGAGTAGACTCCATAAGACAGCACCAGAACGATGTTAATAGATTTATAAATGAGATTTTTATGCAACTAACTTTATTGTTCAAATTTAACCATTTGAAATGCTATTTTCAAAGATTATATGCATCATTCATCGCGCAATACTGTTAAAGCGTAAATTAAACAAGCATTGAAACTTGAATATTTAACTAGCATTAAACAAGACTTATTTTTCATTCAACCAGTCACAGGGAGCGTCAAGAAAGCTAATGCTTTACACTTAAAGCGGACACTTTTAGGGAAACCTGACGAAGACTCAACATTAACTAACTAGATACCTTAAAAAAGCTATAACAACCTTTTTTGAAACAGGGAGTTTATTATAATAATTCAAAATAACAAAATACAATTTATATATTTAGAGTCAGTCACTCTTAAAATTTTAATACTTAATAAGAAATAAGATGACCTACTCAGATAATGTCTACATATTTTAAGGACATCAATTAGAAATAACCTAGATCGCCTAAACAATATAATCTTCCATTCACATATAAATACCTCCACATTTTTTATCAAAAATCTTCAGCAAAACGCAAGTGCTCTAGTTATACCTACGAACAGCTTTTGGCCATTTGGGATCTTATCCCACAAAGAGGGTTAGTAATGTAGCCTTTATCTTTGGCAACAAATGGACCTTGTTTCAAAGTCTTTGTCCTACCTCGAAAAGGAATATCAAGTGCATTTATAAACTAAGGGGCTTTTCGGAGCTGTCGTTTGTGTTTTGTCTTTTATATTTCGTGTGCTTCGTTTTTTAAAACAAAATAGAGGTATTTTGATTTTTAACTTAGCTAGTCGTCTGTGGCGAGTCCCATATAAGGACTTTGACAATTTGACAAATATGGCGCATCTGTGGAGAGTCCAATATGAGGCCTTATTTCGTATAAATATGAATTGAATTCTATGAAAAGTATAAGCGTTCGTTTGCACTGTCTTTTTGTAGTGCTAATGTTATAATTTATTTAATGTTATGTACTCAATAATTGACAAATAAATTCTATCTGTCTATCTATGATAAGTAAGTATTATGTATTAAGTATTATATATCTATGTTATATATTTAATGTTAATATTATGTATTTTATTGCTGATTAAAAGTTTTATTATTATAAAATTGTGATACAATTTAGAGCTTGTAAGCCTGTCAGTTACCTTATTTATTTATTTATTCATTGCTTCTTTTAAAGATTTGCAAAATTTGCTTGCAACAGTGCTTTGATATCTCCTTAAAAAAATCCCTGCTAATAATTAAAACATTTTCCATATCACGCGTGTTTTTTTAGCTGCAAAACAAAAACCTAGCCTTTTAACCGAACAACCTTTCGAGTGTACGATCGCAATTTGTAAAATGTACTACAGCTTTATCGGATTTTGGACAAAAACAACATTGTATCAGTAAAACGCGTTCGGATATTTTGTATGAAATATTGCGCCTCCAATCTGGGGGCCGATTCTGCTAATTACTAAATGCACAAATGGTGTCTCTCTAGAATGTAAGTTGTACGATTTTACTATTTTGACACGGTATTCTACTAACGGATAAATTGACAACCACAACTATTATAGACGATACATAGACCATACCTAACTACTACTATTTGCTCTATTCGGTAGTCTTATCCACAATGTCACAAAACTGGCAGTTCAAAACGGTATTATCTTCGCTATTTGACGTTTAACCAGTCATTGGACTGTCAAATCTTCGCTATTTGACGTTTAGAGTGCATTTCATGAAAGAAGTCCCCCGGATATTTTTGTAACTAAATCTGACAGGTATATTTTCCCTATTTTCTGATCTTTTCCCTGACAATAGGTAGAAAACCCCTTTGTTATATTAATAAAAATATATTTTTAACATAACAGAAATGTACGTAAATAGATATTTTTATCAAAATGTGTACCAAACTACACATGGAACAACCTAGGACACACGAAGTATGCAATAATTAGTATTATTCGATAAATTACAAATGAAATATCAATAATATAGGTAAAATTTGTAGTCATAAATGGCAACATTGTCAACTTTGACATGATAAACAGCGCCGCGGCTAGGAGACTTCTTTCGTGAAATGGACTCTAACCAGTCATCGGACTGTCAAAAATTAACAAAATGGCAGATTTGGCGCATCGGTCGCGGAACTCAGCAGACTACCAAAGTCACCTATCGATTACTGTCAATGTGTTCACAATAGTTGGTTGCTTAACTTAATTTAGCAGAATTGGCCCCTTGTTTTGTTTTGTTTAATCAAAGCGGATTTTGACTTTTATTAAAACAGGGTTTTGTTGTAATGGAGAAAGGTTGTGATTTACATGTGTGCATAAATGTAATTAAGCAAGGCTCGGCGGAAATGACATATGAATACGCATATCCCTCAACATTTTTTAATTTAACGGTGGCCTAAAAAAATATTGTCTTCATTTTAGTTTGTTATAAAAAGTACTATTTCATTTCTATACTTACAAGGGCCCAAGACTGCTTATTTAAAATAGCCGTAGTTGTCTGTCAGCAAAGTGTCATTCGCATTTTTGACACATTTGGTCGCAATCAGTGTAAGCCATTGTTTAGCAGAATACCAAATGTGTCAAAAAATGCCATTGACACTCTGCCGACATACAATTGAGGCTATTTTAAATTAGCAGACTTGGGCGCCTTATAGCCTCGCGCCTGGTAGGGAATTTGCCTTCCGAAGTCAACGTAGCTTCCCTCCTTTCATGTTTTTCTCTTTTTTTTTGGTTCTTTAAACTCATTATTATGTTTTATTTTTATTTTTACTCTGTGACGAATTCAAGTGTAAATTTAATGTTACCTACAAATAAATTATTTTAGAATTTTTGAATTCTGAATTTAGCTTCTGGAAATAATATAAAAACGACCTCAAAATGCCAGAAATAAAATAAATTCAGTAACTTCCATACCTTAAAACCGCGATCAAAAAACAACAATTTTATTTATTTATTCAACCGCCGCTCGCATTTCATTAAGAACTTTAGTATTCACTCCACTTTGTTTGTTCATAAAACGAATAGTCGTAGTGAAACTTCGGCGTAGAATTGCCAGTTTATTTCCAGTTTTTCTCGCTGCAGGATAGTTACTCGTGAATACTTTATCAGGTACGTGGGAAGGAAAGGTAAACATCAATCTATAAAGGTTAAATAGGTAACTTGTAGTCTTATGCTATTTCTGCTTAAGGAAATTTTTGTGGTTATTTTTAGTTTATTGTTTTGTTACAAGCTATTTCTAGACCGATAAATGTTAACTATTGTTGAAAGAAATGTGTGCTTTTCTTCTGATTTTATCAATGAATAGTTATTTATATCTTTTCTTTATCTTGTAACATTATTGTCTGCAACTAGTTAATTTAAGTAATTTTTCAATATCAACCTAAAAAAAGAAAGGTGAGAATCAGGTTTGTTTTTCGGTTTAATTTTTGCTTTTTTGTCCAAAATATTACTAAGTATGATATTAATCCCAATTTTTGTTTGATTTTAAAATAGTCCCAGTTGTGTGTAGACAGAGTGTCAATGGCATTTTTACCCGACAACGGCAAAGCCATAAGGAAAGGTAATATTTTTTGACACAATATTTGGTATTCTGCTGAACAGTTACTTACACTAATTCCGAACAAATGTGTCAAAAAATGCCATTGACACTCAAGTCACACTCTTGCCATTGTCACACGACTGAGAATATTTTCAATTACGGTGCGTACAGACCATGTAACATGTTATATAACTTGTGTTTTATAACACGTCCACACTATGTAACCTTGTTATTCAACATTGCAACATAAAATAATACTGTACACATTAATAACAATGCAATATAACAATGTTATATAACATTGTATATATATATAACATTGTTATATAACATTGTTATATTTTTATGTTGCAATGTTGAATCACAAGGTCATAGTGTGGACGTGTTATATAACACAAGTTAAATAACATGTTACATGGTCTGTACGCATCAAAGTTATATAACATTGTTGTACATATCAATAACATTGTTTTATAACATTCAGTGTCCACATTATGTAAAACATGTTAAATAACAATGTTATATAACATGTTATGTTACATGGTCTGTACGCACCTTTAGCAGACTTGGGCCGCAGGAGTATAAGTATATATCTAATAAAACCTCAAGAAACTATGTAAATGGGTCAATATACATCAGCTATCATAGCCTATAAAAAAGATATATCGTTACTAAAAGTGTGATTGGTGCAAACTGGTCTGCGGCTCTTTTTATTCGAATTTTATGACCGTCAAAGCCCTTTCTTTGTATACGAGTAAAAGTTTCTTTATTTGCGGTTTACAAAAGAAAATATATGAAAAATGTACCCATATATTATTTATTTTATACTTGATTTTTTCACATAATATTGCGTAAACTTTAATGTACATAAAGAAGAAAAGAAATAATTGTATTCCTCAAACTAAATGATAAATAAGTTTATATTAAAACAAGCAATTAAAAATATAATTGTGAGTCGTACTGTAAATAAACTAATTTTAAGATAATAATAAAATTTCACAGAAAAGAAAATATTTTAGTTCTATTTTCAATGAATGCGTAGGTTATTTAATATACTTCCACTTCCTGTTTGAATCAAAGAATCTTTATTTGTCAATTAATTGATTCTTGGTATTGACAGTCGTATTGAAACCACCTACATCTTCCTTCATATGTAATTTTGTACGCCCACGGTAAACCAACAAGGTTCCTTTGGCGTGTAATACAGTAAATATTCCGACCAATAATCAAAAGAGTTTTTAATTATTTTGATTTTAGGGTTCCGTACCCAAAGGTTAAAAATAGGATCCTACTACTGAGACTTGGCTGTCTGTTCATCCGTCCTCCGCCTGTCACCGGGCTGAATCTCATGAACCGTTATAGGTATAAATATTTTTAGGCTATTGTTATTGTAGGCAATTTAACGGAAATGCTATTGACACTCTGCCGACACACAACTGAGGCTATTTTAAAAATCAGCAGACTTGGACCGTCACGCCTCTTTCCCATTGGGGTTGGCAGAGACCACTAAACAGACGGGCACGAATGAGGTGACTGATGAGTGTGGATGAGGCGAAAGAAGTGTCTTTGGATCGTAGCAAGAAGAAGGAAGTGGACCTAGTAGATATACTAAATAATATCCACAACTAGTAGTAATTGAAACCACATAATGTATTTACAAGCTGCAATTTTGACAGAACAAAACACGTCACAAACGCCATCGTACTAAGCGAATAAAATTCAATTTTCTGCGACTCAAACCACCAAACATCCTCAGTTTTTGACAAATAAACAAATGATAAACTTTTACCCGCAGTAACAGCATTGCAGTTGTTACTATGAAACAGTTTTCTAATTAGAAAAGGAATAAAAAATGTTACGTATTCGTGTTTCGACGAAAAACGCTAAAATGGAGGTGACACACGTGCGGCAGTAAAATAGAATTATGATGTACACATTCGAGTATTTCCGTGACCTATGGTTGGTAGTATACAGGATGGACGTGTAATACCGCATTACCAAACAAAAATTTGACCCTAAGAAGACCTAAACCAAGTCTTTAGTTATGAAGGTGCTACATAATAAATTAGTGGTATTTAGTGTCACTTAGTGGCGTGTAGTGTCACTGAGTGTCGCTACATAGAAAAATATACCGATTCTATGCGTATATTAGTAAATTAATAATTCACTATTTTGTTGATATCTATTAAGTAACCAAAGGACATGTTACAAAAATCCGCCATGGTCATCTAATGAATTCTCAGATTGAACAACTCAAATATGTCAATTCTTTTTTTATATTGTTATTTCGAACTCTAAATCAACATTTTTTAAAATATAGACTATTTATGTATCACATTAGTTACTAGCTACAGGGCTTTTAGTTCTACCCTGTTTAGCCTTTTTGGCTTTTGTTTGGTACAAGGCTTTATCCTCTGTACAAAGATAAATTCTCGGAACTTCAGATTTGGGTCCGAAATAGCTATTTGTCCAAAATGTTCTGTCCGAATTGAAATTCTAACTGTTGAGGCGTTATATATTGATTCTTTTGGAAATAGATTGCGACAATGCAGAAATAGAAACCCTCATATTACTTATATTTAAACACATACTTACTGTTGCGAACTCTTTTTATAATTAACCATTTTTAGTACAGATTGCCTTTTGATACGACAGATATTTGTATTTTACTTTTTTACATTCTATTTTTCATGGTCTTGTCAGTTTATATGTATATTGTCATTGAGTTTGTTGTTGTGTTTCGTGTTAGTAGTTTTAGTCCGAATATTAAAGGAGATAAAGCTAAGTATTTCATTACTATAACAAATAATACAGTCCACTTCTTCCGTCCTCAACACTTACTTACGTACATTTTATTTAAGAGTTACACTCAGTGGAACATCCACCATTTAAGCCCATCTTCTACAAGTGCTTTGACTTTTCAATACGACGACGCCACGTGACGTTATGTATTTTTTTCAATTTACGGCCTAATCACTCTCTGTATGAGAGTAGGCTCGTGCCCCTCGGTGGGGACATATATGGGCTGATAACAACAACAACAAAATTATTTTTCCGTTGGTTAGCCTATCTTGTCGCCTTTTGTTTAATCATAAGTTTAATACTTATACTCTTGTAATTACTGATTTAAAATATATTGCTGCATAAAACGCAGATTGCGCCACAAAATTCATTTTATAAATTTGTAAAAAGATTGGCATTGTTAGTATAAGTTTTATGTTACTTGTTCTGTGGCGTACCTAACTTTAAATATAAATTACGATAAAGTTCTTTCTCTCCACTAATGTTTCAAACACTAAGTAAACATAATACCTTGCATTATATAAATACATACCGACAATTAATTCCATCTCTTTCCACCAGATTTTATACTTTTGCATCAAACAGAGACAGCAACAATACTCATTGTATAAAATAATCTGCTCTGCATTGTATTACGATACCTATAATACTATAATACTCCCAGTTGGCACTGAGTAATAGTATCCTTACATTAGAGTACTGAGTGTTTCGTGTGAAACTACCATTATCTACGACTACTTGTATCTTATTCTGTACCTATTTACTACTAGAAAGTATTACGTAATGACCAATCTAGACCATTCTATGCGTATAATACAAGTATATATGAATTACTAGAGGCTGTACGCGACTTCATTCGCATTTAACATTATATTTTGGAAAAGTACCATAATATCTTAAAACAATATAGCCTAAGTATGTTATTCTGATTAAAAAGGTTGTTAAAAGGATAATCGGAACTTTTCATTGACTTACGTAACATATCCGCTAAAACCTAATTATCTATAGGTGCAGGTATGTTTTAATATCTGTGTATCATATCTATCAATATACAGCAGCTTTTAAAACCCCAAAATGTATCCACTTGTAACAATCTTCACCGAAAAATATTTCGAATATTTTACAACCCCAAAAATGTTGCCAAGTTGAAAGATATTCGAATAAGTTTTAAGATGTTTCAAGACAATTTTAGTTCGGCTTTGACCACAAGAAGTTTGAAGCGTGGCAAGGCTTTTCATTCACTAGCCGCCAGGAAAGTTGGGAAACGCAGTTTTGAAGTTCTATCGTAGACAGACGTAATATTTCTCTATTTTCTTGATAGTGTTTCAATCTTTACTAAAATGAAATTCAATATAGTACCTAGGTATTTAAATATATAAAAAATATAAATATACACGGTCGAATTGAGAAACTCCTCCTTTTTTTGAAGTCGTTTAAAAAGGATTTTGTATTGTATTGTATTTGTTTAATAAGTTAATATTTGTAGTGGGAATAAATATTAAATAAACATACTGTTTTTTTTTATAAATACATATATAGTAAAGTGGCAGATGATTAAGTTTACTAAAAATAAAAAATAACACTAGATATAATATATTTTATTTTGGAAGAGATCCTTACGTATTAATTAAAATATTATTTATGATTGGTAAAACGAACTAAAGCTTGAAATATAATATTAAACCTGAATATTATGATAAACTTTTGACGTCCTTTATTATGTAATTCGTATTTTAATTGCGCGGCTTTAAATATAATTAACTAAAATATACATCAGTTAGTTAATTTCAAATAAAATTTCCAATTCTGAAAATGTTTGATACCTGAATATTAATTACAAATATAATTGAATTAATAGTACATTAATCGCCATGCAAATGTTTCAAACGAATGTTTTGCAATTAAGTATATTTAATTACCGAAAAACGGTAACCCAATTCCGATTGATTTAGCATCAAACAAACTCAATTAATTGCTTCCTTTTTATCTGTGGCACAAAAAAAGGAACAAAAAAAGGAACAAAAAAAGTAAAAAAGAAACAACCCTTACCTCCAAATTGCTAAAAGGAAAAAAGTTGCTAAAACAAAGCCGACGACAGGTCACAATTAAAAATGCTGTTGAGCTGTCAAAATTAATCACGTGCCGTCCTTTTCAAACTCAACCGTCACTTAAAACACTCCAAGAAAAAGAAAACACTTTTCAAGATAAAAAAGAAAAACAAAAGACGCGATTAGCAATGTCACTCTCTTTTGTAATGAAAACTTTTTAGAAACACAAACGAACTGGCTGGTATTCGAAATTCAAAAAGTCATTCGAACTGGCGGCAAAATTTGAATTTTGCGTAAAGAAACGTTCGCCGCGACGAGTATTCGTGACGTCGGCAAGACCACCACTGCGATTGTAGGGCGACAACGCGCGTGCGTTACTTTGCGCCACCGTTCTGCAACTTGGATACATTTGCGATATATTTCCGCTGAAATTAATCCCGGCTTGGCACTTAATTACACCTACGATTGCTGATCTTCTACTAACACAAGACCTTTGTTGTTATTAAGTACCAGTAATGTATATCGCATTATATTTTATCGTGTTTGTTGTACAGGAAAGGATGTTTCTTTGAAAAACTAGGTATAAGCTCAATGGATAAAAGTTTAGAGTTTTTTTGGATTTTGTATCAATATTTTTAAAGTTTTTAGTATGAATAAACATACTACTAAGGTCCTGAGTATCAGTTTCTGTTAAAGTCATTTAGTTCGTTGTTTACATTTGTTTATGACATAACTCGCGTTATAAACGCGACGCACGGTTCATCCGCAGGTGCGAAAGCGTTAATAATGTCATTTCAGGACATTTTTTTGGTTAGAATTCTACCTATCAGAATAAAATTTAAAGTCTATGCTTATTTTAAAATATATTTATTATCTGTAAAATGACAAATCATTTAAATCTGCCAAAAAAGAGAAAGATTTAATATGAAAAAAATGAGAATAAATAAAATTTACATTTTCATAGAATGAACTTAAGACATGTCATATTATTTGACAAGGAAATTTTTCGATCCAATGGGCATGATGACTAAAAAAAATTATTTGTATCACATAGATTGTTTTAAAATATTCGACACGTATTTTTTCTTTTTTCTCTTAAACTAAGAATGACAAAGATACACTAACCCCCTTATTATAAATATATTATATTATTATATTATATTATAAACCCCCTTATTCGGCTACGGACAAAACGTCAAACTAAACAAACTAACAAACTATCTTTAAACCTCGTTTTGTATTAAGGGGATACATATTTTACTGAAATTATAGGCATGTTTTCGTAAACACTCTTTGAATTATTTATTTTTTAATTTACGTGTTTTTAAAAGTATATTATTATTTCTTTGCAGTTTATTGCAAGTAATTTTGATTTATTTTATAGTATTCACTTTACTACTCATTGTTAAATCTTACACCACAACTACTTAATGGTTGATGAATTATCATGTTTACTAAACGTAAATAAGGTACAAAGTGTATTGCGTTTGCTATTTGGTTATTACGTAGTTATTACTACCTACACTTACCTATTAATTATTTTATCTGTTATTGAGACGAGCTCGACTCATTCAGTGGATCATAGCAAATTCTGACGCACAGCAGAACTAGATGGAGAGCAAGGACGCTTTTGCCCACCTGTGGGACTTGATAGGCTGCCTGTATCTATATCACTAAATTATTTATATTAGACCCTGTGTACTTAATCATAATCTTAATCTTTATTGTGTCTCACAAAGTTACAGGTCTTAAAAATAATTTACAGTACATGTTGTGCCTTTGAGTATAGAATATATAAGGAGGTGCCATACCGTCTGGATCTGCGTGCCTGGTCTGGCGCAAAATGGCTACCTTTTTGTATGGTATTTCTTATAGTGTGACAGGTTATCTACCAAGAAAACTATAAAAAACTTGGCTCAACTTGGCACGCTGTCATTAACTCATTTGGATATGAAAAAAGAAATGTGGCACCTCCTTATATATTCTATAATCAAAGTTTATATTAAACCCTCTGTACTTATCGCTACTATTGTTAATTCTTCTATTTTACAATTATTGTAAAATGTTAACGCCTAACGGCTGATCACAGTGAGTCAATACTGCATAATATCATTTTTCTGTCCTTGTGTTTCACAAATATTTTTTTTTGACTTTGACTTATTTTGAAAAACACTTCTGTCCATAAGTATCTATGACGCCTCTTTCCCATCAGGGCAGGCAGAGACCACTCCGCTTCCTACAATCAAAATACATTTCCTTCGCTCTATCCACATTAACCTCTCACATGCCACTGACCCATTATAAATCCAGACACAATAGATTTTCTATTGTTTTTTTTTCTGGGGTATGAAAGAATAATCCTCGCCTAATAAGTCGCCTCATACATGCTCGTCGGTTTAGGGTATTCTTTACTATATTTCTATAGCACTTTCTTCTCTTTACCCACATTAATCAGTCGCCTCATACATGTACGTTGGTTTAGGGTACTCCTTACTATATTTCTATCGGTATCCCAAAATCCCTATAAAATGTTTTAAAAAGAAAGTCACAAAGATTTCGTATAAGCCCCGCTGTGATAGGCCTTCATTCTCTATAACGTAAACGGAAAAAGATTTCGATATAACGAGAGGAAAGCAAACGATCCGTGAAGGGCTGACCGACGGGTTTCCATGATTTTTTAGGGTTCTCTCATATTAATATGCTTTTATCACGTTTGTGGAGAATGTTCTGTATGTAGGTATATGAGAAAAATTGGGTGCATTAAAGATAACGAAATGACTATTTAACTTACTGTCCAAAAATACAATATGCATTTATTTCGCTCGATCAAATGAATGAATAGTATAGAAATAAAGAGCATCAACATTTTGGATTGGGGGCTTATGACTTCACTAGTAAAAATTGGACGTAAGTGTGACGTCACGCGAGCGTTTAAGTAACAATACAACGTTATAATTATTTAGGTATTTATAAGTAGTTTTTCGTTTGTATGGAAGAAGAAAATGTCGGACAGCTGATAAAGTGTATGAAAAGTAAGTTTTTTTTTTATTTCGACCCATTGATGCTATGTATGGAATGTTATTTAGTTTGATAAATATGTAGATTACGTCATTTGATTTCCGTAAATAGACGTAGGTATAATAACACTATTAAAAAGACCACACAACTGCAGTAGAGTTTCATAAATGATTTGATAGATGTCAATTTAAACACCAAGCCTTATTAAACCACGTGCATAAGAAGAAGATACTCCCCAAACAAGTCGGTTAACCACAAATAAAACGGCAACTCCATTTTTGACATCAAAGATTATTTAAAAGTAAGTACTTGCGATTCCTCCGACGAATCTTAATTAAAATATAATTGAAGGGTAGGTTTGTACAGAGTGCCCATCATCAAACGGTTTGCGAGAAATTCTTAATTATTCTTACCTTTAATGACTTTTTCGGCGCGAATTTCACCTTCTCCTGTATTTTTATTTTCTGCGGAATGCTAAATGATATTTCATTGCTTTAATTTCCTTGATGATGTCTTCATTACTCTGTTATTCAGCTTAATTTTAATAAAGGCTGTTTGTTTTTACAAGGTTTTTTTTTTAACTTTTACCGTTTTTGGTGAAACCTGGCTGAAATATCTGCGCACTTGGTTTAGTGAAGTCATGAAACTCGAACGTAGGTACTCGTCATGGTATCCGGGGGCCAAGTCTGCTAATTTAAGCTAAGCTTTTGCGATCCGTTTGACTGTCGGATGCGATTGATTTATATTGTGTCAAATTTGGTATTCTACTGAAAGTTTTACCAAACGCAATCGCATCGCAGTCGAATCGCAGAAGCTATGCAGAAGCACGCAGTGGTATATAACCAACTTATGCCAACTTATGAACAGCGACTGAAGTGACATAGGTCAAAAGTAGTTAAAAGGCGGTCCGAACGCACTTCGGTAGAATCGCAGTCGCTTAAACCGTTAGTAGAATTATAATGTTTTTGTTTTCTTTCTGTACATAATGTAAATACTTTGTAAAATAATAAACAAGAAAGTCGAATACCAAAATAGTCAAATTTTGCGACGCTTTTCTATCATGATTCTATTGGTGCATTTAGTACCTATTTAACAGACTTGGCCCCGATAGGTGAAAACAGGGAAAGCGAAGTGCGCAGATATTTCCGACGGGCTATATCTTCATATTGTTTTCTGATTCTAAAATGAGTGTTTTTGATAATATTACTGTGCCCAGGTAGCGCTTTTTAAGCGTTAGGTCTAAACAATTTCACTAAACATAAATTATTGAAATTCTACTGTGTTTGGATCTGATATTGATTTTATTATGGCTTACAGCCAGGAAAAGGTCGCCGAACTAAAGACAAAGCTCGAAAAAAGGTACATAAACACGTCTGTAATATTGTTTTTTAGTAAAGTATAAGTACTTCGGGCTTCCGCACATAAACACGATACGACGTCGTGTCGTGGAAATCTACGACACATACCTATAGGTAGAATCTAATTTAGGCTCGGCGCAAACGAGTCACCGACCCCAGCCACCTAACACGCTTTTTCATATGAATGGCGGCGCCGCACACGTGTAGCCGGTGGCGGCGATTCGCTAACAGTAGTACTCGCTCGCTCACTCGCACGCTCGCACGAAACTTGCTTGCTTCTGACATTGTGGCGGTAGCGCGCGACAGCGACCGTCGCTGGCTTATTTGCACCGAGCCTAAAGGTGCCTTTCCACCAGGGATGTGCTATGTAGCTATGCTAAGAAACTGCGCTACGAAACTATGTGACCCTTTCCACCAATGCTAAGCTACGTAGCTGTGCGAGGAAGATGCGCTACGAAGATGCGCATCTCGAGCTATGCTACGTATCGATAGTCGGAAGCGGCACGCATCCATAGCACACTTCTGTAGCACGCATCCATAGCACGCATCCATAGCACACATCCTTAGCACTCATCCTTCTATACAAAAAACATAGCTTAGCTGAATCCGTTTCCACCGGTGCTATGCTATGTGCTACAATGAATATGATTAGTGGATTTCTAACTCATCCGTAGCAACGTAGCACGATGTACTGTGCTGGTGGAAAAAAGTTATGGTTCTTATCATGATTCTACCGATATGTGTCGTTGTATTCGTGGCATCGTTGTACGCCGTGACGACATGTCGTGTTTATGTGGGAGCCTTTACTTATTTACCAGTTTTGGATGAAATATACCTATTTGGATATATCAAGTATTTTTCCGTAAACATCTAGGTACTTAGCTAAATACTTTTTTAACAGTACATTTAAAGGATGACAGTTCACACAAAGCAGCATAATCTTCTTAAAAGCTCACGAGCGGCAATCTTTTGTACGCAAAATTTTAGGGATTTCCAACGAAAATGTAAGACAGGTAGCAACAAGGGTACATCACGTTTGAATTTCTTTTGTGGATATTTTAAGATCTTTTTGTAAGTAGCACTGTTTGGTTATTTAAACAGATAGGTACCTATTGGATTTTTGGATTTCTAAGATTGTAACTAGGGTGACGACATACACACTTTTCCAGATCTATGAATACCTAGCTGTCTATGAAAAAAGATATACTTACATACACACACACATCTGAATATCCGACACACCTCTCTCCCATCGAGATAGACAGGGACTACTTCCATCCACTTACGATCCAAATACACTTCTTTCGCTTCATCCACATACATCAGTCGCCTCATATCGTTTTAGAGTACTCCTTACTTCGTATCCCAAAATCTACGAACCATTTAGATTTAATACAATCAGCTACAGACTTGACATGTTTTCACTTCACCCCACATTTTATGAGACAAGGCTTTATGTAGATATTATAAGCTTCTGTAGTAATATATTAGGTTTGTCGCCCCCTCCGTCAATAAAATCTGAATAACAACTAGAATTTAAATGTATGAAGCCATTTTTATAGGCAAAAATATTTATGGAGTATATGAAAATGTTAGGAGAGGAAGACCAAGACGAACGCACCTTGATCAAACTGGGGATTTATTAAAAAAAAATAGATGTCAAGAGTACAGGATGTGCTTTTATGAGGAGACTGATGAATGTGGATGAAGCGAAAGAGATGTGTTTGGATCGTAGCAAGTGAAGGGAGTGCTCTGTGTCTAACATGATGGGAAAGAAGCGTGGTGCGTGACTGATACGTGTGTTGTATGTATAGGATCAGTCTGGCTGTGGCTGATTTTAGCAGTCAAAAGTGGTTTTAACTGGTTATGATGACTGTAACATGTATGTAAGTAAACTATTTTATTTGTTTAAAGGAAGGAAGATTCACACATCCGGGCCGTGTCTGGGACTTGTCAGGGACGTGTCAGGGAAAAAATATCATTCCATACATTTTCTATGGATTCGTTCACACACGTTGTCATGACGACGTATTGTTTTCTCTACTGACGGGCCACGACCCGGAAACCCTAGCTTAGCATGGCACTCCGTGACAGGACGTTGTCATGCGTTTGTCACGCTTACGTCTCTGTCTATAGTTTTAAATGTGATAAGGACAGCATACGTGAGATAATTGTCGCGGCACGCCGTGCTAAGCCCCGTCACGGCCCGAATGTGTGTAGATAGACATAAAGCTAACCAATACGTTTCTTAATTTACAAAACACACACTCATCTTACCATCTCTTTCCAAACATTCAAAGTATTCATGTTTACCCAAAACCGGGATCAATGAAACTTTATTTTATTCAGAGCCTTATTAGCATTTCTACAGCTCGAAGCAATCCACATTGATTGGGTTTGCATTAAAAATGAAGTCTTGAGTCGTAACGCCCGTAACTCCCTAAAGAACGTCCCTTGGATTACATTTAGAACATTTTCCTTGGCTTTGACGTGTATGGTTTACAGTTGAAAAAGAGCTACTTTTTAAATTTATTTTCTTCGGGCAACTATTGATACATAAAATAAGTACAATACATTTAAGTCTATGAAAACTATAAATAAAATACAAAATAAAAACTTAATGTAGCTGATAGTTTTATTGTTAAAAATAAGAAGAAGACGATAGAATGTTTATGGATAGTTTTCGAAAAATTGGTACCATCACACTTGACGGTCAGATCAGGTAAAAAAACCGGCTTTATGGTCACGATATGTTGACGCGTTTTACAAGGTTTTTTGTTGGCTGCCAAGTAAACATAGTCTTTCAATAAAAAAGTGAATAAGTGTTGGAATATGGTACTTTTAGGACAGACTTACATTATCTTAGTGTTTCGGAGAGTCTCCACGTACAACTTGAAAGGCAAGTTCTTTATAGTACTTTAAGCAAGAAGCGTTCATACGTTTTAACTAATTTACTATTCTAAAGCACTCTGCTAAACACTTAGATAATGTAAATCGGCCTCAAGACATACTACACAGTAACAGATGCTAGAAAATTAGCTATGCTTTCATCACTCTAACAGAATCGGTGAGCAGTTACGAAAATTAATTAAATGTGCAAACTTCTCAATTGAACTCCAATCACATATGAAACTCAAATTTAGAATCAGCATCGCGAGTTAATTTACAAACTAGAGTGTTACGTAATTGGTGTTTGCGATTGGCTGAAATGTGAGCACCAAATGTGTGTACTCATTGAGAGGCCAGAGCACAGGCTTAGAAATGATCAAGTTTTATTAATAAATGTCCTTTTTACTTACACTGTCAGTAACTATTCAATAAACTGTTTTTGAAAGGCAAATCAAAATTAACATACGGTTATTAAGAAAAAAAATTATCATTTGTAGAAGAGACCAGGAGGACATTTTATTTCTTTACAGTGACGGGCAAATCATTATTGTAGCCAAAAAGTTAATTTTGCTGTTATTTGTATCAGATATTAAATTATGTAATGTGGTAAAATTTAGGTACACTCCAGCGTGGACGTTTTTTGAAACAAATGCTGAACATAGTTTTTTTTAATGTACTTTTTTAAATTATTTTGCGTGCTATC
This sequence comes from Anarsia innoxiella, assembly GCA_947563765.1. Classification (NCBI taxonomy): domain Eukaryota; kingdom Metazoa; phylum Arthropoda; class Insecta; order Lepidoptera; family Gelechiidae; genus Anarsia; species Anarsia innoxiella. The sequence continues at coordinate 2,072,580 of OX387399.1, forward strand.
TGACTATCTGTCTGTGTGGCTGTTCTGTTTTTTCAAATGAAAGAGGGAATAGAAGTTTTGTCGTTTCAGGTGCTCAAAAGGACGGCAGAAAACAGAGCAGAGTGGCGTAGACTCTACCGACAAGAGGGGTGCGGACCAGAGACACCGACGCTCTTAAATTTAATAATGATGATGACTGTCTGACTTCATTACTAGTATTTTAGCTTCTACCAAAATCAAGACGTAAACTTATGATTCCAATAAAAATATGGCCTCTCAATTCGCACATATTCCCCAAATAGCTAAGTTGCAAAGCGTAGAGTGATTAAAATCCGGATTCCGACTGCGTTTGACATGCAAAATACGAAACGTGTGTGAAAGTGTTGCCAGTTTAAAGTTTTTACCCCTTTTTGGGGTAAAATCGACGTTAACAGCTTAACTACCGTTTAAGCATGAAAAAGAAGGAATTATGTGCAGTCTTTGATTGGGATAAAAGTGGTGAATTTAGATTGATTAATCATTGTATTATTTTATTTTAAGACATATATTTTAAAGAGACCTTTGTCCAGCAGTGGGACATAAACGCCTAAATAAGCGTGTTTATGAGTTTCATGTTGAAATATAAGTAATTGACTTTTTGACTTTTAATATTTTATAGCATCTACACACCAAAGCCGCCGGCCCGGCAGCTTACGTTATTTTCAAAGATCGATGAAATTATTAACAAACGAAGGCATTCGTGTGTAGATACCATTACCATTTTTTTTATATTAAAGATATTTTGTTAGTACCTAAATTGGTACCTCTATTTGAAGCCAGTACCAAACATTACCTTAAAATTACTCGAAATATTAAGCCTTCAAAAACCCCGTAGCATAGTTAACTGAAAGAAATAACGAGGCTACAATCAAAAACACATTTCCACAGCAAACTTACTTCCGCTACACTATTTGAACATTCCAATCACTTGAGCCGCCATTTTCCTTAAGGGCTCTTACAGACGGACGGAAATATGCTAATAACTAGTTACTTCGCGGTAACTGTAACTTGTGATGATGCTAGCTATTTTGAATCAAGTCATGGTGGCCACTAGGCTTAGCATACGTGCCGCAACAATTATCTCACGTCATGCTGTCCTTATCACATTTAAAACTAGGGACAGAGACGTAAGCGTGACAACGTCTTGTCACGGAGTGTATGCTAAGCTAGCACGAGTGACACGAGTGTTTATTTATTCATTAGTTACTGTACTTATAAAACACACTAAGTACCTAATTATAGCAATTACTTTACAAATAATAACGGGCCTAAGGCAGAGTTACAATGAGAGTGTCAATGTAAATTTTTGACACATCTCGTCGCAATCAGTGTGCGCCATTGTGTATCAGAATACCGAAATAAAAAAATACGATTGACACACTGCCGACATACAACTGAAGCTATTTTAAATAAGCAGACTTGGGGACCAGATCTACACAGATAAGTAATACAAAGGTATAAAAAGAAACCCTATAGACATTTAAGTGCAAAAGATTGCATTCTGTTCGTTTCTGTAAGCTCTACTTCACATGACTTAACTATTATCTACAATGATAGCCGCCATTTTTGTCTGTAAATTCCCGTTTTACCACCTTCAGATAAAATTTAACTGACAGATAAACCTATTTCCATATCGTAAAGTATGAGGTTTTAGACAGAGACAAAAACATCTGACAGATTTTTTTTTATCTGTGGATGTGGAACAGGCATGCCCTAGTCTGTACGCACCCTAGCCTTAACATTCGTGGCGTGCCGATGTTCGCCATAACCATATTTCCCAATTACCGAAATGGAATCCATCTTCGTATCTCGACTAAGCTCCGGGAGAGCAGTCACTCAGTTTTATGAATCGAACATTTGCGTGCCGGGTTAACGCAATGAGGCGGTTAAATGTTCTATTTCTTGGCCAAGGTTTTCGCTTTACGTAATTTTTGGTTTGCTATCTAATTATTTTACGTAGCTAATGTTATAGTTTAGAATTAAGTTGGTAAGAATAATTAAAATGATTAAACTAGGCAATAAAAACAGTAATAAGTTAAAGCGTGTAGTCATTAATGAACTGTATCTGTAATTATTGCACTGCATAGTGTGTAGGTACGCGGTTCGCGAGCCAATTGTTTTAACCCCACGATTGTCAGTTTTGACCGCGACTCAATAGTTTTACACGATGTCGAGTAAAAATCAACGTGTTTTACTGGACTTTGAGTAAAACTATCATGCTCCGTACTCACATACCGTACCGTATATGAGTCATCAAAAAAGCCCAGATTTTTTATTTTACAATTGAAAAATAAAAGAAAAGACGAATGACTTATGTTTTGTAGCAAAGAAGAAATACCAAATGTAATTCTTATGTAATCCAACACAAACTCAACAAGACAGTAACTGGATAAGAAACAACCTAAAAACCTTAATATAACAATAATAGCAATAAAAGGACTTAAAAAAGTACCAAAGTACTTATCTTTCATTGAACATACGCCACAGGAAATTGTTTTTTAACAACTTTAATTGGACTTGTACAAGAAAAAAAGTTTTTCAATCTCCCTTTTGTGAGTAGCTAAAACCTCTAAAACCGAGATTAAAACACTTATTAAGCACTGCTCCTTATCTTTTGTTTTATTCAGATATGTTTTTGGAAGCTCTCGAGTGGGATGAGTATTTTGTACTGCTGATAATTTTTTATGTATTTTCGTCTTTGGACATTTGTTCTCATTTCTTAAGATTAGATGATTTCTTATTTACTTCAACAGCCTGGTTTGGAGACATAAAGGAGAGGAATTGATCCTGTTTGTTGGCTATGCCAAATGTCGTGGTTTCGATTCTCAATAAAGACAAACTGACATACTTACGAGGAATTACTGTGATGAATAGAGGTGTTTGTCTTGCCTAGATGTGTAATATGCAGGTACCTACCGTACATATCCGTCACGCCTCTCTCACATTGAGGTAGGCAGAGACCAGTTCCTTCCACTTGCTACGATCCAAACACACCTCTTTCGCTTCATCCACACTCATCAGTCGCCGCGTATTTATATTAAACTTTATTAGTTATCGTGTAATATGACTTTGGTGTGTAAATGCTCTTAGGGCATGGTGTGTAAATGCTCTTGCTTCACACGATCGTAATATATAAGTTGTTCTTTTGTAAACACATAATTGTAAACAAAATTTTTAAAAAGAGCAACCTCTCCTTTAATGTTTTTCTCTCTTTTTTTTTGTTCTTTAAATTAATAATTAAGTATGTTTTTTTTTATAATTTTTACTTTGTGACGAATTGAAGTATAAATTTAATGTTACCTACGAATAAATTATTTTTGAATTTTAATTTTTTTTTTGTGTTTAATCCGACGACAGGAGCCGAGCTCTTAAAAATATGAATGACTGACTTTGGGAGACTCCACAATCAGGGGCCCAAGTCTGCTAGTTTAAAATAGCCTCATTTGTGTGTCGGCAGAGTTTCAATGGCATTTTTGACATATTTGGTATTCTGCTAAACAAAAGAATGCAATGATTGCAACCAAATGTGTCAAAACATGACATTGACACTCTGTCGACTCGGGCCCAACTCTGCTAGTTTACAACTGAGAAAATTTTTAAACTATTATAGGGTCAACGAGAGAATGCATTCCTGACAGGTGGTGATTGACTTGCCAATATAACTTTGAGGCGGCTCTCAATTTACGATAAAAAAATGTTTTAACAAGTAACAAGCTATAAAAACTACATTATTATGTCAAATTATGAACAATCACGGTAAATTTGCACTTCAAATTACAATTAAAGTTAAGAAAACAATAATTATCAAAAAATATACTGCGCTGCTACAAGGTTTTGTCAGCCATTAATTTTTTTAGTGATGTGACAAAAATAGCGGTCAAAATTAACGAAAAGTAACGATTAACGGCTATGTCTATCAAATTAATAGTTTAAAAAAATAAAAAACGCGCTTTTAGCACGCAGTAAAAATTATAAAATAATAAGGATATTTTGGACATTCGAAAGAAATCGTGGAGCTTTTATAAGTATGTATAATCCTTTCTCTTTTTGGACAAAATGCTCCACGTTTTCTTCCGAAAGCCCGAAATGTATTATTATTTTTAGTGCGTGCAGTTATTTTCGAAATCTGTTTCTTTTTTGCTAGAACTGGCCGAAAATATGTTATCTAATCTTGTTTATGTAGTGTAGAGCGTGCTAAAATATTATACATACATACATACCTACTCTCGAAAAACATAACTCTCCTTCTGATTTGGCGCAGTCGGGTAAAAATTGCAAACGAGAATAACGAACCACATTGTGATATTAATTTCTAGTAGGTAATAAAAAATATCAGTTACGTAAGGTTACATCACTAGTACCATGTGTCAGGAACGCATTCTCTCGTTGACCCTATAATAGCAGACTTGGGCCCCAGGTAGTTGTCAAAGAAAGGGAACTACATAATGTAAATGCTGCTTAATGTGTATGCTGTAAATCTTCGTAATAAATAAATAATAATATTTTTTCCTTAAAGACCTTAATGATATATTCATTGAAATAAAATAACGTTTGTTACTAAAACAGTTTCCAACATTATTCAAATTAGTTAGTTCATTTTTATTCATGGTGAACTGCAGAAGTTCTTTCATAGTTATGATACTTATTGCAGCTTATTTTCCAAGTTTTATTCCGAGTATAATTTTCTTTAAGACTCATAAAGAAACTTGTTTATTGCTTGTTACATTAAAGGTCATTAAAGTAATTCTCTATTAACCAAGCCGGTCTAAACTTTAGCAAAAATCGCGAACAAAGCAAAAACATAAAAAGCATTTCTAAAAAATCAATTATTCGATAAGTACCTACAACGTTTCAGAAAAAAACAAAGTTTATTAAAACTAACTTTTTGGTATCATTTGAAAGAGTAAACTTGATTGAATAGATTTTTTTGTTTAAGTAATTAGTTGGGTGTGCCACAGATGTGAAATCAAGAAACTCAATTATCTCATAAGAGCATTAGACATTTGCCCCCTTATTACAAGACGAGTTTTTTTTAAAGTTCCAGGACTAACTCAGATAAATGATGTTTCGGTTATATATAGACAAAACGTCAAAAAATAGGGATGATGACTACATTCAAAAACTGAAAAAATAATTAGTCCGTTTTTTAGGCTATTAAAAAATATTTAAAACACATATTTTACCTGATCAAATACATAAATAAATACAAAGATACAGGGAATCAAAGTTACGGAGAGGGGGTATTGACGTCACTCCTAGGTAAAAATCTTACTTAGGCGTGACGTCACGAGCAACTTTAATCCAGTGTATCTTTGTCATTTTCAGTTTAAGAGAAAAAAGAAAAAAATATGCGTCGAATATTTCAAAATAATCTATGTGATGGACTACAAAAATTTTTTGGTCATCATGCCTAGGTATTACATTAGTCCTAGAACTACATTAAAAATTAGTTTTGTAATTACGGGATAAATGTTTATCTACATTTAAGTGTGCATTTTGTTGTAGCAGAATAAATAAACGTATTTTCTTATCTTCTTTCATGAAACTAAACTGACTTTTCCTAAGAATTTAGAATTTAAAAAAAAATGATCAATCAACAAACAGCCGACCATTATTCACAGGCAAAAAATATTTTTGTCCTCTTCTCTTTTGCATCTACAGCATATCTTCGCTAGTCAAATACTTCGCGGTCACAAAGTTAGCATCGAAGTTTATCTGAATCCTTATTTCCAGAAGGAAATCGAAAATCGTTTATGTGGTACTGTCGCTTGCAGCACTTTATACTTGGGAGTTGCAACTCAGTTTAGTATTGCTGGGGATTGGATTCTGAGATTTAGACTAAATAAAATAGTAGGGTTTTGGAAAGGTGTGACCGCAATCCAGATTTTAGTCAAGATGGCCGATAATGTTTTCTTGAAACTAGAAAATTAAAACTTACTAAAACTGCATAATGCATTTAGATATGCAGTTATAAAACTAGATAATACTTAGATAAAAAAAACTAGATAACGGAAAAGAAAAACTAAAAAACAAACCGCCTACAATCATACAATACAATTTTGTGAATGGAGTCCTCAAATGTTGTCAGTGCTCCAAAACATTCACGACAAAAATAGGATACATCAGCCATGTGAGATCCCACATCGGTGACTAATAAATAGATGTGGTTGTCGTTGCCGAAATCGGCATGGAATGAATAAACAAATTAATAACAATAACAATCTATAACAATCTTATTTATATATTTATAAATAACAATCTTAATAAACATCGGTGTTTATTAAGATTCCACCGATATGTGTCATAGATTTCCACGACGACGCGACGACGACATCGTCTCGTGTTTATGTATGGGAGCCCTAAGGCCTTTTTAAGACATAGATGCATACATACACGGTGTACTTAGATGCGGCTTCAAAAATACTATGTGTTTTGTCTTGAAAGAACAAAGAAAAGTGTAAAATGCTTTTGCAACCATTCTTCTAAATTCTTAAAATCCCAAAAGGGAGATAAGACAATAAATTCAGAAGGGAACTAACGGTTTTCCTCAACCATCCGTTATCGGGTCAAATTAAATTTCAGCCCCATATTTCTTGTGCATGTTGCCGACAGATTCCAGTGTAAATAAATTTGCATATCAGCCGTTTGTGGAACGCAGTACTCCTGTGTCGACGCATATACTGAATTACTGGGGCCGTGAGTTTGAGCTAGAGAATTGGCGGAAGAAAAGCTACAACTATAAATAATCGTCCCATCGCACTATGCGGCCAGCCGGACGCTTGTTAGTGCTTCATAGTGCTTTGCCTCGCTTATGGTATCTACACACCAAAGCCGCCGACTTTTTTGACAGCTGCCATTCGTATGACGGAAAGCCACTGGCCTAGCCCAGCGGTATGCTGGCGGCTTTGGTATGTAGACAGCATTATGCAAGACTAGACTGCCAGCGATGCATTTATCTGCATATTTTGAAGGACATACACATTATCTTTAATTTATACTATAGGCTACATACTCTATAGGTATTATTTTGATATCTAAGCTAAGATTAGTTTTAGAAAAATCTGTTCAATGGTTTATGCATGAAAGAGTAACAAATATCTTCACATCCATCCATCAATAACAACATGAAAAGTGATACTGTCATTATGTTTTAAAAAATATTTTCATAATCCTCCTTCTAGAATCTACTTAGTACTGGAAGATGCGTTGTTTCTTTAACGAAATTTGTCTTCAATCTTTTATACAAAAGACCGGGGGCCCAAATCTGCTAATTTAAAATAGCCTCAATTGAAAATGGCATTTTTTGACACATTTGGCATTCTGCTCATCAATGGCTTAAGCTGATTGCGACTTGAGCCCCAAGACAATCAATCAAAATTACCACATTAAATATTACCTAAAGTAGATACTAATTGAATAATTTATTATTATTGGGTAATTCTGTTTCCGTGTATTGCCTTTCTCATGGCCACACTCTACCGAATCTCATAATGATACCAGTAAATACGTTTCCAGTCTTCTTATGTATTATTCCGAGCCAGTGGCTGCGACATACGGAACAAGTTAATAAATTAAAAATTCCATCATATTTCTTTTGAAATACGTAATGAAGAGGTCTTCTTAAATTGGCCGGGTAACTTGATGTAATTTGTGATTGTTTGCTTCTTTTTTGATGGAGAAATTGGCTTTTACTTTTATATTCGGTATTTTACAGGTCATTCCACTCAAATGCATAACCTGAGGAAATACAAGTCTCTGGCGGTGGTATATAATTAAGTCTGCTAATTTAAAATAGTCTCAGATGTGAGTTGGCAGAGTGTCAATGGCATTTTTCGACACATTAAGTTTTCTGCTCTGCTAAACAATGACTTGACACTGATTGCGATGAGATGTGTCAAAAAATGCCAATGTCACTCAATATTCAAAAAACTGAGGCTATTTTAAATTAGCAGATTGGATTATACAGTTGAGAAATATTTAACAACGTGTCCGGGACGTGTCGGGGAAAAATATCATTCCATACTTTTTCTATAGATTCGTTCACGCACGTTGACATGACGACGTATTGTTTTCCCTCCTGACGGGCCACGGCCCGGACACGTCCCGGACACTGCCCGAATTAGTGTAGATAGACCTCAGTGATTTTATTTAAATTTCATCTAAATACTTAAGTTAACCTTTCTCGTAGTTTCTTCTATATCCTTCTCTATCCAAAGTTTCTTAAAACTATCTTAGATACTTCACAGTATTTCAAGTCTTACAAAAAGGCACTTCGAAAGACAGACTTTAAACTTTGCCAAACATCTTAGGCAATGTAAAAACAGCTTGGCAATGTAAGGCTGCGTCCCCAGTAGGCAAACTGTTAGCGGCCGACTGAGTGAGCCGCAAATTGTAGCGAACTGAAATTGGAGTTAGCTGCAAATTTACATCAATTTTCATGCGTCGTCGTCGCAAACAAATTTATTAGTTAGTCGCTTATTTAGATAGTCAGCGCGCGAAACGCTGCAAACTGCGTAGAGTGAGCGCAAAACTAGCAAACTATGGGCATTCCATTTAAATTTTTATGGATGAGCGTAATAAATTGATACGCCGCAACCTCAGTCAGCCGCTAACAGTTTGCCTACTGGGGACGCAGCCTAAAACCTAGGTGAACGTGCCGGTTTGACCGAATCGATACTAGAACGCCAGTACGCACAGGTTTTCTTACTAGTCTTGGCTTAAAGCCAAACACAGTTGCAAAGGTACACTTAGATACAAAAGTGCTTAGATTTGTGATAGTATTAGATATGTTTTCTAAAGCGCAGGTGTTTGTAAAATATGTTAGGAGAGTAGTAGAGTTCAGAATAGGGCGATTAAAATGGTGAAATGAAGTTGTGTTATAATATTTGATAGAACCTAAATAAAATAATTTTGAAAATATTGACGGTCGTAATAAAAGATTCTATATATTATGATGTTTATTGATCATTATTAAATGAGGTAGGAAGAGGTCTCTGTCTACTCCGATAGTAAGGAAACATGACAGATATATATGTGAGTATTTATTAAAAGAGGTGAAAAAATAAACATAAACTTATGTCTTAGCTGTAAAATTGATATTTTAAATTATCAGAAGTACGAGTAACTATAAAAACAGCTTTGTTTATATTTTATTTATTTATTTATTTATTTATTTAACAGTTTATTGTAAGATGATAGTACATAGAGACAGAAAAAAAGAGAAGTTATACAAAAGGTTCAGCATTTTACTAGAGGCTGCCCGCAACTTCGTTCGCATTTATCGTCATATCTTTAAAAAAAACACAACATATCTGCAAATAATATAGCCTATGTGTTATTCTGATGTCCAAGCTAAGTTATTGCAAATTCATTCATCAAATCATCAAATTTCATTAAAATCTGTTTAGTGGTTTCTACGTGATGAAGTAACAAACATCCATCCATTCATTCATTGGCACAAACATTGACATTTATAATATTAATAGAAAAGGATAACCATTAGAGTACATCGTGATTAAATTTACTAATTGACCAAGTATCATGCATGCGCAAATGCCCTTAAATACATTTAAAAACATGTTTCTATTTACCCCACTTTTTCAGTCGTCAGTTCACTCAGTACTTATGCACTAGGATTTATTAAAGCACTAACAGTTAGCTAATTATTTCACTCATTCGCCTAAAGGCCACTCTAGTAGAGCCTTTGAACCGTTTGAATAAAATTGTCGCCAATTACTGGCTATTTTCAACTTTGTGGCTTCATAAAGGTTTTGCTTTTTTATTTGGAAGATACAGACTAGACAAATAAGCAGATTTATTTTATAATAATTAAAGCTTATTACAAACTTTTTTGTTTTGCCAAATTAAGATCGCTTTTGTGTACGGAAGGGTGACGTAAAATATGACGACAAATGATGCTCCAAGAAATGAAGAAAAAGAAAATGCTTTTCATACATGTAAAATGCTGAACGTTGAAATATTCTGCAGTAGATACATACTAGTGATGCGCCGAATATGGGTTTTGGCGAATAACGAATACCGAATACTATTCGGTTTAAAACTCTACCGAACCGAATAGTTCGGCCGAACTATTCGGTTGTTCTGTCACAGCAATTTTGATACTACAAATAAATAACGTTTATGAAGAAAAGCGCCATCGACTGTTACCAGATAGAGCAGAATGTCTAGATTTCTTAAATTAAATCAAGTGTCACAATAGATAGCTTATTTTTACTTTAACTTTATATTTAGATGATATTTAGATATTTGGATGTGACAATGAATATAAGATTGATTGCTCCTTGGTTTAAAATAATTTAATATGAGGTCAATATCTTGTTTTATCAAGCAAATTAATACTAAACAAAATAACCGAATAAATGGCCATTTTAACCGAATATTCGGCCGAATACAATATTCGGTTGAGGTGCCGAATACCGAATACTAAACGAATATTCGGCGCATCTCTAGTACATACCATTGATAAATGAAATACTTAATTATAAGTAGGTACCTACAGTGACTTTTATACATATTTGTCACGCCTCTGTCCCATAGAGGTAGGTAGGGACCACTTCCCTCCACTTGTTACGATCCAAACACACTTCTTTCGCTTCATCCACATTTATCAGTCACCTCGCACATTACCGTTGGTTTAGGGTACTCCTGACGCCATCCCTGATAACTTTTATAGCTTTACGTGAAGTAATTAAAGGTTGCGTTGGTGGTTGATTTTTAAACAACCACGATAACTCTATTCAATTTATCATCATATTTGTTGACAAACTTGTCGTTCTTGTTTTATTCATCTGTGGTTTGCCACAAAGGGTTGAAAAATGGAAAGCGTAGTAAACGACACTGTAATTGTCCTTTGAGTAGACAAATTGGAAGATATTAAGGACAGGCACGATTTTGAATTCAAGTAGCGTTTGCTTTGAAAGATTTCGCGAGTGAATTAATGTCTTCTTGTGTGTAAATTGGCTGTTATCTTGTTTGTGGGTTTGGAATTAAACTGCGAGTTTTATCATAGATAGCGTGAAAATAAACAAATACTCTTATTAAGTTATTAAAGCTGCTAATTTTGGAAGATTATTCAACCAGGATCCAGTTCAATTGGTCCTAATTTTAATCTACGCGTACCTACTTGTCGTATATCAGATTCGATGTTATCGCAACTTATTTCTTTTAAGAGCGCTGAGGTAAAATAGGTTTCATATTATTATGTATTAGCACACAAACCGCGAGCTTTAACATAATGTATGCGAGATAGGCGTGATAGATAATAAGAGGTATAAGTAATTTGGATTCATTACAATATTTTAATAAGATGGCGTTTAAGTAATTTTGCTTTACTGAAATTTGAGTTCATTTTTACTTAAGCGCCACTATCTCCTGAACTAGCTGTCCAAATACTATTATTTGTATTTCTGGACGTAGACAATGAAATACTAAAAAAACGTTACTTTGACCTCATCAAAATTTAACAGAAAGGAAAAAAGTTATGATTAAAAAACGCGAAAAAAAAACTTTAAACGGCTTTTTCTCAAAATGGCCTTTTGGCGCTTAAGTAATTTTGCCTTTCCAGCGACTTTATGTTCTATCACGACTCTTTACCATCGGGGTAGACTGAGACTACTTCTCTCCACTTGCTACAACCCAAACCACACCCAAACACACTTTATTCGCTTCAGTGCCTTTTCTTCTTCTCAGCCTATAGCTGCCAACAGCTGAGCAAAGGCCTCTCCAATTTCTCTCAAACACGACCGGTTTAATGGCACCTGTATCCAAGTGCGTTTTACCACCTTTAAGGCTGAAACACACCGGATGCGCATGCGTGACTTACACGTAAGCACGGCTTAGCCACGCGCGTAGTTACGGTGTAACCCGATGTGACACCGGGCTACGCGTCACGTCGACGTCTACGTCTACATTACGCAAGCGGTGACAGTTCCATACATTACGACTCAGAGGTAAGCATACGCAACCGGTGTATTTTGGCCTTTAAATCAAACCTCTGTAACTTCTAATTCACCATCTGACATCACAACGGTAGTCACAGACATAATTACGAAGCACGCACTCAATCTTAACTGATTTGCATATTTACAATCAAGCTGGTGACTGTAGGCGTAGCTTCAATTTGTATCTAGATCGCAAGCATAGATTGATGTTAGGTTAGTGCGGCTTTTGAGTAAATACGGTTTTAGTGATGTATTAGTGTAGCATTTCTCAACTTATACAACTACAACTACTTATACAACTCAACTTAACTAACTTACCTTTTACTTTACGCACAGAATATCAATTACTACAAGGTTACTATAGAAAATAGAAGAGAAGATGATAGGGCACTTGATGCGACATGACGGTTTCTTGAGAAACATCATTGAAGAAAAGGTTGAGGTTGAGGGGGGAGAGGCAGAGGTAAACCGCGACGTAATTTACTCAAATGAAAGAGAAAGTTAACATCATGTCGTATCAAGAAGTCAAAGCACTGGCAGAGGATAAGCCTAAATGGCGAATGCTCCACCGACAAGAGTCTAACTCTTAAATGAAATGGATGAATGAACAAGGTTTACTCGGTTTGGCTTTTGATAAGAAAATCGCGAACTGCAAACTGTGGTTTTTAAAGAAAACTTCAAAAATTCATGCGCGACATAATAGCGAAGATATTCAAACTATTTCAGAAATAAAGCAGACATGTAAAACAGCTGACATAGCGTAAACTGCAAGTGTCTAAATGGAAAACTAGCAACCTGGCTTACAGCCAAAACGTACAAGAAACAGTATGTAGGTATTGATTCAGCTTCCTGTAAACTTGCGGTAACTAAAACTTATGGGTTTGCTTTATGAATATGGTAATTTTTGTTATTTTCATGAGTGATTGGGTATTTAGTACGGCGCCTCGTTTAGGTTCCGCGCGTGTAGGTAAGTATAGAAAGTTTACATATTGAATATTAAACAACTAATTGATATTCGTATAAGTACCTACTACATAGTAGTAATAAGTTTTTCTTGTGGTCTCTGCCTACCCTGTTGGAAGAGAGGCTTGACGGATAAGTATGTAAGTATTTACCTAGTTAACATCCTTTTTTCGACAAGAATATTTTTTGTTTCTAATTTTGCCTTTTATTTACATCCCTTTGAAATATGTATATCCTCATATAATATGCCTGACCACTTCCCTCTATTTGCAACGATCTGAACACTTCTTTTGCTTCATTCATCCACATTCATTTGTCTCTACATTCATGCACTTCAATTTAAGATAGAGTCCTGGGGCCCAAATTGGCTAATTTACTATATTTTCAGTTGTGTGTCGGCAGAGTGTCAATGGCATTTATTAACACATTTGATAATCTGATAAACAATGGCTGACACTGACACCAGATGCAGGAGAGTAGCCAGCTTTGGGCTCAGGGTGGGGCAGCAGTCAACCTATCCCCCGGGGGAGGGCGGGGGCCCTCCGATATTTTGTACCTTGAGCGGTTAATCTCAAACTTGTTAATCTCTTAATTTGAGAGGTTTATATTTTCAGGTACAGAAAATAAACATTCACACACAGGACAGATTTTATAGTTTTATTTATGAGAGCCTGGGCCCAGGGTGGGGCAAGTGCCCCAGCTTGCCCCAGTGTATGGCGGACACTGACACCAAAAGTGTCTAAAAATGCCATTGACTTTCTGCCTACACACAACTGAGAATTTAGTAAAGCAGTTATTTCTTTAAGAACATTAACTAAACAAATCTATACTCAGTTAAATAACTTTAGAACTAAATCGTTACAATATCACTAAATCTATTCATATTTCAGTGTTATTAGAATCCTCATCATAAACAACGGACAACGGTCTGGGCAATCAGAATAACGTTTACTAAAACACGAGGTGTCGAAGGCACAATGCGACCTAATTTGTGGACCCCGAAGATTGTCATAGTGCTGTGATAAGTCGATGAAAATTAAAAAGATTAAAATGCTCTACTATTATAGGGTCAATGAGAGAATGCGTTCCTGACAGGTGGTGATTGACTTGCCGATATAACTTTGAGGCGGCTCTCAATTTACGATAAAAAAATGTTTTTGTCTATTCGCCCAATTTCCAAATAACAAGCTATAAAAACTTCATAATTATGTCAAATTATGAACAATCACGTTAAATTAGCACTTCGAATTACACTTAAAGTTAAGAAAACAATAATTATCAAAAAATATACTGCGCTGCTACAACGTTTTGGCAGCCATTAATTTTTTTAGTGATGTGACAAAAATAGCGGTCAAAATTAACGAAAAGTAACGATTAACGGTTATGTATCTCAAAATAATAGTTTAAAAAAATAAAAAACGCGCTTTTAGCACGCAGTAAAAATTATAAAATAATAAGGATATTTTGGACATTCGAAAGAAATCGTGGAGCGTTTATAAGTATGTATAATCCTTTCTCTTTTTGGACAAAACGCTCCACGTTTTCTTCCGAAAGCCCGAAATGTATTATTATTTTTAGTGCGTGCAGTTATTTTCGAAATCTGTTTTTTTTGCTAGAACTGGCCGAAAATATGTTATCTAATCTTGTTTATGTAGTGTAGAGCGTGCTAAAATATTATACATACATACATAACTACTCTCGAAAAACATAACTCTCCTTCAGATTTGGTGCAGTCGGGTAAAAATTGCAAACGAGAATAACGAACCACATTGTGATATTAATTTCTAGTAGGTAATAAAAAATATCAGTTACGTAAGGTTACATCACTAGTCACATGTGTCAGGAACGCATTCTCTCGTTGACCCTATATTAGTATTATAAATGTCAATGTTGATGCCATTAATGGAACACGGCAAGAGGTTTATGTAAAATGTACCTAATAAGAATGAAAAAGTATTGATGAGTATTAACAACATTTACAAAGTCAGTTAGAGCGTTTTCAGACTAGCGTTTTAAACGCGCGTATACGCTTGAACCAGTGTTGTCGTGACAGTATCGACCTGCACTATACTCGCGTATAAAGTGCTACAAGGATCTTTTGTCGTGTGGCCGAAATGGGAACTAACGATATCTTCTTGCAAATTATCATTATTTTGACGTAATTTTGAGTTATTTATTTACCACCCACACCCTTCTGACAAAGTCGCTCAAGTGCCAATAGATCCTTGTAGCACGCGAGTCAACGCTCGTACGAACAAAAGACGCGCGTATACGTGCGTATACGATCTTCAGAAATCGAGCGTTTACAACGTATAAAACGCTAGTCTGAAAACGCCCATTAGCATTTAGTTAAAAATGCATGACATAATAAATTGATTTTTAAACGTTTTGTAACAAATAAGACGTGCTTGAAAATATCACAACACAATAGTTACATCATAAAAGTATTATGATATTATAGGTACTATTTCTTTAAAATGTTATGGAAAACAAAATAAATTATTAACTCCTTTATCGATACGGAAATAGACAATAAGGACATCACTACACAAAGCTTATGGACACAATTACGTCTAGGACATAATGGGGCGCATTGAGGTTCAATTTGCACTATTGAAACGGAATTGGGTACGATATTGGATTCTAAATACGTCTCTGGTGACACATGTTTAATTTTAATGAATTTGTCTTTATGTTATGGATATAAGGAATCGTTTTTATGTATATAATGAAAGATTGAATTTAATCGAAGATTAAACATGAAATTATTAATTAGATTATAAATAAACCATTAAGGTCTATCTACACAGATCCAGGCCGTGCCCGGGACGTCTCCGGGCCGTGGCCTGTCAGGAAGGAAAACAATACGTCGCCATGACAACGTGTGTGAACGAATCCATAGACAATGTAAAGAATTATATTTTTTCCCGGACACGTCCCGGGCACGGCCCGGATCTGTGTAGATAGACCTTAATGGTTTATTTATAATCTTATAAATAATTTCATGTTTAATCTTCGATTAAATTATAAGTATGTGTTCAATATGTTAAGAAAAAACTTATAGGAGGTTTTATTAAATTATAATATTTATTTTACAAAAACAGCCTAGTAATAATAGTCATTTTATATTAATGTATATGTAAAAAAAGATTTATTATAAATACAATAAACAAAGTGTTCCATACATTTTATAATTTAAATAATTTACAAATACTCGTCGTCTTCATCCAACATAATATTGTCATTAGAATTGTTATACATTAATCTCTGAAATTCCATATTAAAATACTCAGCTATCATTTTCCAAACATTTATAGAATACCAAGCTATAACACTTAAAGAAAATATCACACGGAAAAACAAACCTAACATATTTAGTGATAAATATAAAGATCGTAAATCTATAAATATGTGAATTAAATATAATGAACAGAGGAGTTTAATAAAATAAAGAAAACTGTTTTTTGATAGACTAAGAGATATAATTGTTTATAAATCTGATGATGGTCTAAGATAATGTTACCTAATTTACTTATTAGTTTAATTGCAACATTTTTATTGTTAATTGGGTATGTCTGTTAAAACAATGTAGTGTATTTTAAACTGAATAAAGAATTCAATTGAATTGAATCGAATTGAATCAAATTGAATTGAATTGACTAATGAACTAATACGAGTATTATGGTAAACCAATATTAATAAAAAGATGAAATATTTTTTTTTTTTTTAGAAATATTGAAATGATAAATTAACCTTAAAGCTTAACCAGCGATAGAATAAGGATATTTAATAAGACTCTTCAACCCCATATACCATTTCACCAAGAATTTCAACTGCGGTACGAAGATGAGGAAACACTAATGTAGTGAGCAACACTATGCTGTTTGCTATGACGAACAGTTTCATTGTTTCCATGCCATCTTCTGATCTGGAATTAATAAAACAATAATAAATGTATTAACCTCTCACATCCCACTGACCAAACCCAGACAATTGTGTCTGGGTTTGGTCAGTAAGATCAAAATTGATTTTTTTTTATTACTTCTATTACTAAATTTATTTAGATAGTTACAGGAGATTTTATTAATTTTATTTTGCACTTAAATCTTTCTCATCCCAGAAAAAAAGAACAATAGAAAATCTATTGAGATTTTCTATTCTATCTAGAACAATAGAAAATCTATTGAGATTTTCTATTGTTCTTTTTTTCTGGGATGAGAAAGATTTAAGTGCAAAATAAAATTAATAAAATCTCCTGTAACTATCTAAATAAATTTAGTAATAGAAGTAATAAAAAAAAATCAATTTTGATCTTACTTATATTATAAAATGTCAATGTTTGAGCCGATAGATAAATAGATAGACGCGATATAAGGCTTATGAAATATATGTCAATATTAGAAGCCACCTGCGACTTCGTACTCATTTATCGTTATATTTTTTAAATAATCTAGCTGTTATTCTAATGTATCTACAAGCTACAAAGCGATAAAGTTTCATCAAAATCTTTTCAGTGGTTTTTTGCGTGGTACAGTAATTATCAACCTCACATCCATCAGCATAATCATTGACATTTCTAACATTAGTAGAAAGTGACAATGTTTATAATAAAGCTAAATTATTAGCCAAAGCAAATTCTTACTTAAGCCAACCACCAAAGCCTTGGTTTTCATCGTCCAAGCTATCAACTTTGTTTTCTTTGTCAGTTTCAGCTGGTTTTTTCTCATCAGCTGTTCTCGTTGCGTTCTTCTTGATGGATCCACTGTTTTTAGTTTTCTTCATAATCTAAAAAACATAAAACAATTATAAGGCTATGGAGTGCATTGGTGTTGACCTAATCCGGTGGAAAAGAGAAGTAATAAAAAGTTATGTAAAATCTGCTCTGTATAAATATTATGATTAGGAGCACATTTGTCATACGTTCCTAATCACGTTACGTGTCTAGTGTGTTTCTAGTCATAATATTTGTATGGAACAGATGTCATACTGCGTTGCGTACGCTGGGTACGTCTCCGTCTTTCTCTATAGTAATAACTACACCGTATGTTCTAGAAGCTTCCAAAAACACTTCCAATTAGAATTAACTCACGTATATCAACCACTCAAACTAGACTAATAACAAAATACACGTACAACATTAAAACAACACCAACTGACTTGACTTTTGTTAGCGAAACACCTGGCAGCCTAATCAAATATTATCTGATTCAATATTACCTTGGTTGTTCAAAGGGTACGCGAGAACTGGCTTTTCTGTTGCTGGTGTTGTCAAGTGAAGTTGTCGATAGATTTTGTATTTGTATCGATGGTTGGGAATGTGTCTTTTTGTTTTGTTTTATCGATAGTGTCTAACAATCAATATTTGTTAGAGATATTTTTTTTGGTTTCTACTTTTTTACTGCCAGATTTGTAACAAAATACATAAATTGTTGTCAATATACTCGAATTCAAATATTTAATCAATTTCCAACCAAATTATTTTATTTTATTTATAACCAATGCGTAAGATGTTTTAAAAAACGTTTTAGTCTTTTTTTAAAAAGCAGATAAAATTTGTAGGAATTGGTAGAGCTTTCTTAATTTTTTTTTCTTAGGTAACTTGTGTGCTGTACTAATTAACGACTTTTTATTTACTTTGAGCAAAACTTCTAATTTTTTATAATAAATCTAATTATTTCGCTGTGTTCACACCGTCAATTTGTATTTTTTAATAAACTAAAGAAACCAATACAATAACCTATGCGTATAGACTTCCGTTGAACAATTTTTATCGATAATTGTACAACACTATCACTAACAAGACTAACGAACCGCGTTCAAACCTCTCAAGTGCTGATCGATAGTTACGTGTTAGTTTTTTTAGGTATTTCGTATTGCATAATAATAAAAAAGTAATATAATTTCATTTGAATACGATACTACAACTATTTCGTTTCGTAAAGCATTTTTATCAATCTGAAAATGTCCTACATACATACAAATCCGTCACGTCTCTCTCCCATTGGGGTAGGCAGAGACCACTTCCCTCCACTTGCTACGATCCAAACGTATTTATTTCGCTTCATTCACATTCATCAATCTACACACTCGTCGGTACAAGGATCTATTAACACTAGTGTGACATTGTCAGCAGGGCGTGGGTGGTGAAAAAATAACTCAAAATAATGACATTTAAAAGATGAAATCGTTAGTTCCGATTTCCGCCACGTGCCAAAAGATCCTTGTAGCACTGTACTCCTGACTTGGCCTTTGAAAATTTCACTTGTTTCAAATTACTGTCAAAAATCTCTTTAGTTCTTTTTTTACAAATCGCAAGTGTCATTAATAAATTCAACTGTTTTTTCCAACTGTTTTTTGCTGGGAGGGGAAGGCCAAGACGAACGTACCTTGATCAAATCGGGGACTTACTCATGAAAGGCCAAATCAAGAGTACCCTAAACCGACGGGCATGTATGAGGCAGCTGATGAGTGTGAATGAAGCGAAAGAGGTGTGTTTGGATCGAAGCAAGTGTAAAAAAGTGGTCTCTGCCAACCCGAATGGGAGAGAAGCGTGACGGATATGTATGTATGTATGTATGTGTGTTTTTTCCAACGTTTAAATTAACGCCTATAAACGTCACAATTTCTATACAACCAGACGCTTTCTTTGTAATTAATGGACAAATTATACAGTTGAGTGAAATTAACAGTGATTTCAAACCAAAGGAATTGCCAGGCTGTTACGCAATTTGGCAAAGCCACCGTTTTACGGTCGTTCTCAATATTCTATCTATCTCTGGTTTTGCCCTACTAAAGATATAAAGGTTCTTCTTCTTCTTCTTATTTAAGAGCTTAGCTCTTGTCGGTGGAGCCTCTACCATTCCTCCCTATTATAAATAGTTATCGGTCTTATACTTTTTCATCCCTACAAACCTACTGCTTTCAAAAAGACTATCAGATTTACTATCAGATTTATCCTTCAGAAGAGACAGCTACGTGACATCCGTCACATGCTAATCTCAGACAGTTATCTGTCTTTGAATATTAGGAACGGCCGTTAGCTGTCTAGGATTACTAGACCGCCTAACACATGCTGTGACATCTAGGTAATTGTAATTTCACCGTCCAATGACCTAACTTAGGACATTAATTCCCTTTAGTAATACATGGCTTGGCTATACCTACATCTACGTACATATAGGCTAATTAGCTTAAATTAGCTGCTAGATGCAGACAAGGTCTTTACTTGGGTAATATTATGTTATGAACCCGTTACACCACTTTACGATTAAAATTTTGCTGATAAATATTTTATTTATATCTATTTTTTTTATGCCACTGTCTAAAACGTCATATTTAAGGAAATTGACATTGGTTTATCTGTCAGTAAAATTGTATCTATAAGTAGTAAAACGGGCCTTATTAGCACTTGCTAATGGTGAAAGAAAACATTATCGTGAGGATTCCTGCATACACTAGATAAGAAATTCGAAGGCGTATCTATGTGAGATCTGCCAAACTGGATTAGGCCAGCGTGCTGGAATACGACCTACGCCCGTTATTAATAACCTATCCTGATCCGTTTTTTACCAAATCGAGATTGAAAAAACAAAACACAATTGTGTTCTTGACATGTTTTTGGTACACAAGTGACAATTGTGTTTTGTTTTTTCAATCTCGATTTGGTAAAAACGGATCAGGATAGGTTATTAATAACGGGCGCTAATCAATCACTCTCGTGTGATACTAGGTTCGTGCCCCTGTGGTGGGAACGTAATGATCTATTTACACACATCCGGGCCGTCTCCGGAACGTGTCAGGGAAAAAATATAATTCCATACGTTTTCTATGGATTCGTTCACACACGTTGTTATGACGACGACGTATTGTTTTCCCTCCTGACGGGCCACGGCCCGGATCTGTGTAGATAGACGTTAAAAGGGTTGATGGTGATAGTCGATTTGATTTCTTTTTGCCTCTGTTCTGCCCATGGAATTACGTTCTACCACTATAAGAGGACCTTGCTATACATTCAAGTTTGGTTGGTATCAAGGACCTCTATTAAATTGGTCAATCATTTGTCTTGAAAACAAAAGTTTGTAATGCTTAACAATTTGTGGTAGGTATTTTAAATATGGAATACCTACATGGAGGAAATTGTTACTAATTAATATTTCCACTTACGTATGTTAGGTTATCATTTTAATGTTAAATTATATTGCAATTATATACTAGAGGCTGTCCGCGACTTCGCATGCATTTACCGTCATATCTTGACAAACTTTATTATCATTTTAATTGTTATAGGTGGAGCATCCGCCATTTAGGCCTATCATCTGCCAGTGCTTTGACTTTTTGATACGACATCTTAAAAGTTGTGTGTCGGCAGGGTGTCAATGGCAATTTTTGACAAATTTGGTATTCTGCTAAACAATGGCTTACACTGATTGCAACCAAATGTGTCAAATTACATTAACATTCTCGTTGATACTCTGCCGACACACAACTGATAATATTGTTAAATTAGTAGACTTGGGCCCCAGTTCAGTGGTTTTTGCTGGCAAAATAAGAAATTCCTAGTCATTGTCTTGCTATTGTCACAAACATTGACATTTAGACTGTAGCATATACAAAGACCTTTATTTTATGATAATACTTGCATTGGGGAAATACGTTTGCTTGATGCGTTCTGCATTATTACTTTAAATCATTTATATTATAATACATTTCCTGTAAACACGTTCACAAATTGTCATTCAAAATGAATTCACTTTTGATTAATTTGTGCAAAATGTTCGTTTTCATCGATTTGTTTGTTACACAGTGTTTTGGTAAGTTTTTTTAATATTTATTTTGTTTTCGGATATAGATTAATCAAACAATAGGTACCTATGTCTCCACCAGCGCGCTTCTTCATCTTGCGTTTTCATTTGAAACATGCCCGAAACCATAGCGCATACAATAAAGCACGCCCCAAAAAAACTTGTCAAACAGAAAAAAACAGCTCTTGAAGCAAAACGAACAGAAAATTGAATAACAAGCTGAACATGAAAACGAAAACGAAAGCGCGCTGGTGGAGATATACCTCAACTCGAGTTTTTTACCCGTTGCATGAAATTACATTAAAGATATTCCATTAAAATATTAACCAAAACTGTCTTTATCAAAGTATAACTTTATATAGCGCTTTATAAGATTTTACCAATTGACAGGCCAGTTAGCGTAGTCGGTAGTGAGTCTGCCTCATACACACGGGTCGCGGGTTCGATCCGGTTAACAAACATTTGTGTGATGAGCATAAATGTTTGTTCCGTGTCTGGGTGTTATATATTTATCTATGAATGTTTATCAGTCCCTGATACCCATAGTACAGGATTTGCCTAGTTTGAGGTCAGGTGACCGTATGTGAAATGTCCCCCAATATTTATTTATTTATAATTTAAGTTAATATTGATGAGAACTATCGATTTTTGGAGGTTTGATTTAATGGCTGCCATTTAAAAAAAGGAATCGGTAAGCCAAAATCTTCATACCTCTTCTCGAACCGTCGGCGTCGATTTAGTATGAAAATATAAACCACGCTAGGATGTAGACATTATACGTCAAACTAGAGGTTACTGAACCTTCATCGCTCGCTGCATGTATACGTATATACGTCATACGGCGGCAAGATGCATCGGCTATGCATTGCGCACGCGTCTCTCACGCGCTCGGCGGACGCGCGCATCATATGTGAGAGATACATACATACATATCCGTCCCGCCCCTCTCCCATCGGGGTAGGCAAAGACCACTTCCTTCCACTTGCTACGATCCAAACACATTTCTTTCGCCTCATCCATATTCATCAATCGCCTCATACATGTTCGTCGGTTTAGGCCGTGGCCCCAGTAGGCACACTGTTAGAGTCTGACTAGTTTGCGGCGAATCGATTTAGTACGCCCTTACGTATATATTTGAAATGGAGTGTCCACAATCAGCTAGTATTCGCTCACTGTACGCAGTTTGCAGCGTTACGCGCGCTGACTATCTCAGACAGCGGCCGACTCCCACCAAAACCGGTGATTTCATTGATTTGAGTTTGCAGCTAACTCAAATTTCAGTTCGCCACTTTGCGGCACACTCAGACGGCCGCTAACAGTTTGCCTACTGGAGCCACGGCCTTAGGGTACTTCTGACTTGGCCTTTCTGTAACAAGTCCCTGAAGTGATCGAGGCATGGAGGATGCCTAAACAACAACATATTTAAAATTTTCAGGAATAAACATCAATACATTTCCACTGATACCACCAAATTATACAGTGTATTTTGAACCTTACATAATGATTATACGGTACAGTTGTTACGTTGACGAACCTTTACCGTATGATTTGATGATGCGGTGGTACATAAAAACTGGTGACAGTGAGTAATTATTTAGTATGTAATTATTTAATATACTTAATCATATTTCTCTTATAAAATAGCTGAATATGTGCTGAATATAATGGTATCTACACACTAAGCGCCAAAACACACGGTGAAACGCAACTGAATCTGCTAGTTACTTTTGAGTTGCATTGCAGTTTCTGCTATAGACTTCCTTAGAAAACCACACATGACGCAACTAGTTTGAAACGTTTCGTTTCAGTTGCAATGAAACTCAAAAGTAACTAGCAGTTTTGTTGCATTTGCGTTTCACCGTGTGTTCTGCGTCTAAAGCCGCCGGGCCGGCGGCGCAACCCGCTGGTTTAGGCTGGCGGCTTTTGACCGCTGCCATTTGTATAACGTCGCTGCCGGCATGATCGTAGTAGTCGCCGGCCTAGGCTGTGGTTTGAAGACAGAAAAATACTTTTTGGAGTACTCAGGTCGAATGGTCACATTAACTGTTATAGAATCTACACACCAAAGCCGCCGGCGGCGCGGCGACTAACGTCATTTTCAAACATTTTCGATGTCATTTTTTTTACCATACCATTAATTTTTCTAGTTTTTACGTGACTGGTAAAATCTTCGTCTTTATCTAACAAATATGTGACAAAGGTGATGGACAGAGGTAGAAATAGGTTTCAAATTCTTGTATCTCTACTGACACTATATTAACTTATATATTTTTTCAGATGTAGAATACGTGAAGGACATCCCAAATAATGAATATATCGAAGTGTGGTTAATGATGAGAGATATATTTCATGATTCGTACCTTTTTTGTGCTGTGATACCAAGGTCTCAAGCAAACAAAATTGGTCCGGTCAATATCTTATATCAGACTAATGAAGTACATTTACTTGCTTATACAATTGCTAAAGATGGAAATGATTACTACGAAGGTACTTGATCAATACCATATTTTAGTTACCATAGCACCGTTAACCGTTGGAGTAAGGCGCTGTCTTCACGAGCGGGAGAATCAGCCAAAGATAGATCACAGTGGCGTGTAATAGGAGAGGCCTATGTCCAGCAGTGGACTGTAACAGGCTGATGATGATAAATGATGATGAAAAAGAGGTCATAATTTCACATCTTTTTTTTTTACAAAAATATAACAATCAAATCTGATTTTTCCCTGACACTGGTTTCATAACTTGGTAAAAGAAATAACCATTTCGTTTCTGAATTACAGATCAACCAGAAAACATCATGGATGAACCAAACGAATTGAAGAATGTAAACATTACAAATCCTGAAATCGGTTTGCTCAGAAAATATGACTTTAAAAGAAATCGTGGTCATTCTACTTGGGTTTTATTTGGAAGCAATTTAGCTAGCGTCTTTTTGGTGTTGTCCATTTTGGGCATAATTTATTACATTAACAAAAGAAGAGCTTCGACAGCTGAGCAGGCTACTTTAAATGTAAGTAAGTATTGAAAACATAAAATGGCGATTAAGAATTCATAAATACCGGCCGCGACTTGATAAGCGTTTATCGTTATATCTTGGAAAACTTACTTAATAACTTAAAATAACATAGTCTATGTGAAATAGTGATGTGCAAGCTATAGTACTGCAAAGTTTCATCAAAATCTGTTCAGTGGTTTTGCGTAAAAGTGTGGCAAATATCTCGTCCATTCATCCATCGTCACAAACATTGACAGAAGAAGTATTATTCAGTGATCCACTCTCAACTTAATAAATCACAAAGAAGTTAAGGACGTAAAAATATAACATAATTATATTTTTTGCAGGTTCAATTCAACCGCGATTCTGAATATGCATACATTCCGATTGACATTCTTCCTTTATACGAAACGAAAGCTTTAGCTGCAGAAAATAAGAAACATAATAACAGATTGGCGCCTCCTTTACCTAAAAGAACTACTTGTGCCTAAAACATAGATAGAATAAGTTAAAGAAATAAACTTAAGACCTAGAACACACGGTGAAACGCAACTGCAACGCAACTGAAACATTTTTTAGTTGCATTGAATTTTCTGCTATAGACTCCTTTAGAAAACCACACACGATGCAACTGAAACGAAACGTTTCAAACTAGTTGCAACTCCAAAGTACCTAGCAGTTTCAGTTGCGTTGCAGTTGCGTTTCACCGTGTGTTCTGGGCCTAAGAGCACTTCTGCACCTGCGGGTGACAGGCAGCGGGCAGATGAAATAAAGGCCAAAACACACCGGATGCGTATGCGTTGTGTATGCGTAGACGTATGGGTACCTTTGAGTTGTAATGTATGGAACTGTCACCGCTTACGTCTACGTCTGCGTCTACGTTACGCATACGCATCCGGTGTGTTTTGGCCTTAAGAGTCGTGGTAAAAATGCGGACCCAAGTCTGCTAATATAAAATATCTTCACTTGTGTGTCGGCAGAGTTACAATGAGAGTGTCAATGTTATTTTTTGACACTTTTAGTCAAAAAGTGCCATTGAAACTTTGCCGACACACAACTAGTCTAGTCTGTCGTTTTTGATAGATTTGGCGCAACTACATTACGTCAACTGCGCGCATAATTTCAATTAACCGTTAGTGCGTAAGAAGCGGTTCTATATAAAGCTGTCTTTTGATTGACACGCTGAACTGCAACAGCAGGTGCAGAAAAGCTCTTAGGCCCGGTTTTTCAATTGTCGGTTAAAACTTATTCCTAGGAATATTTTAAACTTAGGTTTATCTGTTAGTTAAATTTTATGGTTACTATTGAAAACCGGGTCTTAATCAAATATTTTGCGGTCTTTACTTCTGTGTTCGGTTATTAAATTGTAATATAGGTAAGAAAGTAGTATTATTAATAATACTATAGTATAGGTAATATAGATACTTTGTATTAGTACCTATATGTAGGTAACAATAAAGGTAAAATACTTTATTGAGAAAATAAGAAGTTCTCAACGTCGGAAAATAAAAACTAAAAATAAGAACTACATACAATTCATGCTTTTATTTCAAAAAAATAAAAACAAAATAAAGCAGAAATCTAAAACATAAGGTATTTATTATTTTATAGCGTTATTTATTATGAATCATAAATTAATATCATGAAAGATAAGTGGTCTCTGCCTACCCCAATGGGAGAGAGGTGTGACAGATATACATGTATGTATATGTTACGGGCAATGTGATTAATGCGGGCTGTATGCATAATGCCCGGGCATTATGAATAATGCCCAAAGACCATTGGGCAATTTGATAATAATAGTCCGTTAACTTGATAATTGTAGGTTGCGATAATTTTATAGCCGCCAAATTTTTAAAACGTTGTCAGAGACATATTAGTGGACAATTTATTTAGAAATTTTAGGTCACTGCTTTAGGTAGAATTTAGGTTTTTGCATTTTTAGCAACTAAGATTATTGAAGGAGAGTAAGAGAGTAGTAGAGTTGTAGTTATTGAGTAAATAATCTGGCATCTCGTATGTTATGTTATTAAGTACCTCAATACAATTAAGTTTATAGAAACTACGTATGTGCTGCATACCTAAAGGAAAAAAATCTTTTAATTTCGGCATAATAAGAAATTTTTAATTTCTAATTTTAATGACGTAAAACTTACTACTTATGACCTCAATCTTCCTGTGAAATGTTAGAAAATTTAACCTAGTGACTTTATAATAATTAGGTACCCTTTTTGATATTATTAGGGTTAATACTTTTTTTCACTTATGCAATTTCATAATGAAAGTGTAAAAACTACTGTACCAAAAATTTGAACTCAACTTTACGGCAACAAACCGGCGGTGGCGCAGGGGGCGTACGTAAATTTGGGACTAAGCAAATGTCCAAAGTTTATAAAAAGAAAAAAAATGAAATTGAAAAAAATCTTTTAATCCTGTAGGTTAGGTTTGACAACACTTTTGACAGGTCATTTTTTAAAGTAAATGCTAGATACGCAAGAGTGCCCCCAGAGAAGAACATAGCAAGAAACTCTGGGTTGCTCTTTTCAATTTAAGTTTTACAAATTCTTAGGCTGAAACACAGAAACAAACATTAAAATTTACATTTCAATAGAGCTTAAATCAATGAACAAATAATAAAAAAATTGCCCCTGCAATATCCAGAACAAGGTATAGGTAAGTAAATGGGAAGCTGAAAAGTGAAAGGCTTAGCTTGATAGAATCCGCATAGGTACATGACCGGCATTACAGCACCACCTTTACACAGGTCTCAACGATGTGCCAGCCAACCAAAAAAGGGTTTTTCCACGTATTTTAGGGAATTAGTATTTTAGGGTAACCAGCGCATGTCACTCTTTGACCAATTAGAGTCCGGAATGGCCTAACCTAAACTAAAACTCAACTTAACCTATGAAGAAATGATGAGATTTTTAAGTGTCATAATACCTACACATTTATTTGACTTTCAGTTAGGTTTAGGTGGGATAAGGTTTCATTGTAAAATAAAAAAAGTACTGAAACACGTTTATTAGCACTTTGCCCAATAGGTGACGGGCATTATGCATAATGCCTAATTGTATAGTATTTATCACATTGCCCAATTAATCACATTGCCCGTAACATATATAAGAAAGATAAGGTTCTCCATAATAACTATAAAATAGTCAAAAAAAATTATATAACTATGTCTTTATTTAAAAACTGAATTCACTCTAGTATGAAAGTAGGATATAATGGGGACGTTAAAAGAGCTGATGGTGGGTGATGAATTCACATTTAAGGGCGATCCGGCAGTGGTCGTCTTGCGTTGCAGTCTTGTAGTTTCTTGTTTTGAGCCATTAATGCTTTTGCATCATAGAATGGGATTGAATCTACTGGCTCGTAAAGAAATTCAGATTTAGTACGGGTTTCCTCCTGAAATTATTAAAATAAGTATTAAAAACTAGATAAGCCAAACCTTTTTATTTTAAAAAATTCAGACTGCGTTAAAAATACTTTGTTTTTTATTCTGATGTACATACATACTAGTGGTCTATCTAAAAAGATCCGGGCCGTACCCGAGACGTGTTCGGGCCGTGGCCCGTCAGGAGGGAAAACAATACGTCGTCATGAATATCATTCAAAATATCATTCCAAACATTTTCTATGGATTCGTTCACACACGTTGTCACGACGACGACGTATTGTTTTCCCTTCTGACGGGCTACGGCCCGGATACGTCCCGGGCATGGCCCGGATTGTGTAAATAGACCTAAACATGTCTTCTATACCTTTTGGTAAGTACTTACTTACATTTTGAGCTTTTACATTTTCTAACTTCTTCTTATAGATTTTATAAGAGATGAGAACTACCACCAAAATTAATATGATACAAGCAATATTGGTTCCAATTATATGAACCCATGTGAAACTTCCAGAATTACTTTCTGTGGAAACATATTCTTCTATTATTGGTTCAGAGTTGGTGTAAGAAAATGGTTTTGATGCTGTAAAGAAAATGAAAAGACATTAGAGCTCCACACATAAACACGACACGACGCGTCGTCGTTTCAGCTTGGAGCCCTAAATGTCTATCTAAAGGTATCTAAAGGCCGTGCCCGAGACGTATCCGGGTCGTGGCCCGTCAGGAGGGAAAATAATACGTCGTCATGACAAAGTGTTCGGGCCGTGCCCGGGACGTGTCAGGGAAAAAATATCATTCCATACATTTTCTATGGATTCGTTCACACACGTTGTCATGACGACGCGGACTTATTGTTTTCCCTCCTGACGGGCCACGGCCCAGACACGACCCGGGCACGGCCCGGATCTGTGTAGATAGACCTTTAGGTATATTGAATATAGTAAAGTCAATTAAAATTTGTTTAGTGATTTTTACATGAAAGAAAAACATAGATATTTAAATCTATTCATCCATCCATCGGGACGAGCTTTGTCATTTATAATATAAATAGGATACTATGTATGTATAGAAAAAAAAACTTACTTGAAGATTCAGTTTTAGCATCCTCCTGACATTTCAATTTCGTCGTCGACAGCATTTTTATATCAAAAGTCTTAGTTATAAAATATATAGGTGGCGATTTTATACTTGCTTCACTAACAACAGCGCAATATATACTTGTATTATGTAAATCCTCATCTAAATACAAGTTTAGGCGGTAGTGTTTATAATCTTGTTGAATATTTTCAACGTTTAGAAGTGGAACTGTAAAAATAAAATTATTACTGCCCGCGACTTCGAATGCATTTATCGTCGTATCTTGAAAATACATCATGATATCTCAAAATTATATAGCCTATGTCTTATTCTGATATATAAGCTACAATATCGCCAAGTTTCATTAAAATCTATTCAGTGGTTTTTACGTGATAAAGTAACAAACATCCATCAATCGGTACAAACATTGACATTTATAATAGTTACTACAGGCTGCCCGCGACATCGAACGCATTTATCGTCGTATCTTGAAAATACATCATGATATCTCAAAATTATATAGCCTATGTCTTATTCTGATATATAAGCTACAATATCGCCAAGTTTCATTAAAATCTAATCAGTGGTTTTTACGTGATAAAGTAACAAACATCCATCAATCGGCACAAACATTGACATTTATAATAGTTACTAGAGGCTGCCCGCGTATCTTAAAAATACATCATAATATCTCAAAATTATATAGCCTATGTCTTATTCTGATATATAAGCTACAATATCGCCAAGTTTCATTAAAATCTATTCAGTGGTTTTTACGTGATAAAGTAACAAACATCCATCAATCGGCACAAACATTGACATTTATAATAGTTACTACAGGCTGCCCGCGACATCGAACGCATTTATCGTCGTATCTTGAAAATACATCATGATATCTCAAAATTATATAGCCTATGTCTTATTCTGATATATAAGCTACAATATCGCCAAGTTTCATTAAAATCTATTCAGTGGTTTTTACGTGATAAAGTAACAAACATCCATCCGTCCATCGGCACCAACATTGACATTTATAATAGTTACTAGAGGCTGCCCGCGTATCTTGAAAATACATCATGATATCTCAAAATAAAATAGCTTATGTGTTATTTTGATGTTCAAGCTTCAATATTGCCAAATTTCATTAAAATCTATTCAGTGGTTTTTACGTGATAAAGTAACAAACATCCATCAATCGGCACAAACATTGACATTTATAATAGTTACTACAGGCTGCCCGCGACATCGAACGCATTTATCGTCGTATCTTGGAAATACATCATAATATCTCAAAATTATATAGCCTATGTCTTATTCTGATATATAAGCTACAATATCGCCAAGTTTCATTAAAATCTATTCAGTGGTTATTACGCGATGAAGTAACAAACATCCATCAATGGGCACAAACATTGACATTTATAATAGTTACTACAGGCTGCCCGCGACATCGAACGCATTTATCGTCGTATCTTGGAAATACATCATAATATCTCAAAATTATATAGCCTATGTCTTATTCTGATATATAAGCTACAATATCGCCAAGTTTCATTAAAATCTATTCAGTGGTTTTTACGTGATAAAGTAACAAACATCCATCAATCGGTACAAACATTGACATTTATAATAGTTACTACAGGCTGCCCGCGACATCGAACGCATTTATCGTCGTATCTTGAAAATACATCATGATATCTCAAAATTATATAGCCTATGTCTTATTCTGATATATAAGCTACAATATCGCCAAGTTTCATTAAAATCTAATCAGTGGTTTTTACGTGATAAAGTAACAAACATCCATCAATCGGCACAAACATTGACATTTATAATAGTTACTAGAGGCTGCCCGCGTATCTTAAAAATACATCATAATATCTCAAAATTATATAGCCTATGTCTTATTCTGATATATAAGCTACAATATCGCCAAGTTTCATTAAAATCTATTCAGTGGTTTTTACGTGATAAAGTAACAAACATCCATCTATCGGCACAAACATTGACATTTATAATAGTTACTACAGGCTGCCCGCGACATCGAACGCATTTATCGTCGTATCTTGAAAATACATCATGATATCTCAAAATTATATAGCCTATGTCTTATTCTGATATATAAGCTACAATATCGCCAAGTTTCATTAAAATCTATTCAGTGGTTATTACGCGATGAAGTAACAAACATCCATCAATCGGTACAAACATTGACATTTATAATAGTTACTACAGGCTGCCCGCGACATCGAACGCATTTATCGTCGTATCTTGGAAATACATCATGATATCTCAAAATTATATAGCCTATGTCTTATTCTGATATATAAGCTACAATATCGCCAAATTTCATTAAAATCTATTCAGTGGTTTTTACGTGATAAAGTAACAAACATCCATCAATCGGCACAAACATTGACATTTATAATAGTTACTACAGGCTGCCCGCGACATCGAACGCATTTATCGTCGTATCTTGAAAATACATCATGATATCTCAAAATTATATAGCCTATGTCTTATTCTGATATATAAGCTACAATATCGCCAAGTTTCATTAAAATCTATTCAGTGGTTTTTACGTGATAAAGTAACAAACATCCATCCGTCCATCGGCACCAACATTGACATTTATAATAGTTACTAGAGGCTGCCCGCGTATCTTGAAAATACATCATGATATCTCAAAATAAAATAGCTTATGTGTTATTTTGATGTTCAAGCTTCAATATTGCCAAATTTCATTAAAATCTATTCAGTGGTTTTTACGTGATAAAGTAACAAACATCCATCAATCGGCACAAACATTGACATTTATAATAGTTACTACAGGCTGCCCGCGACATCGAACGCATTTATCGTCGTATCTTGGAAATACATCATAATATCTCAAAATTATATAGCCTATGTCTTATTCTGATATATAAGCTACAATATCGCCAAGTTTCATTAAAATCTATTCAGTGGTTATTACGCGATGAAGTAACAAACATCCATCAATGGGCACAAACATTGACATTTATAATAGTTACTACAGGCTGCCCGCGACATCGAACGCATTTATCGTCGTATCTTGGAAATACATCATAATATCTCAAAATTATATAGCCTATGTCTTATTCTGATATATAAGCTACAATATCGCCAAATTTCATTAAAATGTATTCAGTGGTTTTTACGTGATGAAGTAACAAACATCCATCAATCGGCACAAACATTGACATTTATAATAGTTACTAGAGGCTGTCCGCGACATCGAACGCATTTATTGTCGTATCTTGGAAATACATCATGATATCTCAGAATTATATAGCCTATATCTTATTCTGATATATAAGCTACAATATTGCCAAATTTCATTAAAATTTATTCAATGGTTTCTACGTGATGAAGTAACAAACATACATTGACATTTATAAAACATTGACATTTATAAAAACGAATATTTATAGGATAAGGACTACCTGTCACGCCTCTTTCCTATCGAGGTAGGCAGAGATAACTTCTCTTCACTTGCTACCATCCAAACACACATCATTCGAGTAGAGGTAAAAAAACACCATATCACATAATACACTACACATACTTGTATCTAGGTACGTAGGTATACATATCTGACTCTTCTCTTTCCTATCGGGGATAGGCCTAAACCGCTTCTCTCCACTTCATCATCATCATCATGTCAGCTTATGGACGTCCACTGCTGGACAAAAGCCTCCCTCACGGATCACCACAACGACTGGTCTTGCGCTGCCCACATCCAACGGTTTCCAGCGACTTTAACCAAGTCGTCAGTCCAACTTGTTGGAGGCTTTCCCACACTGCGTCGTCTCTCCACTTGCTACGATTCAAACACACTCTTTTCGCTTCATCCACATTAATATATGTAAGAAAATACTGTAAACTGCGTAAAGCGGGCCACACACCACTAGGTTATGCCTGACGGTTATTAACTAATAACTGAACACGTGTATTAAAATTTTGCTTGCGCAGGAAAAAAAAATCATACACACGTTCAGTTATGCTTGCAAAGTTCAACTGTGCAAGCATAACCTAGCGTGTTTGGCCCGCTTTACATTCGTTCTCTTTCGGCGTCTTACAGTCAGTTTGGTTTAAACACGGCCTTATGGAGAGGCGCGTCGCTATATCATTGGCTTCTATTATCTTTGCGCCTGCGCCACCGCAGTGTAAACTGATCTTAAATGAACTTACGGTTATTTGATCTATCTATATACCAACGCATAAGATGGCCAGGTTTTAGCGCTTGATTAGTAAAACAGGTATAGGACATGAAGAGACCCGGTTCGAATATAATTGTTTTGTTAAAAGGTATTTCTGGTTTGGTATACAGTTCTAATTCACCTGAAACATGAAAAGGGGGTTATAAAAAGGGGGTACTTACGTATACTCACCCGAAAATCGAATAACTGACATTGAAACTGAAAAACTTTTAAAAAAATAGTATTTTATTCAGTAACGATTATAAACAATTTACTTCAACATCGGTATGCTAAAAAGTTTAAAAATAACTTGAAACATCGACCCATGCTACAAAAAAATACTAAGATTTTATAATCCTGCAATTAGTTTGTGACGTAATTTAATCCATCTCCTTTAATTTGATTTATAACAAATTCGAATATATCAAGTCAGATATTCGTTAGACCATCTCCATTTTTATAGATTTTATACAGGTGTAACAGAAAGGGGGTATAATGCTGAAACACAGCGATAGTCCTCATGAAACTGAACAAACCTTCCCCAAGGAACATGGGTCGTAACTCGAAAAAACAAAATTCACCTCCCATTACAAAATGTCCGATTAGCTGATCGAGTAAGTATGGGCGATCCAAATTTTTTTTTTCAGTTACGAAGCGTGTTCCTTGGGAAAAGTTGTTCAGTTTTACGAGGACTATCGCTGTGTTTCGGCATTATACCCCCTTTCTGTTACACCTGTATAAAATATATAAAAATGGAGATAGTCTAACGAATTTCTGACTTGATATATTCGAATTTGTTTTCTATTACACCCTGTATAGATGAAACAAAATAAAAAAACATTGTTATTCTTTAATGTTCTTTTTTGTGTAAATGTTTGTACATTCTCACATTCATTTGTTCTTACGTCCTTCGACACAAATTATTACACGTTGAAAATATTAAGAGAATTGGATTAATATTTATTTCCCCAAATATAGTTGGGAACAAACGTTTGGCCAAATTTTAGTTATTTTATGTAATTATGTAATCAGCGATTAAATCATGAATAAAATATAAAATTAAAATTAATAATATTTTCTGTGAAACTCTTTAGTAATTTGAGGAAAAGGTTAATTTAATAATATAAGGTGACTTTAAATTTGTGAACGATAGAAAAGGATATGCATGTACTCGTGATAATAAACAACTTTTACTATGGGGTCAAGGTCAAAATCTCAAAAAAAAAGCTGGTGTATTTTGTATGGGGAGTTCAAAAATTTTTGAATGATTTCGACCTTGGTCCCATAGTAAAAGTTGCTTGTTATCACAAGTACACGCATATCCTTTTCTATCGTTCACTAATTTAAAGTCACCCTGTATAAAAGTACTTTTATTATAAATTTATTATTTTAAATAAAGTAATATAAAACAACTTACCGTTAACACTGTAACATATTTTGAATAAACTTATAAAAATAAAACATAATTTAAATAAAACTCGAAAGGTATGCATTTTGCGACTAACTTAAAACAACTAGAAAATTAAAATAAAGTTCATAATAGTTAAGGTAAATTTTGTATCTATAGGTATTTTCCATTCCGCATTTTCCTTTTTGTATTATAATGAATTATTTATCTCACTTGTATTTATACATTTATAAATAAAACACAGCCAAGTTCAATAATTATTCTTCAAAGAAAATAAGATTCTTTCAAACAGTAGGTGATATTTTTTTCTAAAAATACTCAGGTTTTTAAAACTTATAATCTACTAATAACTAATAATAATTTTTAAAACTAATATCATGTATCTATAGTTTTAAAAACCTTAATATGGTAATAAAATCATAATCAATGGCTATTTGCTTTTTTTTTCAATTATTATTTTTTACTTTTTCATTTCAATGTACCTTACAGATTAGAACGTAATACAAGATTGCCAGACACCTATTTATTGTTATAGGTATTTGGAAACAGCATTTTATTTAAAAGTTTATGCTTTCTACACCAAAGCCGCCGGCAAGCAGCCGGGTTAATCCGGCGGCTTTACGTCATACGAATGGCAGCTGTCAAAAAAGTCGGCGGCTTTGGTGTGTAGATACCATAACACAACTGTGAAATTTTTAATGCATAAACTAGATTAATGAAAAGTGTCTTTACACTCTTTTTTTGTGGTTATTGTATGAAAGAGTAACAGACATCAGTAGTCATAAACATTGACGTTTTAATATTGAAAATGTTAAATTATTGCATCGGTTAATTAGAACTTGGCTAGCTTCTCTGCTGCGTCGCCATTACATTGTTACAGGTTTTCTGACAATCACGCTCTTTACAAGGTCACATAAACGCATTGTTCTGAAATTTCCTGTTAAAAACTATGAGTCATTTTTGTATGATTACCATTAAGGTAATATTTGATCACCATTTCATGATCACATATGAAAGAGGTTAAAATAAACTAAGTACCTATATGAAATGTCACATTCTCCCTTTTTGAAGCACGTAGGCATGTTAATTTCTGTTTTTGTATCTTTTATGCATTTAATTTGAATTTGATAATATTTACATCTTATTTTAAAACATGTTCCGTGATCTTTAAATTTTTTTTAGATTAAATGTATCAGGGGCGTGTCAAAAGAGTTCTAATGGCATTTTCTTTTTTTTTTAAATATTATTTGTTTTTTTTTTGGCTATGTCAAAAATGCTATAGACACTCTGCCGCCACACAACTGAGGCTATTTTAAATTAGCGAACTTGGGCCTCTTTATAAAATTGTTGCAATTCAAATAAGCATTTTCTTAAACAATAACGTTTGAAAACTCGAGAATTTCCACAAACATTTCAATGACAACGTTTCGATTTTCAATTCCGTGTTGCGACAAAAGAATTGTAAATTCTTGTACTTTGACGCTGAGAATAATATCGCAGATATTTGACTCAAGATCTTGACTTTCAATTGAGTGTATGAATTTATTTATGTTTGCCCGAGACCCTCTTTTGTGGGACACTTATAGTCCAGTCGGAATAGACTAAAAAGTTTCAAATATTTAGTTTAATAATGTTACTTACTTTTTTTTCAAAATTCTAGAACATTGTTATTTACATTCTAGAACTCGGGTTCTTTTAATCAAAATACAATTAAATTAACGAACATACTTTTTATTTGAATTTTATATCAAAAAAGCTTAAGTAGTTATTGTTACATTTGATATTTTTAATGGCAGCTGTATTATTGTTGTTGTCTTATATGTATATTTACACTTACTATGGATCATAAAAGCATTGTTCAGTTGTATTCATCTGCAATTTACAATAAAATACCAGCCAAGTGCGAGTCGGACTCGGGCACCAAATAATTCAAAATTATCTATAAAAAGATAAAACAAGAAAGTCTAAAATGTGCTTACAAAATGTACCTATTTTGATTAATATTATTTTTAATTTCAATAGATCACAAAATATCAATCAATTTTCCTAATTCACCCGGCCTATAACAAATGCGATAAATCTTTCATTTTACACACTGGATCTCGTTAGGTTTTTATTGAAACAGTGGGCTCTTAATCTTATTTCGGCAAACACGTGATGTAGATGTCAAGATGGTTCCGGTGGGTGGGCTCGTGGTGGGCTTAGATACAAAATTTATTGTTTCAGAAAAATACTTTTCTATTTTTCGTAAAAAATATTCTAAAGGCCAAAACACACTAGGTGCGTTTGCGTAGACGTATGCGTACCTCTGAGTTGTAATGTATGGAACTGTCACCGCTTCAGTAACGTAAACGTAGACGCAAGCGGTGACAGTTCCATACATTACAACTCAGAAGTACGCATACGTCTACGCATACGCATCTGGTGTGTTTTGGCGTTTAGTAAAAGACGTTTTCCTCTTTCATTAGGAGGATAAGTAGTCATGTTTTGTAACTTTTGTGACTCGCTTAAAGGAATAATAAGGAATAATCCTACTATCATTATAAATGACAATTTTTGTGCCGATGGATGAGTAAAATGTTTGTTACTCTTTCACGCAAAAACTACTCAACAGATTTTGATGAAACTTGGTTATATTGTAGATTATACTTCAGAATAATCTAATCTAATCTAGCCACTTGCTTGTCCCAATGCTGGGCAGAAGCCTCTGACCTCATTCACCATGATTTTTTGTAGCGGGCTTTCTCCGCCTAGATAATCAAGAAGGTATCAAAAAGAAAGAAGAATACATAAGTTATATTATTTTAAGATATTGTGTAAGTTCCAAGATATGGCGATAAATGCGTACGAAGTTTATATGTTTTAATACTTCTATTCAATGTTTTGGTTCAGAGAGAAGGAAGTGGTCTCGCTCATAGCAGGTAGAAACCACTTCTCTCACTTGCTATGATCTAATTACACACCTTAACCCTGCTTGTAGGTGCACCGGACATCTACCGGAAAAAACAGCTGCCATATTTTTTTTTCTGGATGGATATTCGGTGCGTGTACACACGTCCATTATTAACTATGCACCACCGCGTAACGGACAAAATTGAAGTCTACAAGTGCTCTGACTTGGCTCAATTGCCTTATTAACCTACTTATTGTGTAAGTACTTAGTAATTTTCTTTAAAAAAATTGTAATAAAGGTGGCAAAAGTCCAACAAAAAATAAATTAAAAATTTCTAACATCACCTACCAACGCTTCGAAATTCAAACTCTATAATTAAAGTGTAGAAACAGCAATATATTCTTGCATAAAACGGTGACCATCCGTGCCTGGAAGCCATTTGTCAACCGCCATATGCCTCCGACACAACCTGGCCAATATCTCGGTTTAAAAACTGTAGTTAGGCTCTAACTTTATGACCCTACTCATTATAGTTAGTGATTAATTGCTCAGAAACAACCGCTAGTTTAGTGTTTTGATTTTAGTTGTTATTTATATCGTGTTTGTTTTGTAGGGTGTTTTAAATGTTTTATGGCACTATTTATTTACTCATTTAAGAGGTTTGCCAACAGGAAACAAACACCTTTTATATTAGCTTGTTATATTATACCACTGCTGGGCAAAGGCTTTCGGCGCATCGGTTTTCTCTATCTCCGGCAAGTTCTCTTACGTGCTAAAAATATCACAGGTAAACAGGACTACATGCTTACACAATTACAGGCAAAAAATATGTACCAAAGTACCAAAGCATATGCTTAAGCATATTAAAAAGTTACTTATTATACATACAAATACGTCACGCATCTCTCCCATTGGGGTAGGTGTTTATTTATTGTATTATAATGATAATAATATTGCAAAATGTGGATACAATTATTATAAATGACAACAAAGAAATAAGTACTTACCAAAATATGTATTATATTACTCGCTTAAAAGTACCTCACAAAATAGTTAGGTAGTTACCGTACCTATTTTGACGATAAAAATATAGTTATCTCCTATAACACGACCATTTGTG
The DNA here is from genome assembly GCA_947563765.1 of Anarsia innoxiella. Lineage (NCBI taxonomy): Eukaryota > Metazoa > Arthropoda > Insecta > Lepidoptera > Gelechiidae > Anarsia > Anarsia innoxiella. Next base: position 2,111,435 of record OX387399.1, read on the forward strand.
TATTCACAAAAGATTTAAACCAAAGATCTGTTGGACAACATGTTTGAATTTCCTTCGAAACGAAAAGACACCATTGGGATTGGTTTGTGGATTTTTAAAACACCTTGATGGTTTGTGCTTGAAAGTAACTTCAAAGAGCATGGAGAATATAACCACGTTACGTCTATCTGTGGAATTCGGGTTAAAAAGAAGCTGGGTGTACCTTTTGATTTATTTTGTAGCGTTACAAGGCTATGGATGTAGATAACGTGAAAGAGGTATTTGGATCGTGCATATGAAATGAAATGAAAAATCATTTTAATCCTGTAGGTTTCGACAACACTTAGAATGAGTCATTTTTAAAGTTAATGCTAGATTCGCAAGAGTGCAGTTTTCCCCAGAGAAGAACCTGGCAAGAAACTCTATAGGGTTGCTCTTTTCAATTTAAGTTTTACAAATCTCAGGCGTAATAGTAAGGGCGTTTTCAGAGGTTATCAGCGTTTAATACGCGCGTATATGGTCGTTTTTAGCATACGCGCCTATACGATCACTACAAACGCGCTTCAAAAAACCGAACGCGCGTATTCGGGCGTATACGCTCGAATCAGTGGTGCCGTGTCAGTATCAACATGGATTATACGAGCTGAGAAGCGCGTCAACGCTCGTGCGAGCAAAAGACGCGCATATTCGCGTTTCAAAAATTGAACGTATACGCGCCTATGAAATGCTAATCTGATAACGCTCAAAACGAAAGGAAGTGGTATCTTCATACCCCGATTGGAAAGAAGCGTGACAGAAACGAATGTATTGTTATACATATCCAAATCATTTGACCTGCGGTTTTATATCAAACGTCGAATCTCAAACGAGCCGCAGCTGCATGTTTATAGAGGTACATAAGAACGCTTAAATGGTACCCTCTCACATAATACGTACACCTAATTAAATTCGTCTAGACTAGACATACTCGAATCTAGTTATACATAATGAATTCAAGGTTAAAACAGAGCATGTTCACACATTTTGATTTCTTTTTAATACTTAGGTACTTAATTTTGTTGGATTTTCAAGTTCATTGTAAATATTTCAGACCGAAAACTGCTTGATTCTGTGATAAAATTAAATGACATTGTTATTAGGTACTATGTATAAATGCACAGTATGTATGTATTTCAGGTATTTCCATATGAATAAATGTGTATACCTATGTATTACTGTATTAGTCTGAATAAATGCTTAAAAAACCGCGTGCAGCCTCCAGTACAAACATAACCGCGATACATCGCGCGCCATCAACAAAATCTAATCACCAAAACAACTTACCAAAATAGCTTGTTTGTATCAACACAGCACTCAAATAAGCAAAGCTAAAGGTATGCAAACAGGATACAAAGTGGAGTGCTCTGAATCGGACATAAGTGATGATCCGAACGTGGTATGAATGCAATGGTGCTGTATGGGACGTATGCCAAATGCACCGCTGTTTCAAATGATTGGTGAGTATATGACCTTGAAAGGGATTTCTCTTTGAAGTAGAAAGCTGGGATGAGACAAAAGAGGATGTTGATTAAAATTCTCGAAAATGGTTGAAGAATGGGTTTTTTAACAGTTGGGCCACGATATACTTAAATAATCTTTATTTGGTTTACCTAGCACTTACAATAGAGTTTCCCGAAAGAAGCGAAGGGAGTGTGCTTGAATCGTGGCAAGTGGATTTAGGTAGTCTCTGTCTAACTTAATGGGAAAGATGCGTGACAGATGTTTAGATATGTATGTATGTATGTATATGTATATATATACATAGCACTTGAAATATGTTAATTTTTTTAAAATCTTGTTTAAAATCTTGTTTTTTAAAATCTAACGCTAGATTCGCATGGTAGCAATTTTCTCCAGAAAAGAATCTAGCAAGAAACTCTTTTGGGTTGTTCTTTTCAAATAAAGTTTTACAATTCTTATAAACATACATATACCTACTCATATTAGTATGAAGAACTATGAATAAATAAAAGAAAATCGACCCTGCAATGCTCAAAAAAAGCTAGATGTTTATTGGCAGCTAACAAGTTGGAAAACTATACCTAATACGTTGGAATACGATAAGTATTGACACGCAGAATTATTCCAAAGCTACCAAGGATCAATATCACAAAAAAAAAACTGAATAATTTAATGTTTATAAAGACTGCTTTAAAAAACTTTCCCTATTTATTAAGATTTCAATGGCGCAGACGACCTTTGTCATTCTTTGGTAATTTATAGGGACATTATTACAAGAATTTTAACGTTTAAATTATACTTCGGATATAAAATGATCACTATTAATTTTGAGCATTTTTGAGTACCTATAGAGGCCTTTGCCCAGCAGCGGGAGACAATAGTCTAATAAAAAATATATGGCATAGACTAAAAAATGTTTCTAAATGTTCTTATTATTATGAATTTTTGTTTAGACATTCCTACATACATATCCGTCAATCAAGTCTCTCTCTCATCGGGGTAGGCTGAGACCAAACAACAATACAAACACTTAATAGTACATTTTTATACAAGGGCGAAAGTACTTTATGACATTTAAGTGCCAAGATAGTTAGGCTTGAAATAAGGCTTACCTTTTTATAAAAAAAACCCGACTGCGATCAAAAACGTATTTTTAAAATTTCGATGTACGTAGTGTCTCACTGAAAATACGGATCTAACGAGTCCTCCCCAGCTAAAATCCTTCAAGCGGTTTAGGCTGTAGGGCATACCAAAGAATTATACAAACATACATACCCTTGAAAAACATAACCCTCTTTCTGGCGCAGTCGGGTGAAAATAAAGTGTCATATTTCAAATAATTGTAAATTATCCTACGAAACAAACATTATTTTACTTTAACTTTGATTTTGCTTAGGGCGTTGACAGAATGACATTTCATCCAAGGTGAATAGGTACAGTTTTTATTACGAATGCACGACTTAATTTATCTAGAATTTCATAGGATCCAATCTCAAGTCTAGTATTCTAATTAACTGAGAATTCTATCTAAAGATCAGAGAACTGACTTTAGTAAGATCTGACGAACTAATATACTCGCTGATTTCATATATTCAGATGTAAAGAGCAGACCTCAGATTATGTAAATTTTCTAAATAGATGCTAACGTTCTAAAATTGAGGGCTAGTTGTCGCTTGGTTTTTATTGGCAGTTATTACCAGAGAAAGGGGTTGAGTATTTAATATGAATCTATTCAAATCTTATTTTATTTGAAAAGTGCAACGTAACAGACTTTCTTGTTTGATTCTTCTCAGACGAAAACTGATATCTCGCAAATCAAGCATTAACTCATCTTTTTCACGTCATCTTTTTAAAAAAAGATGACGTATTTCAAGTGTTTTGAAGAAAAAAAAAGAAACAACAAATTTTATTTATTAAAACTTAAAAATTATATATCTTTATAATAAACTTAAAAACTATTTACAATAAATTATCCTACGAAAAAGATTAAAATGACTTTGACTTCTAGTCAAATCTGATCCGATTTGGAATCCACGCTCAATTTATAAATGTACTTAGGTACCTGCTGTAACCGACACTGAATCTATTTACATGTATCATCTGAAGATGATGAAAAATGACGGTGTTTGTTGCAATATTTGTGCACTAAAAGATAATGTTATTGATGTATCTGTTGTTGTTACGTAATCTAAGCGTCGAGCATGTTCGTACATGGTGCCAAGGGAATATCTTGGGTAAATTTATGCTGTGCACGTCCATGAGTTCATCTCAGCCCTTCTCAGGTGTTGACTGATGAAGTCTGACAGGGGAAACAATTGGTAAATTTGTACAAATATTGAGTGAAGTTTTTGCTTTTGTTTTTATAGTGACAGCTGTAGTACCTACTGTCTGAATTAAGATAGGTACCGAAAACTCCTATCGAAATCTTAGCTTACTAATTACTAACATTCTATAAATATTATTTATAAATGTCAATGTTTATGCCGATGGATGGATGGATAGATGTTTGTTACTCTTTCACGCAAAAACTACACAGATTTTGATGAAACTTAACATTATTGTAGCTTTCACATCAGAATAAAACATTGGCTATATTTTTTAAAGATATTGTTATATTTTCTAAGATATTACGTTAAATGTGTATGAAGTCGCGGGCTACTAGTGGCTACTCGTGTTCAATAAATAAATGAACACAAAAAAAATTAAAAAAATATATTTTTGCAATAAATAAATAAATAAAATATATTTATTCACAGCCAAACAATAGATAGGGATTCACAACAAAGGTAAAATGAGAAAAATTTTGATATGTGTGTGTGAATGGATAAAATAAAAAACCTTTCACAGAACTTACACCTTATCAAAGAAATGAAGAGAAGAGATTCCATCTCACATGCTAGAGTTTGAAGCAGCTTAGACACTAAGTATGTTTACTAAACAACCATTAAAGTGTGTCAAATTTTCTTCCATTTGCTCTCTCTTGGTACAGATGCGATGGAAGAGTTCATTCTGCAAAGTTTAGGGTTGGCTACTTGCTTTTAAATTTAAAATATTATTTTACATGTTTACCAAAGAACTAGCTGGTAGACTGAGGGAGAGGACCTATAATCCCCGCGCCACGTCTTTTCTGCAGCGGTTGTCCATCGCTATCCAGCGTGGAAACGCAACTGGGGTGATGGGTACGTTTGCACCGGGAGAGACCAGGGGCGGGTTATTCCCGGATTAGTGTTAGTTAGGGTTAATTTAATTAATTTTAGTTTAGGAGTTATATTTTATTTACTAAAGTTATTGAAGTGCTTTTCTATGCAATGAAGTAGGTAATTTGAGCCCACATTTAAAACCAAGAAAAGTAAAGAAAGGCTAAATCAAGACTGCCCTAAACTGACAAGTATATTTATATTGTATATGTACAACATACATATCAGTCACGCCTCTCTCCCATCGGAGAAGATAGGAATTACTTCCCTCTGCTAGCTACGATCCCAACATACATCTTTTGCTTCATCCACACTCATCAATCGCCTCATACATGGTCGTCGGTTTAGGATACTTCTGACTTGGCATTTCCGTAACAAGTCCCCGATTTAAAATAAAATATATTATTTGCTATGCAATGGGGTAATATGAACCCACATTTAGTTTTAAGAGAAGAAAAGCCAAGTCAAAAGTATCCTAAACTGACATGCATAGGTACTTATGAGACGAATGATGAATTTGGATGAAGTGAAATAGGTACCGTACCTAATAAGGATTGTAATAAGGTGCTGATATGTATAAAATTAATAAACGTCTATTTAAACAGATTCAGGCCATGCCCGGGACGTGTCCGGCCCTTGGCTCGTCAGGAAGGAAAACAGTACGTCGTCATGACAACGTGTCCAGGCCGTGTCCTGTGCGGGTCGTGTGCGGGCCGTGGCCCGTCAAGTAGGAAAACAAAACGTCGACAACGCGTTTTGCAACCCTACAGCCTGATGAAGCTCTTGCAAGGAATTTTCAATTAATGTGTTTAATGTTTTCTTAAATGACTCGACACATGCAAGTCTAACTACTCTCCTCATAATAGCTTCACAGTACTTAATGTATAATGCTGTAGCCCTTTATTTCGCTTAATAAGCGTGTGCTCCACTTTTTGTATGTCGAATTCGGTTTTATACAAAATGAATCTGATATGAAGAGATCATATAAAATGGTTTGTTACTTCATAATCAGATCAAAATAACATACATAATATGTATGTTATTTATGACATATTATGTCACGTCTTTTTTCCATTGGGATAGCTTACCACTTCCCTCCACTAGCCAAGGCCAAGGCAAACATATCTCGATTAAATCAGGTAAGTACTTGCTAAAAAAAGACCAAGTTAGGATTACTCTAAGCTGACGTGAATCTTTAAAAGACGACTAATGAATGCCGAAGAAGCGAAAGAAGTTTATTTGCATCTAACTTACAAAAAGAAAAAACGTAATTAAATGCATTTTAGTAAAATGAAAACGTCATTCGTGATATGCGATTAATCGTCGGATTTATTGCAGTTTTGTGTATTTATATAGGTACGTCAAATAATGCAAAAGGTTATGCTTAAGGTATCTACACACCAAAGCCGCCGGTTTTTTTGACATTGCCATTCTTAAGTCGTAAAGCCGCCGGCCTAGCCTAGGCATGCCAGCGCCTTTGGTGTGTAGATAGCATTAAAGACATGTTTGCGTTAACATATAATATTATGTATAGTAACGTTATAGCATAGTACATTTTATAAGCACGTATAAAGTGGTACTCAGAAGGAAAAAAATGCCACGTCTCTCGAATCAAGTGTACCTGCAGAATTCTTAACAGAGGCAGGCACGTAGAGGTCCCCAGTTGTCATTTGTCAAGCTTACCTCCGCACATTCATCTCTCTGAGAAGGGTATCAAGTCATCTCATACCCTGCAAACTAGAATGATGTATTAATTCAAATGGATAAAGTATATTACAGTATTAGTCATACTCTATCTTGCTTAGGTAATTATAAAAATATGCATTTGATATTGTGATTCGTAGCATATGCCGCTCCATGAAAAGTAGAGTGCTTTTCACGAAAGAAGTCCCCCGAATATTTTTGGAACTAAAGACAGGTCTATTTTCCCTATTTTCTGACCTTTTCCCTGAGAGTAGGTAGAAAACCTACTCTAAAAATACACTTTTTACATAACAGAAATAGCTAAGTAGACATTTTTATTAAAATATATACCAACCTAGTCATGGAATGACCAGAACAGTCCAATATGCAAGAAATAATATTATTTAATAAATTACAAATGAAATAAACATAATATAGGTAGATGTTGTACTCATAAATGGCAACATTATCAATTTTGACATGAAATAAAGCGCCGCGGCTAGGGGACTTCTTTCGTGAAATGGACTCTAAGAAAAGTGGCAGCACAGTAACAGTAGCGTCAAGTCGAATAAACTGTCAAAATAGACCTATTCACAAATATGTCTCTTTGAAGTGAGCGATAGCCTATTTGCTAGAACGCCGGCCTCCAATCTCGGAGACGCGGTTTCGATCACCGGCCTGTGACCTCTGAGATTTATTTCTCACATACAGATCGAATTTTCGATTACCACTCGCTTACGGTGAAGGAAAACATTTTGAGGAAACCTGCATGCACTAGAGAATAAATTCGAAGGTGTATGTGAAATGTTACTCAGTGCTCTGATAGTGATCTGAGAGCTGTTTAGACCTACGAAACGACACCTGGTGGCGGAAAGAGTATCTACAACAATCATTGACTCTCAACATTGTAAGAGCAGAGCCTGTGTCTCAACTTAAATCTTTAGACGTAAAATAAGATTAGGTTTGACTTATTAAACTCATAGACAATGTTGCATGTTGTGAGTGTTGTGCAATACATGAACCGTCCACAAAATAAAGTAAGTCATGCAACTCTGTCGCATAATGTCATTTTATATTGCTTACAAAGCAAGTATTTTTGCTCTCGCACATTCTTCAGGGAAGATATAACTAGTTTTTAGTCCAGTGATGTAAAATATTAAAAAATACTTAGTTTTAAACCTTAAAGGTCCATCTACACAGATCCGGGCCGTGCCCGGGACGTGTCCGGGCCTTGGCCCGTCAGGAGGGAAATCAATACATCGTCACGACAACGTGTGTGAACGAATCCATAGAAAATGTATGGAATGATATTTTTTCCCTGACACGTTCCGGACACGCCTTAATGGTCTATCTACACAGATCAGGGCCGTGCCCGGGACGTGTCCGGGCCGTGGCCTGTCAGGAGGGAAATCAATACATCGTCACGACAACGTGTGTGAACGAATCCATATAAAATGTATGGAATGATATTTTTTCCCTGACACGTTCCGGACACGCCTTAATGGTCTATCTACACAGATCCGGGCCGTGCCCGGGACGGGTCCGGGCCGTGGCCTGTCAGTAGGGAAAACAATACGTCGTCATGACAACGTATGTGAACGAATCCATAAAAAATGTATGGAATGATATTTTTTCCCTGACACGTCCCGGACACGCCTTAATGGTCTATCTACACAGATCAGGGCCGTGCCCGGGACGTGTCCGGGCCGTGGCCTGTCAGTAGGGAAAACAATACGTCGTCATGACAACGTATGTGAACGAATCCATAGAAAATGTATGGAATGATATTTTTTCCCTGACACGTTCCGGACACGCCTTAATGGTCTATCTACACAGATCCGGGCCGTGCCCGGGACGGGTCCGGGCCGTGGCCTGTCAGTAGGGAAAACAATACGTCGTCATGACAACGTATGTGAACGAATCCATAGAAAATGTATGGAATGATATTTTTTCCCTGACACGTCCCGGACACGGCCCGGATGTATGTAGATAGACCGTTATTCTTTTCTATAACTTACTGTTAAGATATATTTAAGGATCCATTTAATCAGAATGTTCTATGTTTTCCATTCGTAGGTATTTTATTTACTCTAAGTGCTTAATTTAGTTAATTTCCTACCAGTTGCACAAACAGGCTTAAATGCAACCATGCACAACTCCAGTAAACTTATTGCTTACCCTTTTCTTTGTTAGAAAACAGAAAAAGACAACAAGATTTTCTAATGAACAGTTATCACTAATGAAGTAACCTGCAACTGATTGTTAGAACGTGCTTCTCGTGGAAATTATTTATCTTAGTAATGGCGTTTAATTGCAGTTTGTAGAGCTCGAGTACAAATCTACCCTCTCTAATTAAGTGTTTTCTGTTAATTGGCTTTTAATATAATTGTTTTAAATTAACCCTAGATGAAAAAAGAGGGGTGTTGTCATTTTCACGTGTTTGTCTGTGTCTGTCTGTGGCTTAATTACTCCCGAAAGAATGAAGCTAAATTGATAAAGTTTTTTTTGTTTGAAAGGTGAAATGATCTTTGCTTACCCCGACGGGCAAGAGGCGTGGCAGATAATATATACCTATATTTATGCTTATTTCAATAGAACTTTTAGTGTCGGCGCAAACGGGCCACCGACCACAGCCACTGGTGGCCAGCGATGGCGACTTAACAAACTTTTTCATATATTTTGTATTGACGCGCCGCACACGTGTATCTGGTGGTGGCCACTCGCTACAGTAGTGTCCGGGATGGAAAAGTTTGTTAAGTCGCCGTCGCCGGCCACCGGTGGCTGTGGTCGATGGCTCGTTTGCGCCGAGCCTTAAACCTGTTGTGTCAGCTTATGGAAGTCCACTGCTGGACTTTTGTGCAGCAGTGGACAAAAGGAGGAGGAGGGGGAGGAGAAGTTTTGCGTTCCCCAAGAATTTCCAGAACGACCGGTCGTGTGCTGTGCACATCCAACAGCTTCCCAGTAACCTGTCATATTCAATTATAATTTATGTCTGAACCGAAATTGTTAACACTCTGCCAGCAATTACATCAGCGTCATAACGCAGTCGTAACTCATCAATATGAACGTTATATCAATATCGTATCTTTGAAATTTATGTCCGAAACCCTTACCTATTTACATTGAGATAACACCGGATCGTAATTGTATTGATATATTCTTATAGGACCTAAATGTGAATTGCACCTACAAGATTGCACCAAAAAATTGCCGTTATCATATTATAGACTTGTGAAAATAAAAAGCTAATCTCCTTATTTTTAAATGCACTTCAAGAAATAAAATCTAGATACTATTCAAAGGGTGCTAAAAGGAGAACGTCAATCGGATTGCCCTGAATGTCGACCATAACCGTGTTTCAGACATTGATACGTAAGCAAACACGTTATATTAATTTGTTTGTCAAACATGAAGGAAGACTGCATAGTGAAATATTTGAGCAAGCAATCGTAAATTTTAAAATTGGAGTTCTAATTCATTTAAAATTTCTGAGGACTTGCCAAATTAAGAATCACCTCCTTTTTTCAGTTGGATTGTTTTTTGTTTTGAAGTCGGTTAGTAAGATAGCTCTTAATCACTAGCCGACAAAACTGCCTGACGTTTGACATAATGTTATGCAGCCTTCTAACTTGCGCTTTTCTTTCTGCAGGATCCGCAAAAAAATATTTCTTTTCAAAATATACTGAACTTTTTAATTATTTATTAATACTTTTATTTTATCGTTTATGAGGGGTTTTATCTTCTATAAATGAACTATTTTATAAATAAATATAAACTACGAATAGTCAAAAAGCAACAATCGACAATCGTTAGTTTCATTGTGTCCACAAACAGAAGGAAGTGACAAATGACGTCGGAATTATGAGGCCAGTGGACGACAGTGATAATGTCGTCGGTAACAAATGGCAGGCTGCAGGAAAACGGCGCGATTTGAGCTCGAATTACGATACATTATTTCCACTATCGCAGTGGTTGACGTCGCTGAGTAACGTTGTGCGCATAAACGGCATAAATAGCATAAACGGATATTGTTGACAGGTTTGATTGTTATTGTAGTTTGAATTAGTGCTGTCTAACTGTCGATAAATATTTAGTATCGATAGAGTAAACAATAGCTCAGATCTATCGATGTTTTATTGCCATCAGCATTACTATCGACAATATAGTTACGACTAACAAATGAAATATGTCGATAGGTTTAATATATAGGTAAATGATATATAATAGCTATCTTTAGATAATACTAGCTTCAATAACAAAAATAAATTTTTATTGAAGTTAATGCGGTTAGACTTGTATATGAAAAAAGTGATCCGTACATGACTATAACGTGGTTTCATATCAAATGCCAAACCGCTATCACAGGTTCGTAAGCATCCTTAATTCCGAGATTTGATGAATTCAGGGTTTTCGTTTTCTGCTTATTTTAGTATAAATAGCTTGATAACAAAAAAAGTAAGTAACTATGAGTAAGTATCTTTTTACTCTTTTATAAAATTCTGACTTTTGATAAATCCTTTTATTTATTTATTTAACAGTTTATTGTAAGATGATAGTACATAGAGACAGAAAAAAAGAGAAGTTTTACAAAAGGCACAGCATATATAATTCTTTCATAATGTTTATTTCAATAACTAGGTAATAATGTTAAATTTAAGTACATTTTATAAATGTTATATTTAATAAGGAAATATCCTCATTAAATTAACATTCGTTGAGTATTCCCGTTTAAATGACTGTTTGTATTGCGCATCAAATATTTACAGATTTATTTCAATTTACATAGTTCAGTTTAATTGATATTCATATTTTATTTACACATGTGACATACAGACATGGAAAACTAAAAATGTGTCTTCTGTTCCCGAAATTTGAAGATATTGGAAGCTAATTTCTAAACTAGAAGTATATTCTTATCTTAACCTGATTTAGTTATTATAGTGCTACATGGATCTATTGGCACTTGGGTGACAATGGTCAAGAGGGCGTGGGTGTTAATAAATAAGTGATAAATAATGACAATTAACAAGATACAGTAAGACCCAGAAAACACGGGGAAACGCAACTGAAACTGCTAGTTCCTTTTGAGTTGCAACGAAGTTTCTGCTATAGACTTCCTTTGATAACCACACACAACGCAACTAGTATGAAACGTTTAAAAAATTCAGTTTCAGTTGCGTTTTATCGTGTGTTCTGGGCTTTAGTTCCGATTTCCACCACGTGCCAAAAGATCCTTGTAGCATATGCTTAGTGAGAATTTGACACTTCAGTATCCTTAATTAATAGGATATTTTTGGGTCTTATTGTGTGTTTGATTATATGCCAATCTGTCAAGTTATTTCATTGAAGTGGGTGGACCATGTCGTGTATAAATTTGGCGATTTTAATGTTCTTTACGTTGATTATATATTCGGGAAAAGGATGTTCTTGCCAGAAGGAAGGTGTGTATAAATTTATAATATTCGTAATTATAATTCCGGTAATATTAAAAATGTTTATATTGATGTTGAGGATGTTTGGATACATTTTCATGTAAAAACCACTGAATAGATTTAAACTGTAGCTTATATTTATGTAATTAACATGTATGATAAATTATGGGCCAAGACATATATCGATTGGCATCCAAAAAAATGATATCGACGTAAAACTTGACGAAGATAGCAAATCCAGGCGCATAACAGGACTGGAGGCAGAGCAAAGAGGGAGGCCTTTGTCCAGCTGTGGGATGTGATAGGCTAACTGTATCTGTAACCTGGGGCCCAAGTCTGCTAATTTAAAAATAGTCTGAGTTGTGTGTCGACAAAGTGTCAACAATGGCATTTTTTGACACAAATTGTGAATAAGCAGACTTATGCCCCTGGATGGAGGGCAAAGAGGGAGGCCTTGGTTCAGCAGTGAGACACAATACAATACAATACAATACAATACAATACAATACAATACAATACAATACAATACAATACAATACAATACAATACAATACAATACAATACAATACAATACAATACAATACAATACAATACAATACAATACAATACAATACAATACAATACAATACAATACAATACAATACAATACAATACAATACAATACAATACAATACAATACAATACAATACAATACAATACAATACAATACAATACAATACAATACAATACAATACAATACAATACAATACAATACAATACAATACAATACAATACAATACAATACAATACAATACAATACAATACAATACAATACAATACAATACAATACAATACAATACAATACAATACAATACAATACAATACAATACAATACAATACAATACAATACAATACAATACAATACAATACAATACAATACAATACAATACAATACAATACAATACAATACAATACAATACAAATATTCTTTATTGCACAAAAGATATAAGGTACAGACACAAACAAGAATATAAGAAGCAACAGGCGGCCTTATGGCTAGGTAGCAAAAGACGTGACAGGCTAACTGTATTTATGCCTTTTTTTTTCAGTTACCCCCGTTTACATTACTCCAAATACTTCTATTATTACTCAACCAAAGAAAATAATAACTATAGCATGTAAAGGATCTTTTTCAGTATATGATAAAATGAGACTTATAAAAAGGAATCCAGGTATGATATTTTTTTTCTTTGCTTTTAGTTTTTTAAATTATTAAATCATACCTTTACTTTTTCTAATACTAATTACGTCTTGCTTGTTTACGTTTCACAAACATAAAGAAAACAAAAGATAGTCATATGCATGAAAGAGAAGGAAAGAAACGTTTATTTTAGTTCTTTATTAACTTTATTAATTTTTGGTCACTTATCTTGCTTTATAACTTACTACATACTACTTCCTTACTTTGAGCTTTATAGCAAGTTTTATGATCTCTCTACGCATATCCGGGCCGTGTCCGGGACGTGTAAGGGAAAAAATATCATTCCATACATTTTCTATGGATTTGTTCACACACGTTGTATATGACGTGTTTTTTCCCTCCTGACAGGCCACGGCCCGGACACGTCCCGGGCACTTCCCGGATGTGTGTAGATAGAGCTTTTATTATTTTCATTAATAGATCTTTTGTTACAGCAACGAATGACTTGATAATATTAAAAGAAAATAACTTCATATGGTTTAATTTTAAAATTTGCGTATCAAGCAGTTTCAATGGCGAAGAAATGTACTGTGATATAAAACAACCAGAAAAGGTTTTAAATGAAACAAAACCTATCAAAATCATCGTTGTAGGTGATGATGATGATTATGATGATGAATGTTATAAAGGTGATGAAAAAACAAAGATGGCATCGACAACAACGAATACATCACTTACTACAGTTATACCAACAAGTAAGTAGATCTCTCTTTGATCTAGTGTTGTTCATATCGATATTTTGACCTATCGATAATTGAATTAATTAAATATTATTGATAACAATATTAAAAATATTTCAAGATATATAGTATACTTACTACAGCTTAATTGAGTAAGATGGCTCTGTATGTTCAATCCCAGAATATTAATTAAAATGTTTACATTTTTGTTTGCGTATCATAAGGGAAATAAAACTTGTATATTTTCATCAAATTAAACACACATACATATATACATAAATATGCGTCACGCTACTTTCCCATTGGAGTAGGCAAGACCACTTTCTTCCCTGGTCCATGTATGAGATGACTGATGAAAATGTATGACGCGAAAGAGGTATGTTTGGATCATAATTTTTAGTTTATTATTTAATTATTATTTCAGATGATACTAATATAAATGGATTACAACTATCGTCGCCTTACATGATTGGAGCAGTCTCTACATGTTTATTATCATTATTATTATTTTGTTGCATATTTTGTTACGTTATACGATACTGCAGAAAAACAAAAAATATTGTTCAGACTGGCGAAGAACCTACTTATGTAAGTTTTGTTTCTTAGAATAAGTTGTTCAACTGGGGCCAAAGTCTGCTAATTTAAATCTAAATCTTTATTTTAAATCTTCTTTAACCTCTTTAAATGAATCAGAAATCACTTTAATTTAGGTATTTCCGGCAAATTAAGACTAATACTTTTTAGCAAGCTGTGTTTGCCTGTAATTGGGTCTACATCGGGTCAGACTTATTATAAAATGTTCTATATGTTAAGTACGATGTAAACCTGTTGGCAAACCTATCTAATAAATATAAATATAATTTACAATATTCTAAGTTGAGTGTCGGCAGATTGTCAATGGAATTTTTCAAACATTTCTTGATACCTTTGGTCGCGTTCAGTGTAAAGCCGTGGCCCCAGTAGTCAAACTATTAGCGGCCGACTGAGTGAGCCGTAAAGTGGCGAACTGATATTTGAGTTAGCTGTAAACTCAAATCAATGAAATCACCGGTTTTGGTGGGAGTCGGCCGCTGTCTGAGATAGTCAGCGCGCGTAACACTGCAAACTGCGTACAGTGAGCGAAAACTAGTTGACTGTGGACACTCCATTTCAAATATATGGAAGGGCGTACTAAATCGATACGCCGCAAACTAGTCAGCCGCTAACAGTTTGCCTACTGGGGCCACGGCCTAAGCCATTGTTTAGCAAAATACAAAAAGTGTAAAAAAATGCCATTGAAATTCTGCTGACAAACAACTGAGGCTAGGTATTTTAAATTAGTAGCCTCTCTCTTATTGGGGTAGCCAAAGACCACTTCCTTCCATCGGCTACGATCCAAACACGCTTCATTCGCACTCACCAATCGCTCCATACAAGCCCGTCGATTTAGCGCCAAAACACACGGTAAAACGCAACTGTAACGCAACTGAAACTTTTGAGTTGCATCGAAGTTTCTGCTTTAGATTTTCTGCTATATATTCCTTAGAAAACAACACACGACGCAACTAGTTTGAAACGTTTTGTTTCAGTTGCGTCTATAACAGAAACTTTGATGCAACTCAAAAGTAACTAGCAGTTTCAGTTGCGTTACAGTTGCGTTTCACCGTGTGTTCTGGGTCTTGGGGTACTTGGCCTTTTTTAAAGAAGTCTTTTTTATTTAATTTTTGTTACAGGCTGTCCAATATGCAGAATTAGTCTTAACACCACCTCAACAAGACAAACCGATCATCAAAGACATGCCTTATGCTGAAATCACTGGTGTTTTAGTTAAAAAGAAATAGAGATTCTTGAGTAAATGATAAATAATATTTGAAATTATGAGTATCATAACGCTAAGTGGTCTTCCGCAGGTTTTGTATCAAATATCAAATGTAAATAATACCTATATAGCGCCATCTATGTTAATTTAATGAAACTTACTAGACTTGATTAAAAAATATATTTTGCTAGTAACTTAGTAGTACAGACTCATGGTCTATTATTAAGTGCATTACGCTACAGTCGCGGTTTTGCGTGCGGTTGTGCCTTTGATATGAAAAACACGGCAAGGTTAGAGGCGGCTTACCCGCGGTTTTGGAGCGGATTCATTTCATAACAGCTTGTGGCCGTACACTACTAGACAAAGACACTGCTAGACTGCTAGCCTTTCCCCAAGGATCTCCACAACGACCGATCTGGCGCTGCCGACAGCCAACGGCTTTCCGTGACGTAAAAAAAAAAAAAAGTCAGGGCCCAAGTCTGCTAATTTAAAATAGCCTCAGTTGTGCGTCGGCAGAGTGTTAATGGCATTTTTGATACATTTGGTATTCTGCTTAACGATGGTTTTCACTGATTGCGGCTAAATGTGTCAAAAAATGACATTGACACTCTGCCGACATACAACTGAGAAATAATGTCAATTAGCAGACTTGGGCCCATGTCAAACCGCAACCGTACCACAACCAGCTAGTGCGCTGCGTAAGAGAGCTTAGTCCAATTTGTGTAATTTTTCCTCAATCTTCTCTTAGTATTTAAAATGTATCTTCATAAACGGTTGTGTATTATTTTATTACTTTTAATAGATACTTCATTAAGTCAAGGTAAGCTTGTTTTTATCCTTGTATGTATCATTTATTTTGCAGTAACTTATACAGGGTGTAACAGAAAGGGTATATAAAGCCGAAACACAGCGATAGTCCTCATGAAACTAAACAACTTTCCCCAAGGAACATGGGTCGTAACTCGAAAAAAATTTTTGGATCGCCCATACTTACTCGATCAGCTGATCGGGCATTTTGTATGGGGAGGCGAAATTTTTTTTTCGAGTTACGACCCATGTTCCTTGGGGAAAGTTGTTCAGTTTCATGAGGACTGTCGCTGTGTTTCGGCTTTATATACCCTTTCTGTTACACCCTGTATAGGCATTTAAGTAGGTACTAGAGGCTGCCCGCGACTTCGTACGCATTTTTCGTTATATCATAGAAGAAAATCATTATATTACAAAATATATAGCCTATGTGTTATTCTGATATATAAGCTACAATATTGCCAAGTTTCATCAAAATCTGTCCAGTGGTTTTTGCGTGAAAGAGTAACAAACATCCATCCATCCATCGGCACAAACATATCCTATTAATATTATAAATGTCAATGTCTATCAACTGTCATCTCTTTGTTTTTAAATAATTTCAGAATTAAATAATCAGCCAGTTATTTTACCAAACGATGTTGTGAAAATTTTCAAGCCAGGAGACATTATTCATTACACTTGTATCCTGGAAAAAGCGTCGCTTCACAACAATTTGTTTTGGTATCATGTCAGACAAAAATGTAAGTTTTTAAACCAAAATTGTAAATGCAAATTGTGTAAAAGTGTTTGTCTGTCTTTCATAGATAAAACTGACCAAGTGCAAGTCGGAATCGCGCGCGAAGGGTTCCGTACCAAAAAAAGGCAAATAAAATCACGTTTGTTGTATAGACATAACACAGGGAGCCCCCATAACTATTATTATTCAATTTTTAGTATGTTTTGTTATAGCGGCAAAGGTAATACATCATCTGTGACAAACGCTCTAGCTATAATAGTTCATGAGATACAGCCTGGTGACAGACGGACGGACAGATAGACAGACGGACAGCCAAGTCTCAGTAAAAGGGTCCTGTTTTCACCCTTTGGGTACGGAACCATTAAAATTTTCATTAATCTTTCACATCCCAGAAAAAAAAAACAATAGAAAATCTATTGTGTCTGGGTTTATTATGGGTCAGTTGGATGTGAGAGGTTAACTGGTTATTTTTCTATTTTCAGATCCTTTATTACCACCAACTTTAATTGAAAGGTCGGACATTAAACTAGATTCTGACAGAACAAAACTAGAACTAAACTATCAAGTGGAAGAGACTGATAATTTCACAGAAATCTTTTGCCAAAACAGATATTGGAATACGTCTTCAGGCAAATCTGAAATTATTGGCGTCAGTTACGAAATTTTACTCGTAATTCAAGGAACTGATTTAAATACTAAATACAATGGAAAAACTTTAAAAGAAATGTTACCTTTTAGAGAACTTTTAAATTTAGGTAAGTTTTAATTCGTTTCAGAAATGTCTTAAACAAAAATGCATTTATTAAATTGTCAAGTTGACGTTTTCTCATTTAAAAACAAAAGAGGAATATAGGTAATCTTAATAATATACTTACTGTCTATTATTAAGATTATTAAGATAAAAAAAGTAAGGAAGACTTCTTAAAAACGGTAGGTATACTTACGAAGATATTTTAATATTACTTTAACTTATATAAAAAGAATGTCTCAATGTCACGCCTTTTTCCTTTCGGAGTAGGCAGACACCATTTCCATTCACTTGCTATGATGCAATAGGTATATTTATTTATATTAAATGTTTCTATTAAAAACTATTTAAATCAAAGTATTAATGTATTTTCTATATTTTTCAGGTTCAGACGAATCTTGGTCATTGATTTTAATCGGTACATCTGTTTTTGTTGCATTAGCATTGATAATCTTGATATTATGTTTGTACTGCAAAATCAGGAAACCTAGACAAAGAGGTGTACCTATGGAATCTATTGAAAATAGTTATGTGAGTTATATTAAAACAAAACACTTTTTTTTAATGGCAACTTTGCCTCTTTCAAATTTAGGTATAAATGTCAATATTTGTCTCAGTGGATGAATGGATGGATGAATATTTGTAACTGTTTCAAGCACAAACTACTGAACAGATTGTAATGAACATAGAACTAGGTAACCGCAACTGCACAAGGAGCGCGGTTTTTTTATAATATAATATAGATAAACATACATTGATCTTCGTAGTAACCTGATCGCATGCATCTGACGCTGCAAACAACGCTTAAAACAACCGCGCGTCTGAGATCGCTTTAAACTAAACGAATGTCCTTTTTTTTATGATTTCAGGAAGATTTATACGCAACACCTTTAACAGAAAATACAAACAAGTATAACGAACCGGATAGTTTACAATTTACGAATTATGTAACTTTACAACAACTTAAAGGATCAGAGGACAAAAATTTGCATTACAGTTATGCGACTGTTAACCCTAAAATGTTTTCAAAACCACATTTAACCACTGAATTATAAAATGACTGATTATACAAGAGATTTCATTTCTTTCTTCTAAAGACCAAAACACACCGGATGCGTACGCGTTGCGTATGCGTAGATGTATGCGTACCTCTGAGTTGGAATGTATCTATGGAACTGTCACCGCTTGCGTCTACGTCTACGTTACGGTGTGTTTTGGCCTTAAGTTAAAATAATGAAAAAGAAAGAAGTATGTTTGCATAGTACGATAGCAAGTGGAGGAAAGTGGTATCTGCCTGTCCCGGTAGAAAAGAGGTATTATAGATATATATGTATGTATGTTTGTAAAATCAAGTTCCTCAAATAGATAACGATAGCAATAGCATCAAGCTTTGGCAAAAATGGCAAGACGGGATCGACTCATGCAATAAAGACTGGTAAATCATAGTGTACAGTTAATATAAGTAATACCTAAATATTTTTTGGGTGAGAATTATTTAGTAACTAAACATTTCTTATGGAACCAATTCAATTTCCTTTGATGGCTATCGAATAATATTTTACGTGACTTACGTGGCTTGTTCATTTAATAACGCATTTTAAGGACAAACACTTTTAGGGTTTTAGGACACACGCCTAAATGTGGAGTACCTGAGTTATTCGTCTTCTCGCACCCAAAAAACTCGCACCCAGGTGCGGCACCTTCGTTTTTTTGGAAAAAACCTGTGTGCGTGATGACGAATAACTCGACACTTTCAGTATAGGTACCTACAGTATCTATAGCGCGCCTTCTTTGAAGGTGTGAGCGATGCGTGAGTTGCGTGCGCGCTGCATAAGCGTTGCATATTTATTATCATCATCATGTCAGCTTATGGACGTCCACTGCTGGACATAAGCCTCCCCCAAGGACCTCCACAACGACCGGTCTTGCGCTGCCCACATCCAACGGCTTCCAGCGACTTAAGCTAAAAACCAAGTCAAAAGAAATTTCTTTAAGAAATATGCCGTGCCTTTTGTATAACTTCTCTTTTCTTTTCTATCTCTGTGTACCTTCTTCTTACAATAAACTATTAAATAAATAAATAAACATTTAAAGTAATTTATCACATCTTAAAATAGAACTAAATCCAGGTTATTACTACAAGCTGACACTACGACCCGACTTACCAAAGATAAATTAGCATAACCCTGAATCATTAGTCATAATACCCACTTTAAGGCAGTTGTCTCACCGGCAACGATGAACGAGTAACGAGTAGAGCTAGAATTAGAAACGAGTTGGCGAGCCGCGAGGATCGAGTGCGTAGTTCCGATAGTTGTGTAGCTCGGCTATAAGCGAGTGTGCGAGTGAGGCAAGCGATTACTCGCTCGCGGCAGCCAAGCGTACAGTCCTTAGCTAGCCTGAACACGCAGTACACGTACACGTGTTCTCAACGAAAAAAGAAGTTTTTTTCCAATGGATGAGTTTTTTATTGAATGTGTCCGACAATATCCGTGTCTTTGGGACACAAAACTGACTTCATATAAACAATTGGATGTGAAAGACGCAGCTTGGAAAGACATTTTAAAGAAAACAAACATACAGAGTGGTAAGTTTTTTATTTAACATCTATACACAACATACATAGTTAAATCAATATTCATTTTGCTAAGTCTAATGTAAGTTATGTTCTATCCTATCAGAATCTAATACATTTTGCACACGATTATTTTGCCACGAAACAGTTCCAATGGAATTAAAATATTCCTTGAAATATTCTCTCACAAAAAAGCCGACTTCAAAATCAGCTGAGTTTTGTTCAGATACCTCGGAGTAATTTATTGACATGTTATAAGAAATAACTGCCTGTGAAGGTGCCTTTTCGATTTTATTGCCTATTACATAATTATGCAGAACGCACGCAGCCTTTACAATTTTTTTGGCTGTACTTAATTTAACATCTAATGGCCTTAAAAAGATACGCCATTTGTGCACCAACATACCAAACGCACTTTCTACCATTCGGCGTGCTTTGCTCAGTCTATAATTAAATGTTAACTGTTCATTATCCAACCTTTCATGATCAGGGTAAGGTTTTAATAAATGTGTCATCAAGGGAAATGCACAGTCACCAATAAAAACATAAGGCTGAGGCAAACCTCCTTCATATAGGGGTTCATCAACGGGTAATCTCAATCCATTTTTTTGCAACTCATTGTAGAAATGACTATCTGTGAATATTCCGCTGTCACTGTATCTGCCCATTGATCCAACATCGATCATTATAAATCTTCCATGAGCATCAGAAATTGCTAACAGTACAATCGAAAAATGTTTTTTGTAATTAAAATACTGTGATCCTGATTTACGGGGCGAAAAAATTACCACGTGCTTGCCATCAATTGCACCAAGGCAATTATTGAAATTCCACAAATCATAAAAGTCTTTTGCTATAACTTTCCATTCGGGTTCAGTTGGGAACTTCATTACTTTTGGCTGCAACGTGGTCCATATAGATTCACATACTATTGGTATTATTTCGGAGAGCGTAGAACGGCCTATTCTATAGCTTTTTGACAATGCAGTATATGTAGTTCCGGTTATAAGATATCTGAAAATAAAATATCAAATAATTTTAGTTAATAACCTAAAATTACTTTTAATAGGATCCGTTATAATAATTTGTTTTATTTACAGTTACACAGGCAAAGATAAAATGGAAAAATTTGCGAGACACGCACAGTGAAAAATTAAAAAAAATCAAGCAGACAAAAAGTGGACAGTCACAGAAAAAAATAAAACCCTGGAAGTACATGAGTCACATGGAATTTTTGCTTCCTTATATAACAAATGCGGAAAGAGATACAAATATTACACCACATCCTGATATTTCGACAAGTTTGGAGGATATGGCTAATTCAGATGTTAGTAGAGATTCGGCAGATTCGATAATAGCTCCAAAAAGAAGGAAGACAAATGAAATAATTCATAATGACGAAGATTTATTTAATTTGTTGAAAGAAATGGATGATAATCGAGAAAAACGAACTGCTAAGAGGGATGAATTACGTAAAGAAGTACTTACATCGGGTGATCCCTTGAAAGTTTTTTTTGATTCAATGTACCATAGTACAAAGCAAATGCCGGAGTATTATCAAAGAACAATAAAAAGAAAGTTGTTTCAATTAGTAATGGATGTTGAAGACAATATTGCCAATACAAACTATTCATATTCCGGTTACTACTCAAACGATTATGATTACAACTCACGCCCTTCTACAAGTCAGACACATTATTCTTCTGGACACGCTTCTGCCACACCTGAACCCAGCGCTTCTGGTTTGCAGCACGCTTCTGCCACACCTGAACCCAGCGCTTCTGGTTTGCAGCAAATTGAAATTGGAGAACATACTACTCCTAGCCAAAATGAAGAGATCCAAGATTCAATGCCTGCGGTTGAAATCACTCCAAGCGATAGTGTCTTACCTTAATGTAATGACGAGACGTTCTCTTGTACTAATAGCTTCTCTATAAATTGTATTGTCTTTTTTAATGTCATTTTCTATTAAACTATGTAAATATTCAAACTCGTCTCTTGTCATTCTAAAATATGTGCGAAAGCTGTCATTTGATAATTCGTAGAATAGTTTGAACTCACTGTATTCTTTTCTAAAATAATTAATGTTTTCCATCAATATTCTTCTTTTTTTCTTCCTTTTTTCCTTCTTTTCAGAATTGCCACTGCCACTACATAAATTCTATTATACAATTCATCATCATCGTCGTCTGAACTAGATAACAATGATAATTCGAATGATTGTTCGATATTCATAATAAGAAAAACGTGTACTTTCAGATCCGTACTGTAGAGAAATGACCACTAGTTTCTCTCTCAGCGTGAGTTCTAATCGTTTAGCGAGTATCGCTGAGCGAGTATCGCTGAGCGAGTGTTATCTTTCATAGTTCTTGTCGCTCAGCGTCAAACTAGTGAAACGAGTGCTCGTCGGCAGTGTGAACAGTCAGCGATCAACTGTTTGTATATGCATCTCTTTTGTTTACGCGAAATGTGCATCTATTGTACGTTTCTTGAGCGAGAAAATAGCCGATAGTTAGTCGTTTTCTCGCCGGCGGTGGGACAAGTGCCTTAGATTGTTCCAGTAGTTTATCCCCCGTAATCCTGAGTTAACCTACTTTTCGTTACAAATGCGAAATCTTAGCCTCTTTGTTGCTCTGTGTCAATTGTTGAATATTATGGTTTATTTATTTATGAAAGACTAGAGGCTGCCCGCGACTTCGTACACGTTTACCGTCATATTTTGAAGAAAAAAAAATGCTATCTTAAAATAATATTCTTATTCATAAGCTACAATATTGCCAAATTTCATCAAATTGTAAGTATTCAGTGATTTTACGTGATGAAGTAACAGATATCCATCGGCACAAACATTGACATTTATAATTTTTATAGGTTAAGGATTTACAGTAAGATATTTTCAGTAAATAAACTAGTTTTTTCCATTGCAACTTAGGTACAAATCTTCACCGTGCAAATCTTTAAGTAGCTTGAATGTACTAAATTCTTTTTTTAAATGACAATTTTAAATGGATTTTGCCAATGTCAAGTGAAGTGAATCTTAGGTACCTACTAAACATAATGTAGTATTATTATTACATAGGTATTTTACTATAAACACCCACATTCAAGACAAATTTATCTACATACCATCACAGCAATGTTTGTCTTTAGTGGGAATCAAACCCACGACCAACGGTATGGCAAGTGTTGTCACTACCTACCACACCAACTGGCCATTAATTAAGATTTCAGTTATTGTCAAAGAAACAACACAGGTACAAGTTTAACAAAGTTTTAATTATACTAAAGCAAAGAAAATATTCTTACTTCTACTAAAATCTAAAGGTCAACAGAATAAAACCGGATACCCATCCAATTATCCTTTATTTTATTTGTTCCGAAACTATATCGTTAAGAACTAATGGAACCGTGTTTAGAAACGGACAATAAATCCGTTATTTTGGTTCAGTAAATACTAATTGAGAGGGGTTCGAGTATTGTTTTTCGAAAGCTAAATTATAAAAGTGAGTTTTTTTTAACATAGGTACAGTCAGGTTCAGGTTTTCTATCTACACTAACAACTGTAACACACTAACGGCCTTTTTAAATTGCCAACATTATACCGCATCAATGACATTACAAACATTTGTCATCGAAACAGTATAATGTAGCCAAATTAACCCCTGCGGGGGATATTTATGTATGTACGGGTAACAGGCCGTTCTTAAATATCCGTCACACCTCTCTCCCATCGGGGTAGGCAGAGATCATTTTCCTCCTCTTAATACCGAACAAACCACCTAAGCAACGACCCGTATGCGTGAAAATGTTGTCCATCGTGATATATTGGGAGCAGGTCGGCTTCAATCAGCTTGATTTACTATGCGAATAATCTTTGGCTTGACACGATATGTTGCTAGGATGTTTCGGGACTCAATATAGCTTGTTATATTGGGTAAACAGAGAGTATTTTCTGTAAAAGCGATAAGTCGCAAGTAAGTAAGATGTCATCTCTACATAATTCCATACTTCATAATTGTACCAATAAATATTTTTAATACTAAGTTCTTTTGCCAGCCATCCAGGTTGGCTCAGGATAGAGAATCGTAGCAAGGGAGGAGAGAGGCCTTTTCCCAGCAGTTGGACACTGATGGCCAGATAACATGATATAAGTTATTTATTTTATATTTAGGGAATTATTTATGAAGCTATTCAGTCATGTAATTTACGTTACAAATAATAACGAAATAGTACATTCCTCACATATATTTCTAAGCATCAAACCTGGATACCTATCTTGCTTAGTCTTTTACAGCTTTCAAAAAACTCTAATATTCTGAAAAATACATCTCATTTCTTTTTTAAGACCATTTTCCAGTTTTAATAACTCCTATCTCTTTAAACGTTTCCACAAAACTTTACATAAAAAAACATCTACCGGACCATAGAGCAAAAGCTAGTTTGCAATAAAAAGAAAACCTTAAAAGATACCCCAAGTTTCCTAAAGTGGCAAGAAACCATTATGGAAGGAACAATTTCTTCGGACTCTTCACAAAATGAAAACTCGCCGATGGAAATTTTATTTTCTTAAAGAATGTCTTGAGATCGTTCGACCAAAAACTTTTACGGTACAATTCACCGCAGGGGTTAATATAAAAGTAAGGGCGGTATTAAAATTCAACATTTTTAAAGGAAAAAAAAATCAGTTTTTAATTTCGAGGAACAGCATTTTTATTCAAGATGAACAGAGATGCCTTCAGGCTATTACAGTTTGCAATGCAGTTGGAATAAGTTGGAGCTATTTCTGTTCGTTTCTTAAATAATAAAGTTTCATTAGTCTTAGGTTAGTATCTTTTATAAAATTACCATAATATTATAAAATACTGTTTTTAATTTTGTTTAAGAACAATCCTTCGCATTTTAATTTAAACAGATTTTAATTTACGTCATATAATGCCATATTGCTATTTGCAAATACGTATTTTATTCTACATTTGTATTGTTTTATAAAATGATTATTATTAGTAAAATAGGTAGGTAAATAATATTTCACGAAGCAAAATCATGTCATATATATCTGCTTAATGTTTATTAATAGGATTAACACTGAAATTGTCTGTTCAAATAATTCAAAGAATAATAAACATTAACCCCTTATTACAAAACGAGGTTTAAAGATAGACCGACGTTAGTTCGTTTAGTTTGACGTTTTGTCCATAGCCGAAACGTCAAAAGAAACGAACTAATATCAGACTATCTTTTAACCTCGTTTTTTAATAAGGGGGAAAGTGTTTCATCATCATTATCATCATCAGCCCATTGCAGTCCACTGCTGGACAAAGGCCTCTCCTAGAGTTTCTTACTTCATCAATAAAGGTATAAACAATTCGCTGAATTGAGAACCTCCTTTTTTGTTTAGTTTGTTGTTTTATTTTGAAGTCGGTTAAAAAAGGAAAATATCTAGTTCAGTTTATTGTCAATTATGAAACATTTATATTGTTTGACGCGTTCACTCTTTTATGAGGAAACAGTTTTTCTTAGTGGGTCATCGAATAAATTATTTTAGTCTATTTATAATAGCAGTGGACAATAAACAAGACAAATTAATTTGACCTATTATATACTTACTTAGGTAAATAACACAGACATTAAAGTACCTACTAGGTAAATAATTACTAGTAATTTAGGGAAGTTATTGTTTTTGATTTGTTAAAAATAAGTCAAATCAAGAGTACCCTAAACCGACGGGCATGTATGAGGTGACTGATGAGTGTGGATGAAGCGAAAGAGATGTGTTTGGATCGTAGCAAGTGGAAGGAAGTGGTCTCTGCCTACCCCATTGGGACAGAGGCGTGACGGATATGTATGTATGTAAAAATAAGTATTTATTTTGACAGTATTTGACATTTATTTAAGTTTGATATAATTAACATTGTATTAATCATCTAAATTCAACATGATACTAAATTGAATTTACAAAAAGTTAGTTAATATTAAGTTTTATTATTTAGATTACTTATACAACAAGCTGTAAAGAATTCTAATTTGAAAACAAAGTATTATCATTACCATTTTTATAATATTGAGCATCTGTCAATTTGAAGCCAAACACAGAAGTCAAGCCAAAAAATAAAAATAAAACTTCTAAGAAAAAATAATATATCCTGAAACTCTTCGTCTTCACTCATTCTAAACTGAAAACAAAATGTTACCATTTTTTTGCTAGACATTTAGATCCCACTGCTGGGCAAAGGCCTCTCCCGCGACTTTCCATTTAACACGGTCTCCGGTGCCGTTCCGCCATTTCCGTAAAAATGCATCCTGATCGATCGTCTCTCCGTCTTTTTCGAGGTCTACCATTACCATTTTTTATAATATTGGGCATCCGTCTATTTTAAGCCTATCACAGAAGTCAAGCCAAAAGTTAAAAAACTCGAAAAAGAAACAAAAACACTCCGTCTTAACTGACAATCAATCCGAAACCGGAACAGAAAAAACATTCGATATTCATGCATCACTTCTAATAGACCCTTGAGTTCCACGTTAGACGAGAGGTCTCCGTTAAAATCGCACGGCTGAATGTATTCCGTGACACTCTGAGTAAAGATACTACCTGCGTTTACGTTGATATAGAGTTTGTAGGTGGTACTAGATATGGCAAGATATTTTTTTGTTTTTAACTCTTTATAAGGTAGAAACAGATTGGACTGACGTACGCATCATGACATCTCCTTCATAATAAATATTATGACAAAACACAATTATCACACGTAACATAGAGCAGCGTTGCATGTGACAAGTGTGCTTTTAATCATTATTGTAAAACAACATTGTAAAAGTCTTTAATGGCGTAAAAGGCGAAGCATAAAATACTTGCATGGACAAAATCAATGTTCAAAATCAATCGGTGGAGTTTCTTCCATTTCGGTCTGTCCTCCATTTTCCTTTTATGCAATGACATGAATCCGGCACTTTGCTTCGCTTGCTCTGTATGTGATCTACGTGGCCTTTCTTAGTTTTGTTTCTTCTTCCTTTCCTTTAACGAGTTCAAAATAATACTACGAAACTTTTCATATTAGAATCGAAAAAGCGTTGTTATCTTTTATGCCCTGGGAAAGCCTACTATTATTATAATGTATAATAACGTACCTACAATCTAAATACCTTTATGAACTTACAAAAATGTATGAAACAATGTACCTATGTATTTTGACGCGACGACCTGGATGCATGTTTCGCAAACTGGCCAGAAGTTGACGGGATTTTTGAAAGATGAAGAGATGCAAGGAAGGTTTTTGACCTGCAGTGGGATATGACAGGCTAAGAAAACAAGGTAGTCTGTAGAAAACTAGAACCCAACATATATAAATACATTACATTTTACCTGGCCACTTCCATTAACTTAATTCTCTGTCCTTGAGCATTTCATATCGGAGTCGAGCACGCGTTGGCATTTCCCGAACCCCGAGGGAGTCTACGTGACGAGCCTCCACAGCTAAAATATTTGTACTATTCATCGCCTCAAGGTGGTATTAAAATTCTCGCTATGCGACCTCCTTTTTATCGCGCTTTTTATTTTTTTACAGCTCCATGTTTTGTTAGAGTTTGAATGATGATGAAGGATGATAAGGTGTTTTGATTCTTTTTTTGATGTTGAGTTTGTTTTGTTTTTTCACGGTGACAGGTGTTGCGCATTTGTTTTCATGTGTTTGAAATGTTCGTTTTGGTGTTATGCATTTGTTTTTATATTTTTGTAATGCTCGTTTTTCTCAACAGTTACCTCCCGACTTATTACTAAACAGTTCCAGTTGTATGAAAATCATATGACAGGCATTTCTTTGACAAATTGAGATTAAAGTTTAGTAATTTTGTCAGAGTAATTTGAAACGAGAACAAATGACGCTCAGGTCAATCTCAATCTAATACGTAATTGAAATAGTTCTCAATAGCACTTGTTTACGGTATTTAAGCCTTCATTTCTCCGAATTCTAAAGCCATAGCATTTAAAGGTCCAGGGGCCCAAGTCAGATAAGTAATTTACAATATTGTCAGTTGTGTGTCGGCAGAGTGTCAATGATAGTGTCAATGTCATTTTTTGACACATTTGGTCGCAATCGGTGTACCTACAGGCAGACCAACTTACCTGTGAAATGAACGGCGGCGCTAGTAGTAATACAAAATTGAATTTCTACCAATTGCAGCAGTTCTGGAATTTGACATTTCTATTTTAGAAGCCGTAGTTCCAATAACGGCCATTGTTTAGCAGAATACCAAATGTATCAAAAAATGCCTTTAAAACTCTGCCGACACAATACATAACTGAGGCTATTTTAAACTAGCAAACTGGGGCCCCTTGGACTGTTAATAACAAATTCAAGTCAAATTAGCCGACGATAACTGTGGAAAGGGGAACTACTAAATTATACAGTAATCTGGGCCTGGCTTAAATTAAATTTCACGGTACATACTTTATGTTAATGCCGCGGACGATTATGTTGTTAAAGTAGGTGAAAATGCTAGTCTGGGTTTTTTCAAGCTGAGTCAACAGTTTGGGTGTAAAATTTTGCTGTTTTTTTATTGTTGAGCTATGCTTTTTTGGACATTTCAACAAGATATCTTATGGTATCTACACACCAAAGCCGCCGGCTTTTTTGACAGCTGCCATTTTTATGACGAAAAGCCGCTGGCCTAGCCCGGCGGCATGCCGGCGGCTTTGGTGTGTAGATACCATAAGATATCTTGTTGAAATGTCCAAAAAAGCACAGCTCAACCATAATAAAACAGCAAAATTTAACACCCAAACTGTTGACTCAGCTTATAAAAACTCAGACTTACTACTGAAAAAAATATAACTAAGCATTTGTGATAATTATTAGGTAACCTAGGGAATATACCTAACTATTGTATAATTATGGTACCTCCGTCGCGGAGAAGGACGGAGGGTTATGCCGGACTCCCACCGGCTAAAACCCCACGGTGTTCCTACTAGCCGCTTCTAGACGGGAGCGCGAGAAAACTTTCGCATACTTCCGCGAACATAATTATGGTACCTAAATTAATATTCTAAGGTCCTATTTCACCACTTAAAGACAAAGTAGAACTAGCAGATAAACCTATATCTATTTCACAAAACATGTCGTTTTAGACAGTGACAGGAATATAATTTAATATCTGTTACATAAATTTTATCTGGAAATGATAAAACAACCCCAAGAACTCGTTTCACCACTACAGATAAAGTTTAACTAACAGACAAACCTATGTCTATTTCATAAAACATGACGATTTAGACAGTGACAGGAATATAATATCTGTCAGATTTTTGTCTCTACGTGGTGAAACGAAATTTAGTAAATTTTCACTACAAAAAAAAACACTTACTAATGCTTACACGAATCCATAGACTAAATGCATTTCGTAAAAAAAATCTTCATCTAAGTATAATATTCCCGCCTTTTTTCAACCAAGGAGTTTTTGCTTTATTTTTCCGGCTTGTTTAGGTGATTACAGTGTGGTTAAGGATCCCCAGGGCGCGTTTCGTACCTTGAAGGGTATTCGGTTTCTCAATTTGGCGAAACGGTCTTGGCAGGGCATGAAAAAATTTGACGTGATGGGCGCCAAGAATTAGGGTGGCCAGGTGAAGATTTTGAAAACGGATCAAAAGGTGTTAATTTAGGTACATAAATTTCAGTGAAAATCCTTATTAATTGACAAACATTTTATGCTGTTTATAAGCTCAATAAAATAACAAAAAATCAAGTTGGGTGTCCTTTGCAATGACAAAATTTGGCATGTATGGAAAATGATCATTAAATATTATCTGTCAAACATTGTGCCGTTTCGTAAAAAAAATTTACCCTGAAAATGACAGCTGTGTAGGTATCGATGTGTAATGGAGTATTAGTTAGTTTATGTCTTGATATTGACAGAATCTACAATAATACATACATACATATCCGTCACGCCTCTCTCCCATCGGGGTAGGCAGAGACCACTTGACCACATGACCACAATAGTAGCCATGTTTTCAAATACCTTATTAGTTACTTGCTATTATATTCTAATACCTACATTTAAGTTCTTTTTTTTTTTTAAGTAGTAACAGTAGACTTATGAAGATTATACAAGTATATAGAGTCAAAAAATGTTTTTATTTGGTTCAAAAAGTATGAGGAGGCATTTGCCCGTGATAAATACGATTTTTTTTGTTCTGGCGATAAAAAAAAAACATTCATCTTATTTTTATTCTTTCACTTAAATAGTTTTGATAAACGAAAGAAGTCAATTTGCATTTAATTCTTCAAATTTAAAAAATCAACAAAATGGAATAAGAATTGTTTTTTTACAAATACAGGTTTTTTATTCAGTTTCTCCTAAAATTAAAAGTAAAATGCTACCAAAAAACATACAAAATTGTACAATTACCCACCTACGTGGCAACACTGCAAACTAAATAGCCGCACATGCGCAGTTCGTTCAAATTACTGAAAAGCGAGTACCCCGCAGTCGAGCACTTTCGTTGACAAAACACGTCGCGTCTCCTTCATCACTCACGTAAACGAACCGTGTTACCCCTTTCCCCTCGAAAAAAAAACTATAAACGTTCCATGGAAATTTAAACTTGGAACTTATGACAGATGTGCCACGAACTTGAGTGACCATGAAGATTTTATAACTGATTGAAAACTTTTTGGAGGATGCCTTTAGGTAGGTTGGAAACTTTTTTTAATTATCTGTGGTTTAAATCTTCTTTGATGTTTTAATGCGGTAGAGTGCGTTGCGTGTTGTTTGAATTTTCATTATGATTAATTACTTACCTGTTATGAAAATAAATTATCTTTTTCTTTTGGAAAATTATGTAAGAGGTGTTTTAAGGTAACCTCAAATAATAAGTAGGTGTTTAGGTATATATTTACATCATAAAATAACTTCTAGTTAATTTGTAAAATACGTCAATTTTTAAGAATATTTCAAGCTTATACTTTCATTTATTTTGTGTAACATTTTTCTTCGATTTCAAAAACACGTACCTACTATGGTATTACAGACTTTACTATTAAGGAAAATGAGTGCTCTTGTGAAAGAAAAAAGCAAAAAAAAAATAGACATACCTTATGGATGATATAATAAGTACCTAATTGTAGTTCATTGCCTATTTACAAAAATGTTTTTAATACGTCTTTTTTCCATCGACATTTTGCGTCAAATTTTACTAGAAAAAGTATATTTTTCATTTTTCAATCACTGGCATACAATAACACTAAGTATAGGTAATAAAATACATTAAAATAAAAAACTTACGTAAATTGGTAAAGTGCTAGCAGTAGTCTTTTGTTTTCACCTACAAGCTTCCTTCGTTCCTTTTTTGTACATTAAGGTGAGAAATAATTAACTAGAAACACAACTCATACCAGTTTTCATACTGCTGAAGTTTCGACTTAAGTTTTTCGGGTGGTTACTTAGTTTTTTTTTCTTATTTCACTTTAACGGTGTACTTGGCAACATCTCAGCTAATGTACGGAAAAAGTTTACAAAAACAAACTAGGGAAGTGTTTGTTGGTTTAAAACATGTTGGTGGAAATGAGTTTTGCCCGACTGCGTCAAAAATTGTGGTTATGAATATTAAAAAAAAACGGATTTAAAAAAATAAAACAGTGATACGTTTTTTTCAAACTAGATGCTTCCCGCGACTTCGTACGCATTTATTTTCCGATCTTCGAAAAACAGCATGATATCCTTAATATAGCGTATATGTTATACTGATGTGCAAAGCTACATTATTGTAAAGTTTAACTAAAATCTATTTAGTGGAACAAATATCCACAATTTATTACCACAAACTTTGACATTTATAATATTAGTAGGAAACATAAATTGAAAAGAGCAACCCTACAGAGTTTCTTGCTAGGTTCTTCTCTGGGGAAAACAGCACTCTTGCGAAACTAGCATTAACTTTAAAAAATGACCCGCCCTAAGTGTTGTCAAAACCTACAGGATTAAATGATTTTTCAATTCAGTTTCATTTCATTTAATTTCATGTCGCGCCTCTTTCCCACCGGGGTAGACAAAGACCACTTCCCACTATTTGCTTAGATTCAAACACACTTTATTCGCTTCATCCACACTCATAAAAATAAGAATTATGTTACAAAAATCAATCTTTAAATACTATTAACCATAATCCTTGTAGGTACCTTTTACTAAGTAAAACCAAGCTCGTTCGATATAGAACCCATGTTTTTACACGGCAACCACTTTGAAGATACTCAGAAACTCTCGCGGGCACTTTGAGCAGTTCTTAAGCTAGTACCCAGTGTATTTCGAACGAGTTTAAGCTTTTAATGGTTGTACTATGTTCTTTTTTGATGGAAGAGAGTGTGTGCAAAATAAAAAGGTTGTTTTTTTGTTTAGAGGTACATATTTGCTTTGGTTTTAAATTAACATTACCTAAAAAATAGAAAATGCTGTACCTTTTGTATAACTTCTCTTTTTTTCTGTCTTTATATACTATCATCTTACAATAAACTGTTAAATATAATAAGTAAAATAAATACAATGCGTTGTACACTTTGGTAAATTACACCTTTTCTCAAAGAGATGTGAAGAACTATGCGTAGGCTATATTTTGTCTCTCTGTTCAAGCGCTCAAGTCTGCTAATTTACAATTTACGCCCGTTATTAATAACCTATCCTGATCCGTTTTTTACCAAATCGAGATTGAAAAAACAAAACACAATTGTGTTCTTGACATGTTTTTGGTACACAAGTGACAATTGTGTTTTGTTTTTTCAATCTCGATTTGGTAAAAACGGATCAGGATAGGTTATTAATAACGGGCGTTAATCAGTTGTGTATCGGCCAGAATGGCAATGGCATTTTTGACAGATTTGGTTGCAATCAGTGTAAGCCATTGTTTAACTAAATACCACAATGCATACCGAATGTGTAAAACATAACATTGACACTCTGCTGATACACAACTGAAGCTATTTTAAATTAGTAGACTTGGGCTATATACATAAAGTAACTAACATAGAGTGCCGTCAATGTCCAAAAATATCGATGTAGGAGCTGCTTAAATATTTTTAAATTTAATTGAATAGAATAGAATAGAATAGAAAATATTTTATTCAGTACCAATCAAAACAGATTATGTAGTACATTAAAAGACTTAACACTAAATGGTCTCGATCGATACTGAAAGGGCCATCCAGCTCAGTATACTGCTGCGACTCCAGGCCACAGCAACTGATTTTCAGCTGGAACCCTAGCAAACTAAAAATAATAAAAGGAAAAAGTGAAAAAGTTGTTCAGACTTTGTGCAAATGCAAATTGACGCAACGCGATATTAATCTATTGAAATCTTTTCTATGCACATTCATCCATCGGCACAAACTTTGACATTTATTATATTCGTAGAATATCAAAGATTATCTATATTTTTCTATGTAAAAACTCTCTAGGTACAATGAGAATGAAACAGAATAGCAATATGTCATAGTAAAGTGACATGAAATGGATGATCGTAAATATCACCGTCATTGATATAACAAGCCTATAGACACATAATCGCATTATTCACGCAAATAAGTTAGCGTGATTTATTAGGGTAGTAGAGAATTTGCGTACAACTTATTGCTCGTTGAGGTATTTTTAGGCTAGGAAAATATGTGGTTTCTTTGAGATTCTTACATCATTCATTATTATATTTATCTATGTATGTTTATCAGTCCCTAATACCCATAGTACAGGATTTGCCTCGTTTGGGGTCAGGTGACCGTGTGTGAAATGTCCCCCAATATTTATTTTATCATTATTAAGTATGATTCTCAATATTTACCAAAAAAAATCGCATGAATTATGCACTACCTACTAAATTCAATTTTACTTTTATTACATCTTTGTTATTGTTATTATTTTTTGAATCAGTGAGTTTTTTTAGGTATAATTTTATTAAAAAATCATTAGTCCCTTCAATCCTAATATGTATGAAATTAAATTAAATATTTATTTAATCTAGTGGAATGGGTTTCACATCACCTAAGACATGTCTTTTTTTTAAAGCTAATACTGGGTTCGTAAGAGTGCAGTTTTCACCAGAGAAGAAGATAGTAAGAAACTCTTTTAGGTTGCTCTTTTTAAATAAAGTTTTACAAAATGTATTTTATGGTGTCTAGAGTATACAAAGTCGATTACGACCTTTTGATATAGTCGAGTCACCATGATATGAGGGCACTGGACTAATGGATTCCCTTCTTATTATAGGGTAATGTAGGATAGATTTTGTAACGAAACTGTCGCATGTGAGAGTTAAGGATTAAGTGCACTAGCTTAGTGCACAAATAATACACTAAGCAAGTAAAAACTAACCCCCTTTTTATAAAACGAGATTTAAAGATAGTTCTAGGACTAGTGTCATTTTTTGACGTTTTGTCTATAGCCGAAACCAATGAGGAAGGAATATAAGTAGTGGCCCTATTTTTTATCATATACAAAATGAGTTTATGACAGCGTGCCAAGGTTGGCGCAAGTTTTTCATAGTTTTCTTGGTAGATGACCTGTCAAACGATAAAAAATTTCATACAAAAAGGTAGCCTTTTTGCGCCAGACCAGGTACGCAGATCCAGTCGATTTGGCACCTCCTTATATATTCTTCTTATTATAGGGTAATTTCATTTATATTATAGGATAATTTCATTTTTTCATTTGTATATGAAAAAAAATGGGGCCTCTGCTTATATTCCTTCCTCATTGTACTTACGTTTGAGATTTAAGTAAAATTCAGCATGACTATTAGACTTTATAGCCACCAGAGACGTTGTACAGCCACTACTAGTCGTGTTGCATACTATCACTGCAAAAATCATTTGTCTAGATGTCGTGGCCAATAATGATTATGACTACACGCTATGAACGACATCAGCGTACATACTTAAAAATCTTTATGATTGAATTTTGAAAATAAAAAGAAATATTACCCTTTTTAAATAACATAAACTATTACTTAATAAACTTCACCTATAAAATCCATATTCTCTTACAAAAGATAAACATAATATTGTACTACAGCGGGCTACGCTCAACCGTCCATTGTAGCGTACTCTCGCTTGTCACGGATAATTTCCTTCTACAGCAAACTCTATTACACACAAAGAACTGGCGCCTTTAGTGACATAGCTTGTTGGATTGGATATAACTAACTAGGGGACGATATAACTGGCATAATGTTAGGCGGTAGGCAACTTCGATTAGCATGTAGAATTTTATATTTCGAATAACTTGAACAGCTGGTTGCGTCACGAATTTAATCAAAACGAGTTTGTTTTAATAAGTTCTAGAAAAAAATATTATGTTATTTTAACGAATTCGATAAATTCTATTTAAAAGATTTTCTCTTGTGTTATTTGGAAGCGGTATACTATTTAGTAACAGCAAAAGTTGTTTTTTTTTTACGCCAGTAACTGAATGCATCTTTCTCCGAATTGACGCCAATATTGTCCACCACACTTCCAAGAACGAAACATAAAATAAATTTAATTATGAAGTTTTCATTCGAACTGATCAAAAATGTTTAATGTGCTAAATTTTGTATTGGTCTGTTCTGTCCAAAAATATATGCGTAAATTATTATTCTTTATTTAATACGATTTATAATTTACTTTTAGTTTATTATATAATTTACTTTTAGTTTTCACAGTTTCTACTTAGGTATATCTATTTTGTAACCGGTTACAAACTAATAATCTAGGTAAATAACTAGATTTATACCTAGCAATCCGAAATAGAGATTCTGTGCATAGTCCATTGCATCGCAATCATAATACCAAATAGTTTGTCCCGATTGATCAACTGAATTCCTGTAGATAATCTATTTTGGAATCGAGTCCAATTATTCACTTGAAAATAGACTAGGCATCATTCTAGCATGAATTTTACACGGATTTTCATCGTGAGCCCCAGTGGCAGAATATTTTGTACTAAGGTATTCATATTGAGAGACGACGCGGCTCTTATGTAAAAAAAATGACCAATACCTATAGCTGATAATATAATCGTCACAGTACGATGTCCAGTTTCAGGTATAATGGTGCTCCCACACTGCATGTAAACTATTAGTATATAAAATGTTTACAAACATTTTTGTACCTATACAAAAAGTTTGGTAAAAAATGTTTACTAATATTTATTAACATGCAGTGTCTCCCACACTTTAATATAAAATCGCGACAAATCCGCCGATTTATCGTCTAGAGCGGTTGTTTAATTCGACCGTTACGAGTATTAATGCTTGGCTGACTATAACAGTGTTTTCAACAACTAACAATACAACTAACAACTAACATAAGGGTAACAGAAACGAAATGGCAAGAGGACGTTTGTCATTGGTTGTAGGGTGTACCCTTAATTAATATCGGTTCAGCCATGTCTCTTCCATTAACCAAATTAAATGAAACTTGCTAAATGTGAGTCGTTAGGGGTGTTCGTAGAGTTAGGATGAGGGAGGGAGTTTGTTTATTACATAACTAGAGGCTGCCGACTACCTCGTACGTACCTTTTTACACGCTTTATATGTATTAGCTTCACTTGTAACTAACTATGTATGTAAACATAATAATAAATATTGGGGGACATTTCACTCACGGTCACTTCACCCCAAACTAGACAAATCCTGTACTATGGGTATCAGGGACTGATAAACATACATAGATAAATATATAACACCCAGACACGGAACAAACATTTATGCTCATCACACAAAATATGTTTGTTAACCAGCGGGGATCGAACCCGCGACCCGTGCGTATGAGGCAGACTCACTACCGACTACGCTAACTGGCTTGTCTTAAACAAATCTTGGAATCTTAATTTGACCCACTTCCCGGTCTTCGAATAGGATGAAATTTTGCACAAGCTCTGAGTTCTGATAACAATACAGTAATATGATACTTTCGAACTGATCTGATGATGGAGCATGTTTAGTTCGAGCTAGTTAGTTTTTTAAACTAGGTACGTATTTTATTATAATATCTTGAAGACTACCTTATAACGTATTTATTGTCTTAACTTAAAAAAACTGACACAAAATCGAAGAATAATTAAGCTTAAGTGTTATTCTAAGCATTAAGGCCAAAACACACCGGATGCGTATGCGTAGACGTATGCGTACCTCTGAGATAATGTATGGAACTGTCACCGCTTGCGTAACGTAGACGCACACGTCGACGTGACGCGTAGCCCGATATCACAGCGGGTTACACCGTAACTACGCGCGTGGCTACTCTGTGCTTACGTCTACGTTACGCATACGCATCCGGTGTGTTTCAGCCTTAAATTGTGTGTTATGGATAGGCCTTAATGGCGGATGCTCCATCGACAAGAGTCTGAATCTTAAATAAAATGATGGTCATGATGTGTTATTTTGTTGAATAAGCTATAATATTACAAAGTTTCATTTAGATCTGTTCAGTGGTTTGTGCTCGAGAGAGTAACAAACATCCTCATATCCATTCATCTATCTTCAAAAACATTGATATTTGTAAATAGGATAAGAAGATTCATCGATGCTCCATCTATGCATTAATTCGTTTATCTAATAGCGTGACGTCATAGAGTGACTTAATTTCTCATTCCTCGCCACAGTATTACGGTTTTTGACCTTTTTTTGTTTATGCTTAAGGAAATGAGGGCTAAAACATTATATGTATATTATTGAAACAGGCGATGACATTGTGGATTCTTTTTTTTTAAATTAACATCGTTGGTGACCTTTCAATATAATACAACACAAATATTCTTTATATATACCTAATACAAGAATATAAGAAGCAATATCTGGCAACCTTACGACCTTTTATGCCATGTTATAAGTCGAAAGTTCGAACCCCACTAGAGATCAACATTACTGTGATGTACAGATGTTTGTCTTAAAATCTAGATGTATAATCTATAATTACCTATGTAGGTATCACTCTGGCATGGGAGTAGGCTCGTGCCCCGGTAGTTCCTTATCAGCCCTTTAACGTCCCCACTACAGGGGCACGAGCCCATTCTCATACGAATGTTTGTTATAAAATGTTATTGTAAACATGTAGTACGGGAGC
This sequence comes from Anarsia innoxiella, assembly GCA_947563765.1. NCBI lineage: Eukaryota > Metazoa > Arthropoda > Insecta > Lepidoptera > Gelechiidae > Anarsia > Anarsia innoxiella. The sequence continues at coordinate 2,149,893 of OX387399.1, forward strand.
ACTTTAATATAAAATCGCAACAAATCCACCAATTAATCGTCTAGACCGGTTATGTTGAAGAATATAGCAAAAAAGTTTTTATTTGTTCTAAATTAGGCTGTATAGATCTAAGTTTCTTTGGCCTCACTTATATTTTTTTTATTGTATTGTCTCTCTCCGCCATATTTAATCCAAAATCTTGTTATTTATGAAACAGTTGTTTAATTCGACCGTTAATGCTTCTCATACGAGAGTGCCGAAATCCACTACGCTGGCCCCGATAGTGGGGAATTTAAAAAAGGCTGATAAGAAAGGTACTTACAGTAAATATAAAATAAACCCAGTAAGCTTAACTTCACCTGTCATTAGCAGAATCCACAACGGTAATAGACATTTTTAATTAAAAAAAAATCTATAAAGTACTGAAATAAAGTCATCCGAGTTTCATTCAGATTGCTATGCATATTTTATGTGCATTTATAATACGAAAGCCGGCGAGTTTTAATTCCGTAATTTATTTTCAATTACAGTTTCTTTATTCTCGTAATTGTTTTTTTAATGTAGTGATTTAAATAAACCTCTATTTTCGTTTGCTTGTGATTTCTTCTGATTGATTTTGTTTTGGTGAATCGTTCAATAAGATGATACCTACTTATTTAGTAATTTGCACCGGTAGTTCGAAGTGCCATTTAGGATAACAATTCGAACTCATATGTATCCCTTTTGCGTCTTAATTAAGCTGCAAGTTTTCGCCTTTTTGTTGCATAACGGTTGCAATCAGGTGCTAACCACTCTTGTAGAACTTAATCATGGTGGATTGTATTACTAAAGTTTCCAAAAAATACCATATGCAAACTATATATTATGTCACTAAATGTGTTACTTGGGTATTTACATATCACAAGTTTCATTTTACGAATGCGTGAAAAAGAGATAATTTTAGTACCATGGTTCTGATATGACTGTATAACTCTTCTACGAAACTGACAAACCTTTCAAAGAAAGGATCTATAGAATTATTGATATACCTACATACATAACTATATCTTTAAAAATATACTTACAAAATGGTATTAAGAGATTATGTATTTTGATTATTACGAGTATTAAGTATTCATCACGTGTACGATATGTTCGTTCATTGAACAAGTGAACAATTTTTGTGGCATTTCGACCTATGCTTCTTTGCAGCTGTTATTCAGTTTCATGGGCATATTATTTTCATTGATATCCGTATATTTGATATGGATATCAAAAGAAAGTAAAAAACACTCTGTATACCTATTTGATTAGTACCAAATCACTCACGTTTATAACAAAACAAAATTGAACTTAGAAAACTAATCTCAATGGTTTACGATAAAAGTTGTGATGACCGAACGTTTTATGTGGGTGTAAACAAAAACTTATTACGAGAACGAAATTCTTCGCTAACTTCGGACACAAACCACAGGGAAAAGTATTTATGTGTCTCTTATAAACTTTAGAGAATTCTAGTTTAGGGCATTTTGAGACTAGTATTTTAGACCCAGAACACACGGTGAAATGCAACTAAAACTGCTAGTTACTTTTGAGTTGCATCGAAGTTTCTGCTACTTATAGACTCCGCAGAGTATCTAAAGTACATGATGATAAAATTATGAACTTGCAACCTACATATTTACTTTCCATTATTATCAATCGAAATCGGAATAAGACAGCACGATTTTTAATGAATCATTAGTTTAATGAACCATTTATACCTCAATAAAACAGCTAGGCGTTGATAAGGAATAAAAAAACCAAAATCCCTATTTTCAGAATTTATCCTCGCCAAGTAAAAAGGTGAAAATGACAATTGACGCTCTAGTAATGACATGTCACAATGGCGGCACGTGTACGATCAGCCAATGGCTGATGAGAGTTTTATCCGAGCAAATTGACTTGTACTCAATATTTGAACGCCGCTGTAGCGATTTTTTTTTTAATTATGTTTCTCGCTTATTCCAATTACGTACGTGTACCTAAGTTATTAAAAGAAACATATTGAGAAAAAATTATCCGTAGAATAATTCCATTGAAGCGGAGTCAGCTAGCGGAGCGGAGAAATGGAGAAATATTAACCATTGCGTCCTGTACTGCAGCATTGCATAAGTAAGTAAGTAAGTTCATAAGTAAGCTCGCTCCGCTCAGGCTGCCTCATACAGAAAAATGTCCGTTGGAGTGGAGCGGAGAAACGGAGAAATATTAACCAATAGGTCCATTGGTTAATATATCTCCGTTTCTCCGCTCCTCCAGCCCACTCCGCTCCAATGGACAGGCAGCCCAAGATATTAATTAAACTAATTGACACAATGTAATAATACGATAATTATAATTAAAACCATAAAATAATATTGGGAAATTATTTCGTTACTGATGGCTATATTAAATATTTCAATATTTCTAATTAGGTTAAGTTCCTTGTAAGTTAATAGTCTTATCACCTTGGTAACAGATCTTGCCGTATAATAGGTCTTTACCTATGAAATTGCCGTTTTACAGTACCTACTGGCCATTTCAATTAAAAATATTTTTTGTTTAGCTAAGAATTCTAATTTCAAATTAATTTCATTTTAAAAATATGGAATTCTTTTTCCAAAAACAGTCATTTGTTTATTGGTTAGTGTTACATTGCATTTCAATCATTTTCGTCAACATGGATACGTTAAAAATTCGAGTAATTATGGAATATGAGTTCCGTCGTGGCAGCAACGCGGCACAAGCGGCTCGCAACATCAACGACGTGTACGGAGCTAACACTACAAACCAATGAACCACTAGTTATTGGTTTGCTCGCTTCCGTTCTGGAAATTTCGACCTGAAAAATGAACCCCGCGGTCGTCCGAAGACTTTGGTCGATGCAGACGAATTGAAGGCGATCGTGGAAGCTGATGATACTCAATCTACGGCTGAATTAGCAGCAGCTTTCGACGTTAGCATCAAAACAATATTGGTCCATTTGCGTCAAATTGGCAAGGTAAAAAAGCTTGACAAATGGGTGCCCCACGAACTCAATGATCGCCAGCGCCAAGTACGCGTCGAGACGTGCCGTGCATTGCTCAACAGACACACAAATGAAGGAATTTTGAACCGCATTGTCACCTGTGATGAAAAATGGATTTTGTTTGATAACCGTAAGCGCTCAGCAAGTTGGTTGGATCCTGGTTCAGCACCTAAACAATGCCCTAAACGAAAACTTACCCCTAAAAAGGTGATGGTTACTGTTTGGTGGTCTAGCACCGGTGTGATTCATCACAGCTTCTTACCAAATGGGGAGAGTATTACTGCAGATGTGTACTGTGAAGAATTGAACACAATGATGGAGAAGCTGGCACGTCTCCGACCAGCATTGGTCAATCGCTCGTCTCCGCTGCTCCTGCACGACAACGCGCGACCTCATACCGCACAAATGACGGTCTCCAAGTTGCAAGAACTGGGGTTGGAAGCTCTCCCTCATCCACCGTACTCACCGGACCTTGCCCCTACAGACTACTACTTTTTCCAGAATTTGGATAACTTCTTGACTGGAAAAAAATTCAATAACCAAGAGGCAGTTCAAAACGCCTTTGAAGAATTTGTTGCCTCTCGTCCAGCTGATTTCTTTAAGAAGGGCATTAATAAACTGCCACTGCGTTGGCAAAGATGCATTGATTGTATGGGTAATTACTTCACTTAATACAAATAAAAATTATATGAAAAAAAATCGTTTGAATTTTTTCATACAAAACGCAATACTAGCTTTTACCCGCGACTTCGTCCGCATAAGTTTTTTTGTTTTCTCCCGGCTGTAAGTCCCCCTGCAACAATGTCCCTCTATCGTGTTCCGGTCCTCAACTTCACATCAAAATTTGTTCAAAAGCAACCTAAGCACATAATGGATAGCTCCGAATGTTTTCTTAGTAAATATAAAAAGTAAATAATGTAAATCGGTTTAAAATACTACTAACGATACCTACCTGCCAACCCCCGATGTATACAAATCAGATCAATAGTTTTGGCGTAATGTGATTCTAGACAGAGTTTTAATGTTGTAGATAGGTAGCTATGTATACGTTCCTGTGGGAATGAGATATTTTCCCGAAGTAAAAAGTAGTCTGAATTTTGGTACCTTCCTACCCTATAAGTTAAGTAGTGTGATGGAATGTCGCTAAGTTTCGATCCAAGTAAAACTGTTAAATAAAGACAGTTGCATCAAAATTTTATCATAAATTCCATAAATTATGGCGCCTACCTACCCTCTAAGTTAGAAAAGTGATTAAATACCAACTTGAAGTCTTAGTAACACTCAGTTTAAAAAAAAACATCAAAATCATTTCAGTAGCTATGGCGTCATGCGCTTCTTAACACGATCATGCTAGATTTCCGCGGGAATGAGGTATTTTCCCGCCGTAAAAAGTAGCCTGTGTCCGTGCCTAGGATTCTATCTTTAAATTAACCAAGTCTTATAAAAATCCGTTCAGACGTTAAGGCGAGAATGAGGTAAACTTTTAAAACAAACTATTAAAAATCACTAACTCAATTCAGTTTTCTGCCTACTTCCTACCCCCTAAGTACGATGACGTGATCATTTTGATCTTATATCCGTTTTTAGGTAACCATCTATTTAATAGATGGTTTAATAGATGGTAAGAAGGTAATAGATTCTATTACCTTACTAAATTTCATCAAAATCCGTTCAGCCGTTTAGACGCGAAAGAGCAAAAGTCCCAACAAAAACGACAAAAAATCACTGACTCAATTTAGTAATCTACCTACTGCCTACCCCCTAAGAACGATGGCGTGATTATTTATAGCCTATGACCATTTCTAGGTTATCATCTGTCACCATACCAAATTTCATCAAAATCCGTTCAGCCGTTTAGGCGTGAAAGAGTAACAGACAGACAGACAGACAGACAGAGTTACTTTCGCATTTATAATATTATATAGTAAATATATAGTACTGCCCCCGATAGTTAAAAAGACGCATCTAACAAAATGTCAAATCGGAGAAAATTGCATTTGAAAAAATGAAACAGAAAATTTCTTGCTGTCTTCAAAATAATAAAGATATTTAAATAAAAAAAATTGTTAATACTGGCCAAGACAATTATCTTTGACATCGAGTAATAAAAAATGCTTATTTTAAAATAATTTAATAAAAAATATCGAAAAATCGTTTTTATCTTAGTATAAGACACATGAAAAAATCACTGTCCTAAATTGAAAAGACGTATATAGCCATATGCGTCCTTTATCACTCAAATAATAACTGAAGTACTTTTATTTTAAGTATTGAGCGTTTGCCTGTATTTAGATCTCGAAGAAAAAAAGGCGTATTTGGTTATAATGCGCCTTTTTGCTTAAGTATTCATAACGATCTAGATTATCTTTGGCTAAGTTAAAAGGACATCTACAAGTTCGTCTAGTCCGTAATCTATGCTTAGTGTAACTTACTGTTATAAATTAAGGGATTTAAAAAACTTCGTCGTTAATCATGTTATTGTAGATTGGACTTTCACCCAAATAACGCTATCTTCGGTAGTTTTGTTACCCACAAAAAATATTAACACATGCGTCCGAGCTAAAACAAACCTTACTAAGTAGAAAAGGCGCAAGTGGCATATGCTGCCTTTTTTTCTTAGTGTAATAGTAGTATCCAATTAGTGTATAAGGTGCATGTGGTTGTTTGTGCCCTTTTAATTTCCTAATTGTAAATATACGGCTTTTTAACTTCCGTAATAAAATGAAAAAACAAATTAATTACGTAAATGCGCCTTTTTGGTTTAGGTTTACATAGTTTCGCCTTTTTAACTTCGATTATGTCGAAAAAATATGCAGAAGTGCCTTTTTTAGCATTGCTAAAATCAAAAGGAAACTAGATAGAAAAAAATGAATCAGATAGGCAGATGCGTCTTTTTTTCCTGATTCCGGCAATATAAATAACTCAATTTACGAAAAAATGTAGATGCGCCCTTTTAACTATCGGGGGCAGAGTAATATAGTATATATTATAGTAAGTATAATAGTATATATAGTATATAGTATAGATAGTATGGAAGTATGGATTTAGTATTAAGTGCCTAAATATAAAGTTTCATGGTTTTATCTTTGAATAATAACGATCTCCCATACTAACTTTCATCCCTTATTACCACCCCCTTAAGCCTTTTTTCGCGACAAAATATAGCCTATGTCCTTTCTCAAGGTCTAGACAACCTCTCTACCAAATTTCATTGAAATCGGTTCAGTAGTTTAGGCGTGAAAGCGTAACAGACAGACAGACAGACAGATAGAGTTACTTTCGCATTTATAATATTAGTATGGAAGTATAGATTTTCTGACTTACATAGGTACATATCTGCAATGAGCAAGGAATATGGACTGGAGTGGCCTCATTTTTTTTTTCATATACAAATGACTTAATGACAGCGTGCCAAGGTTGCGCCAAGTTTTCTCATAGTTTTCTTGGTAGATGATCTGTCAAACGATAAGTAGGACCGTACAAAAAGTAGCCATTTTGCGCCAGAACTGGCACGCAGATCCAGACGGTATTTATTCTATACTCAAAGCATATCTGTCACGCATCTTTTCCATCGGGGTAGGTAGAGATCACTTCCCTCCACTTGCTACGATCCAAACACATCTTTTCCACTTCATCCACATTCATCAGTGTACTTATACACGCACGTTGATTTAGAGAACTCTTAGCCTTTACCTACTCTATTACCCAGATTCTTTAATGAAATCTTTTTAATAAGAAACAACGATTTACCCACTATTTTTCCTCATTTTAATCCATTTTCTGGAATTTTTATGATGGGTATAAAAGATTAAAAATAATTCTACGAAAAAGTTTACAAAGAAAAAAAATTTTTACTGAAAATCTTTTTTAAATAAGAAGGAAACATTCAATTAGCAGAAAATTAATTCGTCGAAAAGTTATAAAAGGTAAAAGACTAAATATCTGTGATACTTTTTTGGTTTTATAAAAAAATTGAATCATTTACAACGGTAAATATGCAATAAGTACGTACGAATATATACGTTTGAATAAGCCGATTGCCTCTTTCCAAAGATCAATAATGCATTCTTCATCGCCATATTTTTTTAAGTGGTCATATTCTATTTAATTCATGGTCAATTCATGGTTTTTCATGGTCAAATTCTGTTTAAAAAGAAGAGAGAAAATAGAAAATAGAAGAGGGAAGATGATAGGGCACTTGATGCGACATGACGGTTTCTTGAGAAACATCATTGAAGGAGGATTGAAGGAGGAGATTGAAGGAGTTGAGGGGAAAAGAGGCAGAGGAAGACCGCGACGTACCTACTTCACTCAAGTGAAGGAGAAAGTTAACGTCATGTATCAAGAAGTCAAGGCACTGGCAGAGGATAGGCCTAAATGGCGAATACTTCACCGACAAGAGTCTAACTCTCAAATAATAATGATGATGATGGTCAAATTACAACCCTTGATATTGGTTATAGAGTGACCTAACTCCATCTATATCCATAACTATTGTCCCACCCCTATTATTCGAAACACAACACAATTGTACACAGTACATCAAACACTACGGTTCATGTCATGGATAGACATGAATACAAATCAGACACATCGAACATTATCGACAAGGCGCAGTCACAAAGGAATTGATAGGTATATCCCACGTGGGCGGTTTCTCTGTAACTTTGGAGTAGTGTTGTCAAACTATCGATGTTTTGGGTATCGATAGATTTTGATAATATTGATAGACAGATAGAAATACTTTATTGCACACAAATAGATACAGACCAAACTAGGTAGGTAGGTAAATACACATAGATAATATAGACATAATAGGTAAAATAGAATAATATCACATCGGTTCAAATAATAAATACCAAAGTTAGTCTAATAATGTAGAAAACAAAAAGCTTTTAATATATTAGGTAATATTGTTTTGAATATTATTCATATAGTACACATGCTAAAGTCTGAAAAAAATTTTTTTTATTTATATAAAAGGTAATCAATCATGTTACCTATTACTTTAATAAAAACGATAGAAGCTCACTTTATTTAGTTTAATAAAACAATTATTTAGCTTTTTTTCTTATTTAAGCTCTTGTCGGTGGAGCCTCTATCGATTAAATATTGATATTTTGCTATTGGTACCAATATTATAAGAGAATAGTAAGAGAGAATTATTATCGATATTATGTCGATACTTTTGCTATTGGTGCCAATGCTATCGATGTAATTTATTATTGATTACAACTCTGCTTTACAACCCGTTTGAAACAAAGTTAACAAGGACTTTGGTTGACAACCCAAAAGTAAAATTACATTTACATAACGTATTAAATGTAAGGTAAATGATGTGACAGTTTATTAAACTGGCTTTTGTATTGAAAACAATGGGCAAGATGACTAAAAAACTTTTTTTAGTCCATCACATACATTATTTTTACATATTCGACACGTATTTTTTATTTTATCTCTTAAACTAAAAATGACAAAGATAAACTGGGTTAAAGTTGCTCGTGACGTCACGCCTCAGTACGATTTTAACCGAGGAGTGATGTCAATACCCCCACTCCGTAACTTTGATGCTTTGTATCTTTGTATTTATTAATGTATTTGATCAGATAAAAAATGTGTCGTCAAATATTTTTTAAAAGCCTAAAAGACGGACTAATTATTTCTTGAATTTTTGAATGTAGTCATCATCCTCATTGTTTAAAAAACATAACGTCTCTTGAAGAGAAGATTTTAAGGCACTTACGTCATTTTGGTAGCAGCAAGGTTACTGTTTCACGTTTGATATAAAATTCTAAAATGAAGTGAACTATCTTTCTCTTACTAATATAATAAATGTAAAGTAGATGGATGTTTGTTACTCTTTCACCCAAAAACTATGAACGACTTCAGCAGACTAGAGGAGTGCCGGAGTTCCTATAAACAGATTTAGAAGAAACTTGGCAATATTGTCACTTGAGCCCAGAACACACGATGGAACGCAACTGCAACGCAACTGAAACTGCTAATTACTTATGAGTTGCATCGAAGTTTCTGCTATAGACTGTGTCGTGTGTGGTTTTCTAAAGGAGTCTATAGCAGAAACTTCGATGCAACTCATAAGTAATTAGCAGTTGCGTTTCATCGTGTTTTCTGGGTCTTAGACATCGTAATAACGCATAGGCTACTGTTATTTTAAGATATTATCATTCCAGGCGGCCTCTAGTTCTTAAATAAGATATTCACTCATTTATTAGTATTTCTTTTATTTTAAGCATTTTTATACCGTTTGTAATGCCTCGTTTCTGCAGTAACCACGTCAATACAATACAATACAAATATTCTTTATTGCACACAAAGATATAAGGTACAGACACAAACAAGAATATAAGAAGCAACAGGCGGCCTTATTACTAGGTAGCAATATCTTCCAGGCAACCTTAGGGTAAGAAATAGCGAGAAATAGGTAATAATGGTTGCGGGTTGTGCAAATAATACAGAATACATACATAACTACATATCGTCGTCGTCGTCGTTATCAGCCCATATAGGTATGTCCCCACCGAGGGGCACGAGCCTACTCTCATACAGAGAGTGATTAGGCCGTAATCCACCACGCTGGCCAAGTGCGGGTTGGCGGATTTCACATACATCTTCGAATTTCTTCTCTGGTGTATGCAGGTTAAAACAACTACATATACTTACCAAAAATACCTATACTTACCACGTCATTATTTCTTTCAGTATTTTCCGGGTTAATTAGTAGGTTGTTGTATTTTATTTCGGCCACTCACTATTTTTGTAGTCATATGTTTATGTTAGGTACATACAACACTATTAAGGTTGTAACTAATGATTGAATGAAAAGGGATATATTCGGAAGAAGAAATCACATAACTTGTAATCACTTTTGTTAAGGCTCTAAACGTAGTAACCAATACAGCTGTTAAGGACGGAAGATGTGGACTGTATTTATTTATAATAATAATGAAATATTTAGCTTTTATCTCCTTTATTTTACTGTAATATTCCCACTTAACTAAAACTAACACGTAACACCAAACAACAACAATACATCATCATCATCATTTATTTAAGAGCCAGGCTCTTGTCGGTGGAGTAAACGCCATCTTTGCCTTTCCTCTGCCAGTAATTTCACTTCCTGATACGACACGACGCCAATCCTCTCTTTCACTTGAGTGAAGTAAGTACGTCTTGGTCTTCCTCTTCCTCTCTTACCCTCAATCTTTCCTTCAATGATGTTCTTTAAAAAATCGTCGTGTCGTATCAAGTGCCCTATCATCTTTCCTCTTCTATTCTCTATTGTTCTCAACAAGGAGCGCTTCTCACCAACCATACTTAATACCTCCTCATTACTCTTCTTCTCCGTCCAACTAATCCTCTCCATCCTCCTCCAACACCACATCTCAAACGCTTCTAACCTCTCTCTATCCCTCTGTGTCAGTGTCCATGTTTCACACCCATACAGTGCAACAACAACACGAATGACAATATTTAGAGAACTGCCAAGAGCAGGAAAAAATAGAACGTAAAAAAGTAAAATACAAATATCCGTCATATCAAAAGGCAATCTGTACAAAAAATGGTTAATTACGAAAAAGAGTTCGCAACAACAGCTATTTTATTTACAAGTATATGCGAAAAGGTATATTGAAGGAGAAAGAGCAGTTTAGAGCTGTTGTTACAATTTTTTATTGCTTAAGAAAATATAGTGCAGAAAAATACGAAAATCAATAACCTAAAGTTTTTCTTGAAACTACAATGTCAGATGTCATTTTTACTAATAGACAAAAGTATTTATTTTTCTATGGAATAAAAACTACGCCACAAGTACAAAAAATAAATGGCAACACTGTAGATGCTACAGTTCCCTTTCAAATCAGTCTTAAAAAAACGGGATGTCACCACCTGTGATGCCACTTTTTAATTTATTTATCTTTTTGTCAGATTTTGAAATATTATAATATAAGATTATATTATTTTAAAATATCAGATTGTACTTATTCTTAAATATGCAAATTGAATATTTTCGTTTATTTTTAAACATAATTTGAAAACTTAATTCACCCTAAAATCACATCTATAGAAAAAATAATTCAAAACCAATTTAACCACTAATGACTGAATTTCGTGATAAAACTCAATGAAGTCTTTACATTGCCTGTTGAAATATAACAAATTAATTAACGCTGTTATGTAGAGGTGGCGATGAATAAGTGGCTAATTATGACTGTCGCATTTTAATCTTTGAATGTCACGCTATTATTCTACCAAGTAAAATAAGATACTAGGTTAAATTCATTGTTATTTTAGTGAATTCCTCATAAACTAGAAGGTAAATTACTTTGCTGTATTACGATCGCATTAATACTTATTTGTATTATTTAAATAATTTTCTACCAGTAAAGCCGACTTGCGTACCGGAGGATTAGCTCAATAAACCCGAAGTTAGCTGCTAACACAGGGTTAAATCAAGATAAATCAATACAAATCATTTATTTAGCATTTTAGCAGCTAACTCCGGGTTTATTTGGCTGCGCAAGTGGGCCTTAGGGAGTTTTCAGATCCAGAGTTTCATACGCGCGCTCTTACGTACGAGCAAAAGACGCCCGTATTCGTGCGTATAAAACGCTTACCTAAAAACGCCCTTACACGAAAGGATGAGTTGTTGGTGACTGCTAGTGGTCCTACTAATATTATAAATTCGTCAAAGTTTTTGCCGATGGATAGAAAAGATGTTTGTTAGTCTTTCACGCAAAACCATTGTACAGATTTTAATGAAACTACAATAACGCCCCGGACGACGCAGTGTGGGAAGGCCTCCAACAAGGTGGACTGACAACTTGGTTAAAGTCGCTGGAAGCCGTTGGATGTGGGTAGCGCAAGACCGGTCGTTGTGGAGATCCTTGGGAGAGGCTTTTGTCCAGCAGTGGACGTCCATAAGCTGACATGATGATGATGATGACAATATCGTAGCTTATACATACTTTACAATATCTTACACATCAGAATACCACATAGGTAATAATTATATTAATATATTAAGTACTTCCAAGATACGACATCGCTAGTACTATAAAAGTCAAAGTTTTTGCCGATAGATAAATGGATGTTTCTTACTCTCTAACACAAAAACCATTGTACAGATTTTAACTAAATTTTACAATATTGTAGCTTACATATCAGAATACCACATAGGCAATATTATTTTGAAATATCAGGTTAATATTCCAAAATACGACATAAAATGCGTACGAAGACGCAGGCAGCCTCTAGTTGAACAATAAAGTAAGAAACATCAGCGAAACAACTCTTTGTACCCATAAGATGTCACTTCACTCGATTACTCGGCTAACGACAGAAGACGTTACCTCCAGTACTATCACGTGTACTCTACAGACTATTCACTTTAGCAGCATAATATGTTGAAGCTTTGAAAACATTTTTACGTACACTGTTTGAGAAAGAGTTTCTTTGTTTCAAGACTCCTTGAAATTTATTTCATGAATGAATGTAACTGCAGAATCGTGAGCTTTTTTACCCGACTAAGGTTAAGACAAAAGGAAGAGTTATGTTTGTATTCATTTTTTATCAGCCTGCCTTCTTCTACCCCTATTCTCGGCAACTTTTGACCAGTTTTTCAAGTATGCACTCACATCATCGCGCCATCTCTTTTTAGGTCAACCTCTACACCGTTGGCTATTTCTTTAAAAAATGCCTACCAGCCTCAGAATTTTCTGAAAGATTCTTCTTACAAAAAAAAAGGTAGAAGATCCTCGACTAGGATGTTCAAATGAATTGGCTCTCTGTTACTTTTTATATCGACGAGTATGTAGCAAATTGAATAAGGCGGACAGACAGACGGACAGGTACTATTAGCATCGAACAAAGATGGTAGAACTGTGACAATTTCAACGTCTTAGCTATATAACCCGCCTTAATTGTAATCAATGCTGGTTCTCTGGTGTTTATATGTATTAAAAAAACACCCATCTGGGTGTGCAAAGACCTAAACGCTCCTCTTGTTACGATCCAAACACACTTCTTTCGCTTTATCCACATTCATCAATCGCCTCATACATGCACGTCGGTTTAGGGTACTCTTGACTTGGCCATTAAAGACTCCGATGTAATCGTTCGTCTTGGCCTAAAGTGTGAATAACTTCATACAAAATGTTTTGCCACTAGAGTTCACGATAAAAATCTTTGGGAAATCCACTATAAGATTTCTTGAACAATATTACTTTGGTTCTAACCAAAGTAACATTGTTCAAGAATCTGTAAACAAGTGGACTTACAATGCTAAAGCTAGCATTTAATTTCAATTTTCAATAAATATTTATTCATAGGTAACCCAAAATTACACTTGAATGTGTCAGAAATATAGAACAACAAAATAAAAATATAACAAATGAACAAAAAGTAAAAAATAAAAATGTAAAAAAGTTATGTAATAAAGCATCCAAAATCAGTACATGTCAGAGGTCTTGTTAAATTATTTGGATCTATTAACAGGGAAACGCCACAAATGACTGACAATAGCGACGATTGCCGCATAATGACTAGAAATTTTGGCTTCATTCGCTGAGCAATTCTGTGGAAGATTGGACGTTCAGATTTATAAGGGTTTTTTGAATGGCCGATGATTGTATTAGCTTAAGTTTTTGTGTGGAGATCGTGGTAGGCTTTTTAGTTAAATTGATCGTTTGGGAGTCACTAGATTTGAATTTCAACTTTAACTCCCTTATTTCAAAACTAATTTTAAAGATGGTTCTAAGACTAACGTCATTTTTTGACATTTTGTCTATAACCGAAACGTCATTTATCTGAGTTTATTCTAGGACTATAAATAAAACTCGTTTTGTAATAAGGTGATAAGTGTTCTTCTTTATTTCGTAGACAAATAATATTAGTCATCATGTCAGCTTATGGACGTCCACTACTGGACAAAAGCCTCCCCCAAGGATCTCCACAACGACCGGTCTTGCGTTGCCCACATTCGACGGTTTCCAGCAACTTTAACCAAGTCGTCAGTCCACCTTGTTGGAGGCCTTCCCACACTGCGTCGTCCGGTGCGTGGTCGCCACTTACTTAATATTAGTACCTACTTGAAATATTTTATTAGTTTCCATAATGCAATATGACATCTGGGGGCTTAGCACGGCGTGCCGCGACAATTATCTCACGCATGCTGTCCTTATCACATTTCAAACTATAGACAGAGACGTAAGCGTGACAAACGCATGACAACGTCTTCTCACGGAGTGCCATGCTAAGCTAGCTGCTCTTTAGAAATAATATGATTAGAAGCAGACTTGTCACACGCAACGCTGTCCTATGTAACTTAGGCGTTGTTATAATATTTCTTAGGTACAGTCAGCATCATAAGTCGATGAACACATTCAGATTTTCAAAAGTAATTTACACCATTATAGGACGTAAAACCTTACTTATTTTCCTTATTTTCACCTTATTGGATGTTCATTTAACTCTGGAGTATTTTTTGCTAAGCGATTTTCGTCTAATAATGGTTTATTTTACTTTTGAAAATCTGAATGTGTTAATCGACTTATGACGCTGACCGTACCTACATGGGACCAGGGACCCAAGTCTGCTAATTCAAAATATTTTCTGTTGTTTGTCGGCAGAGTGTCAATTTTTTAGACATTTGGTCGCAATCAGTGTAAGCCATTGTTTAGCAGAATACCAAATGTGTTAAAAATGCCATTGACACTCTGCCACTACTGAGGCTATTTAAAATTTGCTGACTTGGGCCTCGGTCTGTCTCAAGCTTTAACCGCTAATGCATATTGGCTTTTAGAACCTTTTCTGATGCTTTCCTCGCAATAACAAAACCCAATTTCTATCGAAACTCACTAAACATCTAGAAACTTCTACAAACATATACCTTTTCTATCCAAGCGTAATACAAACAAAAGTCTAACCGGATGCATTCCAAAAGGGGCGTGGCAAAGAAGTATTTGTTTCCATCTATCTTGGGTTTATTTTTCTTTGCCTTACTCTATAATACTAGCGACCTAGTTGCGATATCAATAAGATTAGGGTAAAAGAAAATGGCGGTCGGTTGCTCGGTTTTGGGGCTACGAGAAAATCTGGTTTTTTTCACCCTAAGCGTGTTTATAGAGGACTGTGATATAAAGGAAAATAGGAAAAATGAATAAAGTAGAGTTTTGTTTAGTTTTACTTTGAAGTATTAGGACTTAGGACCTTAGGCAGTCTTACGTTATTACAAGGTACGTGTTAGCTTAAGTCGACACAGAGAGAATACAGAGCGACTATTATAGTCTAACTACACACATCCGGGCCGTGTCGGGGTAAAAATATCATTCCATACATTTTATATGGATTCGTTCACACACGTTGTCATGACGACGTATTGTTTTCCCTCCTGACGGGCCACGGCCCGGACATGTCTCGGGCACGGCCCGGATGTGTGAGATAGACCTTTATCAAATCTGCCAATACCAGCCTAGCATCTACTTTAGTATTGAGCATAAAGTTAAAAACAGACTTCGAGAGTATGTACATTTATATGTACGTTTGTATGTATAATTCTTTAACACGCCCTACAGCTTAAACGGCTTGATGGATTTTAAGCTAAGTGGTGTAGTTAGACTCGTATTTACAGTGAGAGTGATACTGGGTACATTAAAATAAAATAAAATGTTGTTTAAACGCAGTCGGGTTTTTTTTTTAATAAAAAGGTTAGGTTATTGATATTATCGAATATTGCTCTTTGCTGTTTTCATATAATACGAAATCCCACTGAACTATTCCTAAATCACATCCCTTGCGTCACTTCAGTCCCATCCTTGATCCCTCCAAACTTGTCAACACAACTAACTTTCGAATAGGTATAAGGCGAAATAGTGATAACACACCGCAAGTTCTTCATTGAGACTATAATTCTACGAGCATGAATACTGCGGAAGTGTCGACTTCAATCTTGTGAGTTGTTACTTACGCACTTATATCCTGTAACAGTAAACTTGAGACTATGATTGAACGATCGTGTACACAATAGAGGAGTCGAGTTAAATCTTTCGGCTTAATTCTTGATATTGGCTGTTAGTTACTTCGAAATTGATTGGTACTTATGTATGAATATTTGATGGATCTAGTCGTTCTTGTGGGAGGCTTTTGGTGGTTGAATTTGTGTTATACAATTTGATTTTCAGATTAGGATATACCTTTATCGATTTACCTTTGCTTATTTAAGTTAGACAAGTGAAATGACGAACATGTCAATGCTGTTGTTTAAGGCGCTGTTTTAACTAAAGAAGCCACGCTTCTTTGGTTAAACCAGCGCCTATGCGCTGCTCGCATTGTCAAACGCATGCGATTAGTTTTCTTCATACATTTTAGGCGCGCGTTGTTTTATGCGTTGCTCACAGCCGTCGATTTTGTTCGGAGACATTTTTTTTTTAACTTTTAAAGTATTTTTTTTTGAATTGGAGTAATCAATATTGTTTTATGATAATATGTCTTACCGAGAAGTCAAATTGTTAGTAGAAGGCAGGCAATGATTGTGATTACTCCATTTTGTTTCTCTTTTGTTTCTCCGTTTTGTTTTGGAATCTTTTATTTGACTGGAAATATTTTTTCACTAACTTAAATGTGTAAATTAATGAATGAACAATCTTCTAGTTTTAATTTATTTCTTCTACCAATATTCATAATAAATGTTTATTACAATTAACAACTAGTTCTCTATAAAAGTAACAGACAATACCTACGAATTGTCTTTGAACATACAGAGGCTAAAATTGTGAGTTTGAGAAACGTTGCGCTAAGTCGTAAAGTAAAGGATACGTGCAAGTAGACGGTATTTGCAGAGGATTGGCTCAATCGGATCAAAACTGTTCCATTCAATACGGGACTTTGCGATTCAGTCTTATTTGAAGAATAAATTGCTTGTATTGCAGTACTGACTATTCGTTATTTATTTCTGGTTCAAATTTTTGCAAAAAGTTTTAAGAATATTGGATTAATATTAATTAATTTAGCTTTTTACAGAATTTATAAAATAATCAATAATTTTTGACGTCATCTTGTTTCTTTCTACAAAATAAAAAATGATCAAGAAAAGAATTACAATAATTCTTAAAAAAGGAATAAATACATACATACATGTCACACCTCACTCTCATCGAGGTAGGCAGAAACCACTTCCCTCCACTTGCTACGCTCCAAACATATTTCTTTCACATTCATCAGTCGCCTCATATTATGTGCAAGTCGGTTTACGGTAGTAACTACTTTCGTTTAAAAAAAATATCATAGAAAAATATCAATTACTCTTTTTTTACTTGAAAAAAGAAAAAATAAACAAAAGAAAACGTTACAATAATCATTTTTATTCAAAGTAACTTCCGGTACAGTTTTTATTGAGCAAGTCTCAAAGCTATAAAGTCTTTTATGGTTTATAGGCATAATTGGTTGATGTACTCGAGTTTGGGTATGTCGTAAAATGATAGGATATTATCATAGCCATGATAACGCGATGTATGTAAATGTGAATAAGTTTTTATGGTAGTTATTCAATTAGGTTTGGGTCAAAGGGTTTCTTATCAAATAATCTGAATGATAACATTTCGAGGCAGGTTGTTTAATTTGAAGGATATTGTGTTGTCTTTGTTTGACGTATACAATTTGAAAGGTGGTAGAAAGGGAAGCAAATATTGTCGGCTATGTAAAATCTATTCTCTACGTGCCTTGAGTAAAATCAATAATAATCTAATCTTAAAAAAAAAAAAAACTTTTTTAAATTGATATACCTAGTGTCACTCTCACAGTAAATATACGAATCTAATCCTCTCAAGCTAAATCCATCAAGCTTTTCAGGCTGTAGGGCGTGCTAAAGAATTATACATACAACCTACTTTCGACAAACATAACCCTCCTTCTGGTGCAGTCGAGTAAAAACACTAATAAAAACATAACCCTCCCCCTGGCGCAGTCGGGTAAATAAAGTTGGAAATACCAAAAGAATCACATTACAAATTCTTATAACTTCGTTTCATTCCAAGTAGGTAATCATACACACGAGTAACTTTTACCTTTAATCTATAAACTGCTTCCAAAATAATCCAATTAATTCTTTCTAATACAAACTTAACTTTGTACAAACAAGGATATGTCAACGGAGATATTTCCCAAGAATTCCAATTTGGGAAGTTAAAAGTTAATTAGTTGTGATGTGGATCCAGTATTGACACGGATTTCGGTTTTATGACGTCATTCCTTTCATTTAATTGTGTTAAGGGCGGGTTTTACCACTTTAAGAGTATTTTACTGACGGATATTTTATACTGTTTACACTCAATACGTTTATTGCATGCACACCATCCAAGTTATTACAAAAAGAGTTTTATTATTAGTTCTAGAACTAACTCAGATGACGTTTCGGCTATAGACAAAACGTCAAAAATTGACATTAGTCCTAGAACTATGTTTAAAACTCGTTTTGTAATAACATACCCCTATGTTATTTAATAGAAATAGGTTTATCTGTCAGTTAAATTCTATGAGTAAATGAAACTGACCTTAAACTTGTAGCATTAAAGGCCTAAATAACTAATTAACAATTTGTATTGAACAACGTCTTGATTGGCCAGCCGGCGTGGTTTGTTGTCATTCATTAATATGCCCTAAACTGACGTGCATGTAAAGGTGCGTACAGACCATGTAACATAACATGTTATTTAACATTGTTATATAACATGTATAACATGAATGTTGTAAAACATGGTAAAGTAACATGTTATTGATATGTACAATATTGTACAACAATGTTATATAACTTTGATCGCGTGGATTGTACTGAAGAACGACAAACGACAATGGTTATATAACATTGTTATATTGCATTGTTATTCTAATGTGTACAGTATTATTTTATGTTGCAATGTTGAATAACAAGGTTACATAGTGTGGACGTGTTATAAAACACAAGTTAAATAACATGTTACATGGTCTGTACGCACCTTTGGAGGCAACTAATAACTGTGGACAAAGCGAAAGAAAGTGTGTTTAGATCGTAGCAAGTAGAGAGAAGTGGTATCTTAATACCTCGATCAGAAAGAGGCGTGACAGATATGTAGGTAAGTTAAGTGACTATCCTGCCTTTATGCTATCACTTCTCTCTCTGTGGGGTCTGAAGGAAGAAATATCTTTTAGAAATATGCTGTACCTTTTGTATAACTTCTTTCTTTTTTCTGTCTTTATGTACTATCATCTTAAAATAAACTGTTAAATCAATCAAATCAATATGTGCAGATGTATGTAATTGTAAATACGAATATGTTATAGGCTTGGAACATGTGTTTGAATAAATACAAATAGATTTATCCTTTTATAAACAAAATACATTGTTTATTTACAGTCATAAAAATTTTCCCACAATAGATCGAAAAAATGAGAGAACAAAAGCGTTCTGCTATTTCGATTTTATTTTTCCGATAGTGTTCCTGTAAAGGACTCAATAGCTGGCTAGTCATTGTATAAAAATAATGCTATTATCATAATAACTGCTCTTATCGGTTCATATTATTGGTGCTTAAAAGAATATTTATTTCATGTTTTTCTGAGCTTGTTGTGAAGCCGTAGTCAAGCAAAAATGTGTCTTACGCTCTTGTGTGTGAGTTCTTCGTTTATGTGTTAATTACCTGTGTACTGCTTTACTTACACAGCTCCCAATACATATAAAAACTGTTTCTTGCTAGATTCTTTTCTGGGGATAACCTTGTGAATCTAACATTAGTTGTTTAAAGGCGGTTCCCTATAATCAAAGACAGATAACTATCCGAGATCGGCAGTACTTAACTGTCAGGTAGCTGTCATTTTTGATTTATCTTTCAGAAGAATCACATAATTTTTTTGACAGCGGTTAGTTTATAGGGACGAAAAATGTTAAGAATAACTATTTCTATCTCCAGTAGCGCAAAACCAGAGAAAGATTATTGGGAATGGCCATAAAAATAATACAGGTATATAACTACAGTAAGGTAGGAATGTCGCGGTCTTCTTCTCCATCTTTCGTTTAGTGGAGAACAATACATTCATTTAATCTAAATATGACAAAATTGATCCACAGAAACAAACAACATTTTTTGAAAGAAATTATAACATTGTTTACGCACTAACATGAGTTGTTTTTGCTGTCATTCATTCATATGTGAAATTCATAATGAATTCATATATGAAATGTAATATCAACCGTATTTTGTTTATAAAAACCGGAAGCCATAGAATTCTTTTTGGTTATATTTTATGAAGCGTGTCTTATATTTCGTGTAAGTAAACACGGTTTTCTGTTTACCTCAACACAAGGAAAATATATATGCCTTATTATGAACGAAATGGCGGGAAGTATCTACCTACCTTTCATTTTGTATGCGAGGTAGATTTGTTGAAATATTATCTTGCTCTCTCTCTCTAGAGGTGTATTAATCATGTTATCTCATTCCTTTGGGGTTGTCTTGGATGTTTTTAAAGTCTGGAGTAAAAACAAGTTTGTTTACATCTTGACTTCCTATCTAGAATACTTGTTATGTTGCTCGTAAGTAAAATGGTAAAGATTTGGTACTTATCTATTACTAGCTGTCCCGGCGAACTTCGTCCCGCCTTAAAATTAACTTTATTGTGTAGGAATAAAGTTCAAATTGACTCTACATTTTAGTAAGAAAACATTTGTATGGGAAAAAGAAAAGGTCTGTTTTAGGGCTTTCCCGGCAATTATTCGAATTTTTCTCACCGTAAGAACCATCCTTGGACTTCAATGAACATTTTAAAAAAAGAATTAGCGAAATCGGTCCAGCCGTTCAGGCGTGATGCCGTGACAACGGAAAACGGGTTTCATTTTTATATATATAGATTAAAATTATGAAGAATTCTTAATATTTAATTCCTAATCATTTCAATTTAAAAAATTAACAAAATACATACCTATACTATACCTTTACAATTCTGTAGGCTTAGCATACGTGCCGCGACAGTTATCTCACGTCATGCTGTCCTTATCACATTTAAAACTATAGACAGAGACGTAAGCGTGATAAATCCATGACAACGTCTTGTCACGGAATGCATGCTAAGCCTGCTATACCGCCTCTTTCTATCGGGGTAGGCAGAAGCAACTACCCACTTCTTCGATTCTCTTTCGCTGCATCCACATAGGTAGAATTAAATCAACAACGTATTTATTTATAAAACAATACAAACAGAATAAAATACATATTTACAAGAAGAATGTCTTCCAACTCGTCCCCATGAGGCAAAGTAACCAAATCAACAAATGAATAGAGTATATATATTATGTAAGTATATGAATAAAGTACGAAGTCTGTAGAAAAAACTATGATTCAAGGAGCATTTTAATCATTCAAAACCAATTATAATTGCAAAAAAAGAGTTTTAAGTTCATTCAAGCATTAGCGAATATAACTTACCTATTTAGGTATAATTTTAAATCCGAACCGCTCTAAAAATATAATAAAACTGAATTCAATTTGCATACTTATACCTACCAGAGAATGAATAACCGATTTTTACAGTCAAACTTTTACCCTTATTAAAATTTTAGACGTAAAATTACTTTCGAGACGCGGAAATTCTTAAAAATCATCTCCTCATTTCAAATGGATGAGGTGACCGACCAACTTGGCGCTCGAAACTAAAAGTCGTAAAGCAAAAGTTGTCGATATCAGTGCCAGATGGTGCGTTCCAGGTTTCCAGTTCTCCCCAAGATGAATATTAAAATTTCACTTCGTTTATAACATTAGTTCAAGAAAGGCCAAGTCAAGAGTACCCGACGGGCATGTATGAGGCGACTGATGAATGTGGATGAAGCGAAATAAGTATGTTTGGATCGTAGGAAGTGGAAGGAAGTGCTCTCTGCCTACCCTAATGGAAGAGAGGTGTGACGGGTATGTATGACATTAGTTTTAGCTTAGTTTTGCTAATGGATTGTGTGCTTATTTATACGCTCCCATACTACAGGGGCCAAGTCTGCTAATACAATTTTCTCAGTTGTTTGTAGGCAGAGTGTGAATGAAAATGTCAGTGTCATCTTTGACACATTTGGTCACAGTGTAAGCCATTGTTTAGCAGTATCAGAAAATGCCATTGACACTCTGCCGACACACAACTGAGGCTATTTTAAATTAGCAAACGGGCCCCAGGTAACGAAGTGATAGAAAAGTGTTCAAATGTTCCAATCCTTTTAAAAGGTCAAATTTTGCACATGTGTTTGGGATAATAGGATGAATGTGAAGACATTTGTTAACTTTTCACGTAAAAACCACATAAGACAGTTATTTGCAACTGTACTTGTAATATAAAGGTGTAATAATGGTGTAATTAAGGTATTAAACAGATAAATTAAATCTTCACTGAGATTATAACAACACTCAAATATAAATTGCTTTTAATTATTTATTACTAGAGGCTGCCCGCGATTTCGTACGCATTTATCGTCATATCTTTGAAAAAACACAAAATATCTGCAAATAATATAGTCTATGTGTTATTCTGATATCCAAACTAAGTTATTGTAAAATTTCATTTAAATCTGTTCTGTGGTTTTTACCTGATGAAGTAACAAACATCCATTCATCCATCGGCACAAAAATGCATTTCCACAAAGAAAAAGCACCTAATTCTTTTATAATAAAGTCCACAAGCGGCTTTACATAATGATTCTCAACAAAGTTTTCTTATAAAATGATTAGCGTATCTCACCACGCTAATATCGGAGGCTTTAAACGTTTGTAACACGCAAAACGGCTAAGTAACGCTAAAAAGAAGCGGTATGAAAATATCCCCCGTTATTATTAGAGATAAGCAAAAGGTGACGCCAAGAATAACTGAGTCAGGTTTACATTAAAGCGGAGGCAGAGTGGAGAAATGTTAAGATAATTTAAATAACCAATCAATGTTCGTCATTTTAAGGTTATGAAAAATGACCTAATTTTGACTGACCCTGATTGGTCAAATATCACATCAGTGATAAAATTAATATTTTGACGTCAATTATAATTATATTAATTTCATCGCTTTGATATAACGGGCAATAAAATTACTAAACATTCGACGTCCCCAGGCGATAAAATTACTACATAATATTAGGTAGATTTGACAAACCGGGCTCCATAATTTAAAACTCGATAATACAGGCTGCATGCATGTAAAACATGACGTCATTGTCCCGTTCCGCAAGCGAAAGCGCGGCATGATCGGCTCAGTTCGGTTGCATGTTTGACGTTGCCACGTCAAACTATCGTCCGTAAACCGACTTTACAGACGTCTATTTTTTTTACTTACTTTTACCTCTCATTTCAATCTTCGAGTTTTTCACTCTAAACTAAAACCTGTAACAACCTGTATAAGACAAACAGGGCCACCTGGGAGCTTATCGATTTAATTATGTAGATGGGAAGGCGTGAGTTCCCAAGCAAAAATAAGTTGGATTTGCCCATGTGGAAGATAATGAACATAATTTGTTGGGTTTTCGCTTTATAGAATGCGTTGACATATTTTCTTACATATTTTGAATTTTTAAAACGATTTTTTGTTGAAATATGTATAAAAGATCTTCTGATAATTCATATTCTTCTAATTTCTTTTGTAAATAGTGTTTGAACACAAAACAAGATTGTTTACCAATAAAAATACAAACTTCAAACTCAAAATTTCTATGCATTAAGTTCGTGAAGTCAAAATTAAGTATGTATTTTAGCAGTTTATTAAATATATTTTATAAATTGATGAAAATAAAAGAATTGATAAAAATAAAACACTTTTATTAAATAGACAAAACGTGCCGGGTAATAAAGTTGGTAAACCTACGAATAAAAACTTTAAACTTTGGATTTAATCCCACTTTATCTTTAACAACATTTTCTGCAACAAGCTTGGATATAGATTCAATATAAAATACCTAGCTTTTATATCTACATTTTATCCAAAAATCCTTTCAGTAGATTACATGGAACAGGCAATATGTTTTAAGCGGATTTTCATATTTCAGTGACCTGACCCACGTCCATAATGGGGCACGCAGTAAGCGACGTGAAATCGGCTTTATGGCTATCTCTTCTGCATGGATTCCTCTTCCTCATAGGTACGTGTGAGTAGACCTTTATCTCATTATTAATATGTTGAGTTAAGACTCCATCTAGGTAGGTAATCGCTTTTTTACCCGACTGCGATAGAAAGAGGGTTATGTTTTTCGAGAGTATGTATGTATAATGCTTTGGCATGGTTTACATCCTAAACGGTTTGATGAATTTTAGCGTGAGCGACACCTCTTAGATTCGTATTTACAGTGAGACTAATATTGGCAGTACATCAAGATTTAAAAAATACTTACTTTTTTGAACGCAGTCGGGTTTTTTTTAATAAAAAGGTTATGCTATTAATAAATGGCATCTACTATTATAATTTGGTCATACACAGAATTATGTTCAACATGGTTTGCGTAGTTGAATATGTACATATATATATATTTTTTTATTGTTATTTGAAACAAGATACCAGGCTCTAAAATTAAAATAAAACAAAAAATCAGAATTATTCGAAAATTAAAAACATGACTTTGAAATGTGATTTAAAAGCAAAAAAATGTACAAAATTTAATTTGTTTAAGCGTAGGTAAATCTTCCTGTAACACGAACACGTAATTTTTTCCTTGAACAATTTGAAATTTGAATGAAATTTCTTTTAATTTACGAAAAATACCTGCAATCGGAATGTAGGAAAAAGTAATTTTATTTCTTCCAACAAAAATGTAGGAAGTTAATTTTTAATAAGTACTAGCTGTCCCGGCGAACTTTGTCCCGCCTTAGAATGAACTTTATTGTGTAGGAATAAAGTTCAAATTGACTCTATATTTTAGTAAGAAAACATTTGTATGGGAAAAAGAAAAGGTCTGTTTTAGGGCTTTCCCGGCAATTATTCGAATTTTTCTCACCGTAAAAACCATCCTTGGACTTCAATGAACATTAAAAAAAAAATCAGCCAAATCAGTCAAGCCGTTTTCATGTTATGTCGTGACAACGAAAAACGGGTTTCATTTTTATATACATATATAATAAGATTTGGAAAATTTCCCACCTCACTTTATTCTTTATTTTTAGAATATTTATGAATTCAATGCAACTGCCTACGCAAGTATTTTATAAAAATATCGCTACAAAGGTTCTTAATTTTAACAATTAGGAGAGTCCACATAGAGCGAGCAGCCTCGCGGGGCAGATGTTTGGCCGCTCAGGAAAGACCTCGCTATCCTATTGAGTTGGGTAATTCTTAGGGGCCTCCTTTAATTGGCCAAAGGCTTGCCACACGAAGCTGCTCGCTCTGAGTGGACCCGACTATTGACTTGATGAGGAGCCGAGTGGGCGTGACATAAATAGCGTGGGACAGCGTTGCGTCTGACAACTGTGCTTCTAACCATAATATTTTTAAGGACCAGATTTCCTTATGCATTGCGTACGTTGCGTACGTGGGAACTCGTAAAAAATGTCACAAATTCACGATGTTAACCAAAAACCGGCCAAGTGCGAGTCGAACTCGCGCAGGAAGGGTTCCGTATTGTTCACTATTGACATCGAGTAAAAACGGCAAAAAAACATGTTTATCGTATGGGATCCCCCCTTAATCATTATTATTATTCCATTTTTAGTTTTTGTTATTAAAGCGGCACAGGTTATCATTTGTGAAACTCTCAACGCCATAGGTACAACGGTTCATGAGATACTCTTCTGATAGGCGAGCAGAAAGACAGACAGACAGCCGAGTCTCAGTAATAGGGTCCCGTTTTCGCCCTTTGGCACAGAATATGCCTAAGGGTGAAAACGAGACCTTTGGTACGGCCTATATAGCCTATATAACCTTAGCCTATTAGCCTATATAGCCTTTGGCTACGAAACCCTAAAAAAGAACCAACACATAATGATACAAAGTAAATTATCCACTATTAACTCGGGCTATAAACATTTTTGTGCGTTTGCCAAATAAATGTAAGACAATTTTCTTCAACGGAATGATGTTCGCTCGTAAATCATACAATAGGGACTCTTGTTGTTATATTTATTCCTTTTCGGTTCGCTGGCGTTGAATGAATGTGGAAGCTGAGTGACTGTTAGAAAGATAGCCAGCTACAAGCCATGTTACAGCGAAATAAGAAATATTACTTATATTCGATTCGTGTATACGAGATATCCGTTACACGACTGGATAGATAGTGTTGGTAATACGTCGATAGTCTGAATATCGATAGATAAAAAATAAAATATTAGTATCGATACTTTTGAAAGCTTTGACTTGGCTTAAAACTATTTATTTATTTAACAGTTTATTGTAATACATAGAAACAGAAAAAAAGAGAAGTCATAAAAAAGGTACAGCATATGTCTAAAAGAAATTTCTTCCTGCAGACCCAGCAGGAAGAAATTTCTTTTAGAAATATGCTGTACCTTTGTATAACTTCTCTTTTTTTCTGTACCAGAGAGAGAAATGAAAGCAAGAAGGCAGGATAGTCACTACAAACTAGTAGTAGTAACTATTAATCTTAGACTTTCACTTATACACGTATGTTGTGGTTATCCCAAATAAAATATAAATAAGAGATACCTATGACATATTTACAGTTCGTTGTTACTGATAGTTTATTAAGATAGTATCTATCACTTTATCCCACTTCTACATCTCCTGTCTTATTTAGCAGTCTGTGTCCCACTGCTGGACAGAGATCTCTACCCTCACTTCTACGATTTCCAACCCTTTTCATGTGAAGCAAAATTTTCTTGTATCGATATGAAATGAAGTGAAAAGTGTTTATTCAAAAAAGGCAAAATTCATTACACTTTTTTGATCTAAAACTGCTGCCGGTTCTCTACATGTATAGCCGAGAGGAAGAAAACGGCAAGAAACCTTCGGCACAGAGCCTTAGGTTATGTCCAATATATTTTTAGTTTTTAGATATATTTAGATATATAATATATTTTTAGTTTTTAAATAATATTTTTAGTTTTTATAGTAGATAGTTTTGATCTATCGATAGACGATAATAGTGGACTATAACAACACTAGTTGTAACGATGTGAGGTTTGGATTTGATATAGAATAGACAATTCGACGTTGTTTCGACGTACCCACTCGTATACAAGATATTCAATATTTCTCCGAAGGATGGATCAACATTATATTATTCTGTTGAATTTTGCATTTATATATCTATATAATATATAAAAAACCGGCCAAGTGCGAGTCGGACTCGCGCACCGAGGGTTCCGTACAAACCTGCAAGGTTTACAAAGTTCGTTCATTACGACAATCGAGTCATAACTATGGTATTTTTATTGCAAAATGAAATTCATAACATTACAATGGGGAAAGATGGAGGAGCATAAATTTAAGACAAAGATCTCTTTATCGTTTAAGTAATCCTTTATTTTATATTAACACATATCATTTATCTATAATATAACTGAAACACTTATACTAGCCTTGCAGCAGACTTGCGAAAGTTCTTTTATTAAAGTTATTTATTTACTAAGTTTTTTAGTCACTATTTAGAAATCTGGTTCAAAAATATTAATTAAGTATTAAATTTGAACCAGACCTGTAAATGGTGACTGAAAAAGGTGTGAATAGCCCCGCGTGCCACCCGTGCCACCAGCGTCCCATCAAACTTCGCCAGTAGAAACAATACAAGCAAGCTGTCTGATAATAACCAACAATAAGAAATATAATAATGTCATTGAATTTAATTATAAGTATAACACTTTAAGCAGTTAGGACGCATTTAGATTATACATACAGCTACATTCACCAAAACATCGGGATTGAATGACGATGAGTGAGGTCGTCTTTGCCGTTTGAAAAATGTTGCCCTCCCCATACATAGTATAATAACTCGCGGTCATTGCTGTAACTACAATTATGTTTACAATCACAATTTTTTTGGTGGTATAACTACTTAAAATTTTAAGCTTTTCGGAATTTTTCTGTTACCTGTGCTGTAAGCTATTGCTTCTTACCAAATTTCGAGATTCTATGTCAACGGGAAGTGGTCTTTAGGTTTTAATTCCCTTGCGTGTAGTTGCGAGTTTCAAAATATGCGGTATCAATGGTTGTACTTTTGCGTTTTGCGTTTTCGGGTTGACTTATAATTTTTTTTTTCACGGGTTAAAGGCAATTAGATCTAAGTATTTGATATGAATTTCAACTTGATAGCTCTATGCGTTCATGAGGAAAAAAGTAATAAGTTTATATTTATTAAAAAATATAATATTTTGTAATGTAACTAAAAATTTAAGGTTTTCGGAATTTTTCCTCTATGTGTGGTATAAAACGTTGCTTCATGCCAAATTTCAAGATTCAAGGTCGACTGGAAGTACCCTTTAGGTTTTGATTCCCTTGCAAGTACTTGCGAGTTTCAAAATATGCAGCTTAAATTGCTGTTTCTTTTGATTGCGTTGACATAGAAGTTTGATTTTGCTACAGCTTAAAGGTATTATAGACCTGAGTATTTGGTATGAATTTCAATTTAATACCTCTACGCGTTTATGAGGAAATGGGTAGTAAGTTTAAGATTATTAAAAAAAGATATATTTTGTGATGTAACTAAAAATTTATGGTTTTCGTAATTTTTCCTTTATCTATGCTATAAGACGTTGCTTCGTACCAAATTTCAAGATTCTGAGTTCACGGGAAGCACCCTGTAGGTTTTGATTCCCTTGCAAGTGTCGAAAATTTGCGGCATAAATGGCAGTATCTTTTGATTGCGTTGGCTTAGAAGTTTGATTTTTTCACAGCTTCAAGGGACAGTAGACCTGAGTAATTGATATAAATTTCAGCTTCATACCTCTACGCGTTCCTGAGAAAAAGGGTCTTGACAGACGGACAGACGGACAACAAAGTGATCCTATAAGGGTTCCGTTTTTTCCTTTTGAGGTACGGAACCCTAAAAATGAAACCCGTTTTCCGTTGTCACGACAAAACATGAAAACGGCTTGACCGATTTGGCTGTTTTTTTTTAAATGTCCATTGAAGTCCAAGGATGGTTTTTACGGTGAGAAAAATTCGAATAATTGCCGGGAAAGCCCTAAAACAGACCTTTTCTTTTTCCCATACAAATGTTTTCTTACTAAAATGTAGAGTCAATTTGAACTTTATTCCTACACAATAAAGATTATTCTAAGGCGGGACAAAGTTCGCCGGGACAGCTAGTTTAAAAATAGTTTTTTGGATGAAATTGTTTAATGTAGTAACGCATATGAGATATCATTTTCTGAACTTACAGTTAAGCAAATCGTAAATAGACTTTGTTCGCATTTATCATCATTATAATATCTAGGAAAGTGTTCGAAATATCCTTAAATGTTATCTATATAGCCTTTATATTATTCTTAAGTATAATCTGTTCAATAGTATACTGGTGCTATCTTTAGATAGGATTAAATTGGTGGACTGTATATAAATAATAAAAATTGCAGGAATTTTCTCGACCTTGCATTTATTATTGCAAACCAAAGAGAAAGAAAACATTTGTCACATCAGTGTGGCCACATTTTAAATATAAAAAATAATTAATGTCGCAGACAATACTTATGGGTGAAAAAGTAACAAACGTCCTCACATACATCTATCTTTATTTATAACATTAGTAGGATTAATACCTATAAAACAGTACCGTTTCATGCATGCGAGTGTTACTTTAAAAACCCGCCAAAATGATACTTGTTGTATAGGAGCCCCCAATAATAATAATAATTATTATTCTATTTTTAGTGTTATAGCGGTAACGGCAGTACATCATCTGTGAAAATTTCAACGCTCTAGCTATAACGGTTCATGAGATACAGCCTGATGACAGAGGGACGGACAGACAGACGAACAGCCGAGTCTCAGTAATAGGGTCCCGTTTTCACCCTTTGGGTACGGAACCCTAAAAAGCAATAGCACAAAAAGATCTTGAAATGATTTTACGGCGAATTCGAGTCGAGTGTGACGTGAGTTGACGTCATTATGCAAAGCTAACAGTCTGATAGTCAATTAGCTTCAAAAAGCCACCTGAGGGACAGTGCGCGTAGAAATTCTTGCTGCGCTTTGAACGTAGGAGTAATTCAAAACAAAATTACTGTGAATGCTTTGGTTTAAAGCCTGGCAGTTCCTCTCGTTTCAAATCACTTTATATACCTTAGTAATCAGGAGTCCAAATCTGCTAATTAAAAATATGCTCAGTTGTATGTCGGCAGAGTTTCAATAGCATTTTTGATACATTTGAGTAAAATCATACCAAATGTGTCAAAAAATGTCATTGAAACTTTTCCGACATACAACTGAGGCTATTTTATATTAGCAGACTTGGGGGCCTGGTAGTTGCCATTTAAAACAAAAAATATACTATTTGGAAAGGAAAAATGTTTTCAGAGCTCAATTTGTCTATAATCTTTCGAGATTAATTAATTAATCTTCCAATCTAATAAATTGTTGAATCATCTTATTGACAAGGCAAAGCTAAGTTAATGGATTTAATGAAAATTAAATATTATTTCTACTTACTGGGCAATATATTTTTAGTTTTAGATTTTATAGTTACAAATGTAGGTAGGTACAAAGATTTTTGAGAAAGAAGATTGTACCTACGCCTAGGTACCTATGTTAGTTATTTTACTCATTCATTATTGAATTTATTACATAAATGACACAGTTTGGTACCTACTTCTTTATAAAAAGTATAAAACACTATTATACAGTGTAAACATAAAGAATAGTAATTGAAATCTTAATAAATCGAACTTGTAAAATCAAAAGTCAAAATCTGAAATACAAAAAAAATAATAAAAAAAACATCATCAAAAAGCATCAGTTTTTTTATCAAACAGCTAAAACAAAGACGAAAAAAGTCTCACCAACAAAAAAAATCAAGAATAAACTTAAAAGATACATCGAAACCGATAAATAGCCATCTATTTAGAATAAAAGGTTTCCATTCCCGCATATCTTGGGAAACAAAGTAGGGATCGCAA
The DNA here is from genome assembly GCA_947563765.1 of Anarsia innoxiella. NCBI lineage: Eukaryota > Metazoa > Arthropoda > Insecta > Lepidoptera > Gelechiidae > Anarsia > Anarsia innoxiella. Next base: position 2,180,949 of record OX387399.1, read on the forward strand.
ACGATAGTAAAGATAGCAAAAATAACGACTATCCATTCTGAAATGGGCGGGGATTTTTTACTGGGTGGCAAAGAAATTGTCTACGGGTAATGAATACTGGAAAATACTGATAGATTTTTAAATAATGGGTACCTTGGAGAAAGAGGAGAGAGGCCTTTGCACAGTAATGGGACACAAGCGGCTTGTTATCTTATCTAACCTGTACTTTAAGCGCCACTAGATGGTCACTGATAGATAGACCTCAAAAAAGATGGAGAGGCGATCTGGATGCATTTCGCGGGGCGCCACCGGAGACCGTGCTAAATGGAAAGTCACGGGAGGCCTTTGCCCAGCAGTGGGATCTTAATGGCTAACAAAAAATAATTTAGATACTCACTAAAAAATACAGATATTGTTTTCATGCGCTGCTCAGATTCCCAACAATTTGAATACGATATAGAAAAATATTAAAATAGAAACATTAAAATAATACTTTATGTTAACTCAGCATAACTAGAGACAGCTTTGAAAATAAGTATATATTTTAGCTTAATGCCTTTTTCCTCTTCAAGTATTGCTTGGTCTTACAACAAACAAATTGAGGCATAGGTAAAAGCCAAAACACACCGGATACGTATGCGTAGACGTATGCGTACCTCTGAGTTGTAATGTATGGAACTGTCACCGCTGGCGTATGGCGTACACGTCGACGTGACGCGTAGTCCGGTGTCACATCGAGTTACACCGTAACTACGCGCGTTGCTACGCCGTGTCTACGTCTAGGATACGCATCCGGTGTGTTTCAGCCTTAATTCAAAGTAAATAAGGCCTATAATAAGATGAAGATAAAAAAAAATGTGTAGGAGAGAAACAAATACCTAACTATTTGAATAGTTTCGGTATTAACGTCTCACTTCCCACTGATCCTTTATTAAACCAGGCACAATAGATTTTCTATTGTTCCAGAATTCCTGGTATGTGACAGATTAAGAAAAACCACACCATTTACATCAATAACTAAAACATCATGAAAACGTAAATAATGATCAGATTAAACAGCGCCCCGTATAAAATCGATACACGTCGAAACCAATCCTCAGGGTACAACGGCCATTATGTAGATGAGTCTAGGATGCGAAACGATGAGTACAAGTGTCTGCGACGTCGTATTTTCCCTTTTATGATCTAGCCTAAGCACTAGGCGGAATTACAACACGTTTACTTGGTATTCAGAGGTGTAATCAGGGTTCTATTGAAGGTTGTCGTTTGTGGTGATATACAACTTCATTTTGAAAGAAGTAGCCTTGCAAACCGCATAAACTAACCGTTTTCTTAATGGTAACTACCATTTTAGATTCGGCATAGGTATTATTAGGTATGTTAAGTGAAGTAAAACTTACTAAGTATATATTCTTTATTTATATTTATATATTCTGCTATAATTATAATGTACACAAACACTCCGACTTAAGACAAATATCTCTATAATTTTTGACTCTTGTGGGAATCGAACCCACGACCTGCGGCATGGCAAATAGGGTCGCTTCTGGCCAGTCAACCACACTCTTTAAATACGCCTTGACGTTTTCATTACACGGTGGCGTTTACAAATCATTTTGGTCAATTTGGCCAGTTTGTGCAACAGGAAGCAAAACTACAATTACTTAATTAATATTCTAAATGTTTTTCCAACAGCTGGCTCCGGAACAGAAAGCCCTCTAGACGACACAACACTAGACATTTCATCTCGACGCTTCAGAGCAGAGTTCCTTCAAGAATGGCAGGGGTCTACTGAATCTCCATACTTTGACTCGACGACTCCTAGAAATGTTACTGGACTTGTCGGGCATCCTGTCCGACTGTTGTGTCGGGTTAAGAATTTGCAGAATAGGACGGTGAGTAGATTTTAATTTATGTTTGTGGACCTCATTAGGTACTTAAGCATCCCCCGCACTATGCGGTCAGCTGTCCGATTAACTTCAGTGGTATTAGCCGCAGCCGCATCGCAATGCGGATAAAAATACTCTATCGTACAAATTTTTGATTGCGGTTATCCGGACGGCTGACCACATAGTGCGAAGTTACGCTAAGGGCGGCCATACGATTGCTTGAAATTATTGAAACGATCGCGATTTCTGAAGCAGTCGCGTATATGGCAGTGAATGAATGTCTATAGTTCACCACGCAGTCACGGCTTCAAGCAGTCTAAACTACTTCAAGCAGTAGGTACATACATACCTATCTGTTACGCCCCTTTCCCATCAAGGCAGGCCGAGATTTCCCTTCATTTGCTATGATCTAAACATACCTTTTTCATTTCATTCATCAGTCGCCTCATACATACCATACATTCAAATTATCATCCGTAAAAACTTCACCTAGAGATTTCCCAACCAGCAAAATTGTCCTGGAATCCAATTTTCTAATGCTAAATGGACTTATATAGCTCCGATGATGGGTTTAATGTGTGCTACTGCGCTTTTAACAGCATTGATAAATGCCGTTTTTACTTCAGTATGTTTAATCCTATAATTTTTACTTATATCGGTATATAGAATCTTTTTCATGGCTACTTCTGGATTAGCACTCCTATAAAAGCTGGGAACAAAACTAATTTCACTTAGGAGTAAATAATCCTGTAGCCCAGACTTATATGTGCCTATAAGATTACATCTCAGGAACACTTTAATCTTAAATTCCTCTAGAAGCATTTACCAGGAGTATATACACTTAAGTGCAATCGCTCCTTTTACTTATACTTATATCCTCATATAAGCTAATATTTTATGGTCAATATAAGTAACTTCAATTTTAACTATTGAAAACCATTTATATTTTTTGTCTGATTTTAGAAGCGATTTTATATCTACGATTCAACGATTAATAAAATCACTAAGATTATATATCACGCAAGAAAATTAGACGTTTTTATATAGAATTATCATAGGCCGTTATAATCTTACGTACACTTACAAAGACATTTCAGAGTAGTGTTATAGTCTCAGTAATCTTAAACAATCCTGGCCAAAACTCTTATAAGATAATTTGTGCTTAAAACGACCTATATAAGCAAAAACACGCTTTATATAGTTTTGCAAATTCTAGTATAGGATTTGACATCAGCTATGAAGATTACAACTAGTGTTGCCGCTCGATAGGCCACTATCGATAACCTATCGATAGCCTATCGATAGGTCGAAAAACATGTACCCTATCTATAGTGTGCTATAGATAGGGTACATGTTCGATTGTGATCGATACTATTGATACTATCGATACTATCGATAGTTCATTGATCAGCAGCGATCGAAACTATCGATAGTATTGCTGTTAACCGATACTATTGCAGCGAAAGCACAATCGATACTATCGATAGTATCAATAGTATCGATCACAATCAATAGTATCGATTGTGCTATCACACATGTTTTTGACTTTTAACAATCGATTGTAAAACTATCGATTTTTAGGCAACACTAATTGCAACTAAGATTGGTAACAATATGGCGTCGGTTTTTGGGTTTGAGCACATGCCAATATAGAACTAATATTACTTATATTAGCGCTAAATTACACTTGAAAATGCTCACCGAAAAAATGGCACCTATTTATGATATTTTTATAGAAAACTATTAAATAATAAAATGCCAATAAGTCAGATACGAGAGGCGCTTTGAAAATTTAATTAAAAACATGCCAAAATATTCAGTAAATTCACATTCCCCTACGAATTTACAACAGACTAACAACAGAAATCTTTTGATTTTGTACTATGGCTGACAGTTTAATAAAATAAAATTATGTAGTATTCATATAAATACTCAGTAAAGCAGTTTAACAATTCTTAGATTGACAGAACACAATTCGACTGTTGACAAAATGTCAGCTTATTATTAGGATTGTGAGGAGCGAATTAATCTCACTTTTTCCTATAATTTACTTTTATTGGCATTTTCAGGACTGATTGCATTCACATAATGCTATTACAAGAGCAATATAGGAGTAAACGGTTTTGAAGCGGGCTATTATAAACACGATATAAGTAAAAGTGTACTTATAAAGTGGGCCCTTTTCCGGGTTTTTATGTGGATGTAAGTCTCATATAATCTTAGGAAAATTGATCCTGAAGAGAGATTAAAAACCACTTTTTGCTAGTTGGGTTATCTCATTCAGTGTCCTACATATTCAAATTATCACAGAAATACCCATCCCTTCAGGTAAAAAGTAAATAAACAAACAAGAGTACAGTTAGCAACATAATCAGAATTACCAAAACTACACAACAGGGATCACCCGGATTCATTAACTAGTTCAAATATAAACACCAAAATCCGGCGGGCAAAACAAACATGGACGATTTACAATTTTGTCTGACTTAATACAGTTATTGTCTCGCGTATTTTGTTTTCTTTTAGTACCTACTATTAAACACAAATTATTATAAGTTACAAATTTTAATACTTATGGCTAATCAAACAATCCTTCCTTGTTCGTTCCCGGTGCAAAGGTGACCATGACGCTCGCCGCGTATCCACGCTGAATGGCGATGGCCAACCTTTGCACCAAGAACGATGCCAAACACCTGTTCTGTCGCTCAGTCTTCGACCTAACTCCTTCACAAAAGTCCTAAAAGTGCTAAAGTACCTACTTATAGAAGTAACTATTTAGTTATCTGTGCTATAGATTTAAAAAAATATTCTTTCTTATATTATGTAGTTATATTCATAGAGAAAATATAGGTTAAATAATGTTTACAGGATGTCCCATAATCTATGGATCGAATAATTACTAATTCAATGATACAGTGTGTTCACAAATGCAACGCTTACACAAATGATTCGATAAAATTTTATAAAATTTGCGAACAAAACTTATAACTTAAAAAAACGTAGCCTCAAACCTAAATAGGTTCTTATTTAATCTAAAAGACCATAGTGAATCTACTTTTGATTATGTAAAAAAGAAATTACAAATTGCTTAAATATACTCATTTTTATGCTCAATAATAACGCTCTCCTAACGAGTTACCAATATTTTATCATACCTTTATTTATACATTTACTTATGAAAATAATTTATTACCCTTTAATCCATTAGAGTTTAATTCTTTTTCAATTATCTCAGTATGAATTATAAAAATATTTCAACGAGTTATTTGTCAAGCTATTTCTAAAGCTTTTCCTTCGCTTGCTAATGTTAATAAAATAACTTAAGGATTATGGTAACGTTGGAGGTTAAATTGGTGACCCAAAATACTTGAAGGCAGGTAATGGCAGCACTCAAAACTGATATACCTTTCAGAAGTGGTGCTTCAAAACGGTTATAACCCTAAATATTAAAGTGGTTCTTATGAAATCGCCTTAAACTTCAACAATGAATAATAACTTCGATCCATGTTTATTAGTGAAGAACATAAACTTCGTCGTTATAGGCGATAGAAGTTTTATATTTATTATAAGTCTGTGATACCGATCGTTTCAGTACAAAAGTGGGTACTTAAGCCCGCCCATTGATAACACGTACCCACGAAAGTGGCTCGACAGAATCCATTATATAAAATCTTAAACGAAACCTGAGAGGCGAAGGCCGGATTGGGCCCTTTTTTTTCTTTTAACGTTCCCTTAAGCCCGATCTTGTCGGCTTTGTTTCAAGGAACTCGAGAGGTCCGCGTCACGACCATAAAATTGCTGTTGGAAAACATTTTTTGTTTTTAAAAACCTTTGGTTGAAAGTTCCGTGAAATTTTATGGTCGAAAGACGCCATTCATTAAAGTATAATAAGTAGGGAATGCGTAAAAGGAAAGTTTTCTATAAAGAACCCAAAAGACGAGTCCTTCCAACAACAAAATTGTGTTTCGCCGTTACATTGTGTCAAAAGCTTTGAGTGATGTATTGAATAACATTTAGGTTCATATTTTCAAAATTCTGAATACATTTTTGTACAACACCTTTGTACAAAGTCTAGATTAACATATTTGGTAAGCTTTATATTATGTTTAAACTTTGTGGGCTGCTTATTACATTTAACCCACGCCCACGACGGATCGGAGCAGGTATATGCGTTTAGGGTAAGAGATGTTCATTTGTTTTTCATAAACATCAATTTACGTATTCGTTCCATTAAATTAGTCTTTGATAGGTTTAATAATTTGTTAACGGCTCGATTATTTTTAAAGTTGCAAAATAATTTTAGAAAAAACAAAATAGCGGCCATTTTTCGAGGGTTGGTTATTGAGCCACCCTGTAGAATAATCTTGTGTTCAAATTAAAGTATAATAAACACATTTTAGTACTTGTTTGCCTTTTTCATTATTTCTGACGAAAAATTCAGTTGCAGTGCATTGTATGCGATACGGTGCTCTTCTTTTCTTATTTGATATTTTATCGACACTGATGTAAAAACGGTCTTTCAAAACCCGATTCGTGACCAAACAAGTTGAAACACAAATCTAATTATAAAATACCCACTTTACCTTTAATTATATACTTACTCATTTCTTCCACTCGCTTCGTATTACCAATTTTGTTTTAAGATCATAATACCATTTCGTTTGAAGACAACTTTACTTTGATTGAAAGTAAATATTTTGTTTATTCAGCAAATTCTGTTTTCTTTGAACGATCTTAGTTGAATTGTTTAGGCGAGGAAAAGTTTAATTTTAATTTCTGGAATTTTGATTCGAGAAGGTAATTTAAACTTTGAGTTTTCGGATATAGGTTATTTTACGAGAGTCAATCAAAAATAATTCGATTTTGACGTAAGTTACTTTTAGTTTGAGTTAATACTAAAACGATTACATAAAGAAGCCATTTTACGAGTACCTCATAAGTAGTGCTAGTTTTCAATTTGATGTATACAAACTAACGTCAATTCCTCCCATTGAATATCACAGTTTAAACCACTGTATAAAGGTCTATCTACACAGATCCGGGCCGTGCCCGAGACGTGTCCGGGCCGTGGCCTGTCAGGAGGGAAAACAATACGTCTTCATGACAACGTGTGTGAACGAATCCATAGAAAATGTATGGAATGATATTTTTTCCCTGACACGTCCCGGACACGTGTCATGACAACGTATTTTTTTCCCTCCTGACGGGCCACGGACCGGACACGTCCCGGGCACGGCTCGGATCTGTGTAGATTGACAGTGATTGTTATTTATTCGATTTATACAGTTTTCAGATTGCTGTTAAATGAAAATTTTTCTTGCTTTCATTAAAACACAACGTCTTGTTACTTTTATCGCGTATAAAATTATACGAAAAGATAGAATAAAAACTTTTTACTTTTCACTGTAGTTTAATAAACTCATAATATAAAACTATGAAACAAGTTTAATAAAACACTGGAACTTAATCATCATTAGAGATAATAAAATTAAAATTGCGAATATAAAAATAATAAAGTTAGATTTTAAAACTACTCATATATACTCTCTAGAAACTCAGGGCGTTAGTTGCGTAGTCTAGCGTAGTAGAGCGCATATACGCTCGTTTTTTGAACCGCGTGTACGCGCGTCTCTTCTAGTCGTAAAGGCAAAACAAGTTATCTGTCTAATGAACGGCGGCGCTAGTAGTACCTAATACAAAATTGTATTTTTACCAATCGCAGCAGTTCTGGATTTTGACATTTCCGTATTAGTGGCCGTAGTTCCAATAACGGCTGTTTCACAGATAACTTAGTAGATCTGTACGATCGTTGACGCGCTTCTACGCTCGTATAGTCCATGTTGACGCTGACACGATACCACCGGTTTGAGCGTATACGCGTAATTACGCGCGTCCGGTTTTTTGAAGCGTGTATGTAGCGCAAGTGTAAGCGCGATTGCTGAAAACGACGTTAACGCGCGTATGAAACGCTAGGTCTGAAGCGTCCTTATCCTTAATATAAATTAAAGCAGACTCAAACTACTACGAAGTACTACGAAATAAAGTTATGATACTCCTACTTACGTATATGTAGGAGTTAAGTAAGTCCTGAAATTCCCGGACTTTAAGAGTCTGAGGAATTTTGCGAAGTTGCAAGATAAACTGGATACAGTAAATGGGTGTCATGTTTTAGGTACTTATCTTATACATTTTGCTTCATATTTTCTTGGGAGAGACCAACTTGCAACTAGTCTCAAGCAAGTAATTTATGAGACTACATTTCGTACATACATATCTGTCATGACACACCTCTTTCTCATCAAGGTAGGTAGAGACAACTTCCCTCTACTTGCTATGCTCCAAACACATATCTTTCGCTTCATCTACATTCATCATTGTTCTCATCCACGCACTTGAGTCTATTTTTTTGTAGCCGCGAATTTTTAGTTAGTTACTTACTGTCGTCCTGTTGAAAGTCGCGGGAAGGCGTTGGACGTGGGCAGAGCAACCGGTCGTTGTGGCGATCTTTGGAGGAGGCTTTTGTCTAGCAGTGGACGTCCACGAGCTTGGTTGATTTATTTATTTACTTACTTCTTCCATCAGGTATCTTGGGTCCGCCACCGCGACATCCACTTGCTAACCGTTGGTCGTTACACATACACGTCCGACCAGCGCTTCGAGGCGCAACACAAGCCGCGCTCCGAGGAGTGGGCGCTGCGTATACGCAGCCCGCAGCGCCGCGACTCCGGACAGTACGAGTGTCAGATCTCTACTACGCCGCCTATTGGACATGCTGTTTATTTGAATATTGTTGGTGAGTAGAATAAAATTTATCAAAGATAAAGAAGTTACGAAGTTTACAACAATGGAGGTGTAAAACGTCCTCATCTGATTATGAATTACTTTCTACAGATTTTTCAAGAAACAAATATTTTTCAATCTTTTCCTATAAATTGTTATAGATTATATTTTCGGAAATCCTTGGTATGAAGTTCGCTGTGTATTTATGCTAGATATGCAAATAAAGTCAACAATCAAATATCTCATAAAAGTCTTGTACGTACTTGATCAAATTTTTTATAAGAAGATAATTTATACATACAAGAATGCAGTCACAGAATATAGTATGAAGTGTGAATACGTTCAAATTCACTACTCTGTTATTAACCCCTTCACTAAATGACCAGATGCGACCGACAACCAATGGGGTAAGAATATGTCAGGCATTTAAAAAAACTTTTCCTTCCACAGAACCAGAAACTCTAATATCCAGCGGGCCAGAGCTGTTCATTCAAGCTGGGTCTACGATAAACCTTACATGTACAGTGCGCCATACACCAGAACCTCCTACTTCCATTACTTGGACTCATGGGGAGCAGGTATGTAGTGTTATAACAGAGATTTTTCACGTTTAGTTGTCACAGATTAGTTAAGGGTAACTCCGCACTATGCGGTCAGCCGTCCGGCTCACGATAATCTGAGATTTGCACTATAAAGTAGTTTTTATCCGCACTGCGATGCGGCTACGGCTAATACTGCAGTTAACCGGACGACTGACCGCATAGTGCAGGGCATCCTTATGGCCATTGCTAACTAAGGCCGTGGCCCCAGTAGGCAAACTGTTAGCGGCTGACTAGTTTGCGGCGTATCGATTTAATACGCCCTTCCATATATTTGAAATGGAGTGTCCACAGTCAGCTAGTTTTCGCTCATTGTACCCAGTTTGCAGCGTTACGCGCGCTGACTATCTCAGACAGCGGCCGACTCCCACCAAAACCGGTGATTTCATTGATTTGAGTTTGCAATTAACTCTTTCAGTTCGCTACAAATTTGCGGCTCACTCAGTCGGCCGCTAACAGTTTGCCTACTGGGGCCACGGCCTAAAGCTAAGCTCATAACAATCTCGGTTATATACTTAGAAGCGCTGCTAGTTTTAACAAAAAATAACGTTTAAAACGTGGATTAACGTTCCAATTTTGAATGTAAACCATTTAAATTATTTTTCATTATGTTTTTTTTATTCCAACCAATATACTTAGTTCTATCAGTGATAGTAAAGTAGTAAAACAATAATTTCGCTCATAAATCTTAATCCCGCGCTGTAAAAAATGAACTAAAAAGCTTGCAAAATAAGAAGTTAAATGCACTACAATAAGGTATCCAAGCAACAGCTAATCTAACACACAGTGAAAAAGATTTATTAGCAAGAAATATATTTTTTATCTCGCAATAGTTTATCTTTTCTTGAATCCTTTATTAGAGGAAGGTATGTGGGTGTCAGATGAATCAGGAAAATCACTGGAGGTGAAAGACAGAATAGAGTAGAAGGAGCTCTACTGTTTGGAGCGTAGATGTTTAGAGAGAATAATACCTATTAGGAATGGGGATGATGACTACATTCGAAAATTAAAAAAATAATTAGTCCGTCTTTTAGGCTATTAAAAAACTATTTGAAACACGTTTTACGTTTTACATACATAAATAAATACAAAGGTACAGAGCATCAAAGTTACGGAGTGGGGGGTATTGACGCCACTCCTACGTAAAAATCGTACTAAGGTGTGACGTCATGAGAAACTTTAACCCAGTGTATCTGTGTCATTTTTAGTTTAGGAGAAAAAAGAAAAAATATGTGTCGAATATTTTAAAATAGGTAATCTATGTGATGGACAAAAAAAAAATTTTTCGTCATGCCCATTAAGTAAGCAGTTTCATTGAGTACCTACCGACTTTTAATGACCTATGGTATCTACACACCAATTGGCGCCGGCAATGCTGGCAGCCTTCATTTGTCAAAAATGTCATTAAAAAATGTTTGAAAATGACGTAAGCCGCCGGGCGCACGGCATTGTTGCGGTAGATTCCATTACGCATCGCGCAGTTGAGATTTGACGTTTGATATAAAAACGGCACTAAAAACGCAAGTCAACCGCTTATTTTTGTTGTCGTTTTAAAATTAAAGATGGAATAAGTTATGGTATCTACACATTTAAGTTGCCGGCTTTTTTGACAGCTGCCATTCGTAGCCCGGCGGCATGCCGGCGGCTTTGGTGTATAGACAGCATTAGCCGGTTTAACTGCTAATGCGTAGTGACCCTTAAAAAACTGTTTACAGAAAAAGGCGATATTGGAAATATGAAAGAAGAAATTCTAAGAGCTCTAAGCTTAATTAAAATGTCAACTGTCAATAAAGATGATTGAAAAGTACACAGGGAATTTAATGAAATATTTCTTGAGCAAAAAGTGAAATATAGTTTAATTCAGGAAAGTCTATTAAAATACGGAAAGATAGAATTTACAACCATTAGCGAAAAAGTCATTTAATTTTAACGCTGTATTGAAAATGTACCTATCTGACAAATAAAAATAACATTAAAAAAGAAAATTATTAAAAAAGCGAAAAAAAAAGAGAGAAACATGTTTTCTTTTTTTATTTGGCACCATTATTGTCTGCCAATGTCAAGTGAAGTAAAAGAAGAATGTCATTTTTTTAAATCGGAATAAGACAGCACGATGTTTAACAGTTTACAGAGTCATTTTTTGAGACTTTCAAAATATTACGTTCATCTGATATAGCGTTTGTGGTTATCAAAATGTAAACCTAATTCTAATTTACCCATTTGTGTCCCACTGCTGGGCAAAGGCCTCTCTCCTCATCCGCCATGACTTCTGTCTCGAGCTTCCTCCGCCCAGCTACTTAAGAAGGTGTCCAGCTCGTCCCGCCACCTTTTCCGTGGTCTGCCGCGACGCCGTTTGGCAGTTGGTAGCCATTGGGTAGCTGTTTTAGCCCATAAGTCTTCTGTATATGTAAATGTAAACCAGACGTGTAAAATCTTCTAATGAGACTAAGGTCAATGAACCTGTTATCTTCATCATCCAAACTTACTGAAACAACCTGAATATTGTAACGTATTAAAGAAACTCCTTATTCAAAGTCAAAAATTTGCATACAGTCAATGACTTGGTACACTTCGCGAAAAGTAAATTTTAGAAGCGAATCCCCTAGGAGTCTCGATGGAAGTAAAATTGACTTCGGGGCAAAAAAGTTTTGGCAAATTTGTTTTTAGATTTTTGAGTGGATTGCTGAGTGAGCCAATATAAAAGTGATTTAGAAAAGGTTCGATATTTTAGTTGAAGATTACTTTGATAGATTTATTGACCTTTTGAGATATTGCGTCTGATAGAAGAGTCGTGAAAAATGTCAAATAAAAATTCAAGCTTTGAGAGAACTTCATAAATATTTTGTTTTAAATCTGGTATATATGCCTAGACGGTCGTGAGGCACTGAATATTAGACTCGGCGGGGACGAGCTGAAGCAGGTTGATAAGTTCCGCTACCTGGGGAGCACAGTCACATCTAAGTGCGACCTTGATGCGGAGATCAACAGCAGGATCGGTGCTGCTGCGGCAGCGTTCGGTAAGCTGGATACCAAGGTCTTCTCTTCCCACGACTTTAAGCTCGCTACTAAGATCTCTATTTATATGTCAGTTGTACTTCCCAACATCCTATACTCAGCCGAAACTTGGACCTTATATCGCCGGCATATTCGCATGTTAGACCGTTTCCACCTCAAATGTCTAAGGAAAATATTAAAAATCCGATGGTCTGACTATGTGCGGAACACGGAAGTACTTCGCCGAGCCAATGTAGGTGGCATTGAGGCGTATATCATGAGGCGACAACTCCGGTGGTGTGGTCACGTCGCAAGGATGTCTGAGCAGAGAGTGGCTAAGCGCATCTTCTACTCTGAACTTGAGGAGGGCCAGCGAAAGCATGGCGGTCAACTCCTCAGGTACAAAGATGTTCTTAAGCGCCACATGAAGAGATGTGACATTGAGCCGTCTCATTGGGAACAGCAGGCGGCGAAACGCCCAGAGTGGCGGACCCTAGTTAAGACCAAGGTCCGCGACTTTGAAGTCAAACGGCGCGCTGAGCTTGATGCCAAGCGCGACGCTCAAAAAGCCCGACCAGCAGTGGCATTAACTTATAATACTGTCGATGGTGTGCTCACATGCCCCCACTGTGGTAGAACATTTTCTAAAAAGATCGGTTACATCAGCCACATGGGAGCACACCAACGACAGCAGAGTTCGGCGTAAGCGGTCGCCGTGACCGAAATCGGTCGGATTCATTCATGCCTAGAAGAAAAAGAAGAAAGAAGGTAATATAAGTTGTATCGTATCAGATGCGTAATCGGATGGCAGAGAATAGAGCAGAGTGGTAAAGACTCCACCGACAAAACAAACGCTCTTAAATAATGATGATATAGTAAAACAAATGCAAAGCGCACCAATAATGTGTCGATCCTGAATCAACTGCAAATAAAAACCCGCCTATCGACCACATGCCAACAACGCATTCTATCTTATTTCGGTCACACAGTGCGCAGAGGCGATGAAAGTCTGGGGAAATTGATTGTCGTTGGAAACACCGAGGGCAAACGATCGCGCGGTCGTTCTCCAACCAGATGGACCGATCAAATAAAAGACTCATCGTCTTCTAATATCCATGCGGTGGTGAGAGACGCGCTGGATCGTAACCGATGGAGGCAAATCATACGCTCCAAATGTGGCTCTGATGCTGACCACGATCCTCAGACATAAGGGACCGATGAAGAGAGAGAGTAAATACAACCTATTCCTCAGTAACTTTTTGTCAAACCTCAATCATGCTAGGCCATATAACTGAAATAGCGAGTAAATAAATTAAATAAATTTTGAAGTCCAGAATCCGTCACTAAAGAAACAAAACCTATTTTTGATAAAAAATAGACATACTCTTCATCATCATCATTTTAGCCTATAGCTGCTCACTGCTAAGCATAGGCCTCTCAATGACTTCCCACCATCTTTCCTGAAATTCTCTTGACTAACCATAAATCTATAGGAGGTGCCACATTTTTTTTCATATACAAATGAGTTTATGACAGCGTGGCACGCTGTTGGTTGGCGCAAGTTTTTCATACTTTTCTTGGCAGATGACCTGTCAAACGATAAGAAATTCCATACAAAAAGGTAGCCATTTTGCGCCAGACCAGGCACTCCTGGCATCTTATATATTCTATACTCAAACCCATAAATAAAAAGAAACCGTATTTTTTCTACGACGCGTCAATACAAACTGTTCTATCAAAGTCACCTGTTTAACGCACTCGTCGAAATAGGGGAAACAGGGGAAGAGTTCTCCACAGATAAGAATAATACAATTATCGGGACCCTTGTCAATCCCTACGACCCCTCAGGGGTGACATTGACAGGGACTCGACTGGAGATAATTGTGCAGAAATTATTATTCAAACGAAATTATGTATTGGTAAAAGAAATTTGCTTTCATTATATTGATGAAGTGTATTATGAAGAAAATATTAAAATGAGGAAAATTTTCGCTGATTGTAATTGCGAATTGTTCTTTTTTTTTTAATGCCTAATTATTGAAAGATAGAAATGAGAAGTAAAAGAAAGAAGAATGATGAGGATACAATTATAATGAAGTTGAAAAAAGAGGGAATATAAGTTATGTCGCCTCTAAAAAACAAATTTCGTTAAATAGATAGTATTGGCTTAAAATCTAAAGTATTTCTTCTATATTCAAATAAAAAAGACAATTGAAAAACAACAATCACGTTCTATGACTGAAAACAAAGCAACATAATTCTGTTTTGCTTTCACAACATTAGCTGAGACTCCTTACAATTGGGTAGAGTAACAGCTTTAAGTGGAGCCATCTTGTTAGGTCCCAGTTGTTTGTCCTAATCTCCTATTGTTATCTTATAATTTAAATGTAAATTGACTCTACGTATATCCAATTTAGAGTCCAAACTTTACTTTGTAAATGGATCAGAGGAAATTAGTCTACCTGTCTGATCCCTTAACATTCCCACACAAAAAAGAAAAGGGTTTCAGAATGTCGCTCCTTAACCGCCTAATATAAAAGTTTGCAAATATATTCTGGATCTTCATAAATAATCAAAATGATTTGTGCGTTCAACTAAAGTAACAATGTTGTGACTTTTCGTAGATTGCATTATTTTTCAAGTAAGAACATGAACTTGATAAAATATGATACTTATAAAGAACGATCAACTCAAGAACACCCTAGACCAAATTATACGTATGAGGCAATTGATGAAGTGAAAGAAGTTATTGGATTGTAGCAAGTGGAGCAAAGTGGTCTCTGCCTACCTTGATGGGAAAGAGTCGTGAAAGATATGTATGACGCTTTTCTTACCACGATAAAATCTGTTTTAAAAATTTGATACTTGAAGCATTTTCACAAAAACTAGCTAATTGTATAAGGAAGTTTTAAAAAGATAACATCACTTTCCTCGCATAAGATCCAATCGATTGAAATTGTACAGCATTTATATCTAAAGCTATAGCATCACGTCCTATTTCGAAATCAGAACTCGTCGTCGTAAAAACAAAATTTATTCCACGATTATTCACTCTGACGATTGACTTAGATTGAGTGTTCGTATTTGGTAGATATTTTCCGATCACGATAAAAACTCGTGCCATTTATCAACATGCTAAAACTGGAAATTACAGATTCAAAGTCTGATATCGTATCTTAGACAATCAAGCGCGGCTCCGAATGTTATTATGGAATGAAATGTTTTTAAAGGCATTGTATAATTTGCATACATTTAGATACGTAAAATTTATTCATAAATTCATTTTCGTGATTTTTCATTCATGTTTACGTATTCTTTTAGGCAAGTATAATGCATGACATGTATTAAGCTGAGCGTCAAATTAAATCGGCTTTTTTAAATTTAGATTCTGATTGACTAATGTAATTATCTGTAACTTACCTAAACTATGATCATAGATATTATAAAGATTTTAAATTATTCACAAATTCACAATCAATATTAATGGTTAAAAAGTTACCCTGTTATTACAAAACTAGTTTAAAATATAGTTCTAGAATTAACTCTCAGATAAATACCGTTTCGGCTATCGTCAAGTTCTAGAGCTATATTTAAAACTCGTTTTGTAATTACGGGGTATCAGTTTTTTGATAATCTCCATCTTTTTCATATAAATAAATACAGAATGATGCAGGACAGACACACTGTTCTCACAGCGTGTATGTTAGAACTACGGCAATATAAGACATTATTTGACCATTTCTAAAGCCTTTTTGTCTTTCTCAGGTAATAAACTTCGACTCAGCAAGGGGTGGCATATCATTGGTGACAGAAAAAGGGCTGCAGAGCAACAGTCGACTCCTAGTTCAGAGGGCCAGAGGCGCTGATGCTGGGGTCTACACGTGCGGCCCAAATAACGCCCCTCCTGCTTCCACTAGAGTACATGTTTTATCTGGTAAGTATGAGCACAACATTATCTAATTAGCTACAGAATAACTGTAAAGAATCATTTAGATCGGCCGTACAGGGACTAATTCAAGCGGTTGAGACCAGACTGCTTGAAACCGCGACCGCGCGGTTAACTATTCAAGCGGTCGCGTGTACGGCAGCCAATAAAGGGCTATCCACACATACCCCGGGTATGTGCTATCCGTAGTCAGAGCTATCTGTTCCAGTATAGACGCCTGACACGGAGCTGTGTGAACAAGTTCATAAAATTTGTACGTAACCGATTTTTGTCGTGTTCCGGCAGGGATGTGTTCCCGTAAATGTGTGGTTAGCCCTTAAATATCAATAATTTGCCGCGCGGTGCAAGCAGTCGGGTCTCATTCAACTGCTTCAAGCAGTCCATGTACGGCCGCAAAATAATAATTGGAAATCTTTTAAACATCTACCTTGATATCTATCTGCAGCAGTATCTATTTAGCATGTATCTTTATCATTATGCTCATATTTTTTTTACAGGTGAACATCCAGCCGCAATGCAACAAGGCTGTGCAAGGTCAACGTTAGATAAAACAGCTTCCATACTTTGTTGTCTATTCACTCTGTTTATATTGAAGAACCCTCTCCATGTTTTACAATTTGGTACTTGAATATTATATAGGTATTTAAATTGACATATGTTTATTTACAACCCAATAAATAAATATACATAATTTCACCTTAAATTAATAAAATACAAAATTAAAGAAATAACATCAATCGTCAATATAATTGTATATGTATATATTTTTGTTGTATTATTGTAATTATTTAAAAATATATAAATATAAAAATTACTATTTATGTATTTATTAAAATTATATACCTATTGTTATTTGTCCATTATATAACTTGACTCCCTATTTTAAAATATATATTATTGAATGTAACATGAATAGAGACTTTTTTGTTAAATACTTTTTGCGTAAAATTAGATATGGCTAGATTTTAGTATAAAGTAGCTAATAAATATTGAACAAATCCAACAATTAAGTCCAAATATTATTATGTAAAAAGTTAATATAAGAAAATATACATTACATGGGAGTCAAATTCTTAAACTAAAAAAATTTTCACATTTTCTTGTAAATATTTCATGTCTTTAAATTTTATGTAAATAGTCTATTTACTTAATAATCTTCAACCTCTATGTAGGTATGTAAATAGAATTTAAGGGGTCCTACGCACTTGCGGTTGGTTTGATATTACACATGAAACTGCGCCAAGGCCTCGTATCAACCGCCTACCGCGGTTCGCGCTAAGGCCCGTATTCATGAGCGAACTGTAACTGTAACCGAACAGATTCAGTAACGAGGTTCTAATGTGTACGCGAGTTATAGTTAACCTTTGATACGTGGCAAAAACTGACAATCGTCGGCTCGCTGCGAGCCGCTCGTGTCGCGTTCGTCGCAGGCTCGCGAACCACGTACACACTTTAGTTCTTTTGTTACAATGCATACAATGGTTACAGTTACAGCTCGCCAGTGAACACACGCCTAAATTCATACGTTAAATAACAACCGCTAGTGCGTCAGAGCTTAAGCAAGACATTATGTTACTCATTTGATAAAGTTTTAGCAAAATTTATTACATTGTTATGAGTTATTTTATTAAAATATTTATTAAAAGATATGAAACTTATTTTGTTCAAAGAAACTTTATATTTGTAATTAAATATTTTATTGTTTTAGTTAAAAGTACGCTTTTAAGCACAATACAAATTCTAATTAAATTCTACTTACATAATAATTGTGAAAGTTTGTGATGATATTTGTTGCTTCTTTCGCGTAAAAACCTTTGAATTTATTTTATTGAAACAAAAAATGAAATTACAACAAAACAGGGGGGCAAGTCTGCTAATTTAAGCTTTGCATTTGCTTTCCGTTTGCGATCCATTTGCTTTTCTTTTGCGATTGACTTATATTGTGTCAAATTGGTATTCTGCTAAAAGTTTTACCAAAAGCAACCGCATCGCAGTCGAATCGCAGAAGCAAGGATTTATCGGGTTGCCTATTAAAACGTGACAAAACCTACCTAAGAAAAAGTGCTGTTAGTAAAAACTATCATTTATGTTCTAAGAAATAATACTGGTTTAATTAAGCTAGGATATCCTTTAAAATACAGAATATTTATTTCTACAACATTGAAATGCATTTATTTGCATAAATTTCATGAAAATTTTCGAAAAAAACAGTGAAAACTTCTTTGAAGCTGGCTGTTTATTAATAAAAAAATTTACATTGTCACTGTCAATATCATTGGTGAATGGTGTCACGATGGTGTCACATCATGCCCGTTCCCTTTGAGTATATAATATATAAGGAGGAGCCATACCGTCTAGATCTCGTGCCTGGTCTGGCGCAAAATGGCTACTTTTTGTATGGTACTATTATTAAGCGACTGAATTGCGTTTGCTTTTCTTTTGCTTTTCTTTTGCGATTCTTTTGGTGCATTTAGTAATTAGCAGACTTGCCCCCCAGATATGACGATAAAATTTAAATTATATTTAGGTCAATACTACACGCACAAAGTCGCAGGAAAAGCTTGAAATTATAATATGTTTTGGTATACCTCTTTGTTATAAAAATTGCGTTATGGACGAACAAAATTCTAAATTTTAATGTTATCTATAATATTATTAAGTTTTATAAGAATTAAAGTGTGAATTAAATGTAAATATTGATAATAAAATCAACGAAATTAAACTGTTTTTAATATAACCTCTCATTTGTTTTAATATTAATCCTTTTAAAGTATACAAGGTAATTTCTACTTAACGTACACAAGCGAGTAAACATACATACATATCTATCCGATACGCCTTTGTCCCATCGAGGTAAGCAGCTACCACATTGCTCCACATGTTACGATCCAAACACACTTTTAATATAAATCATCATAAATTTAAAAGCCGCTCGCTTTTAAATTTATGATAAATCGCTCTTGTCGGTGGAGTTTGCGCCACACTTCTTTATTATCTGCTGTACGTTTGAGCACCTGATACGACACAACTTATATTCCCACTTTTATTTGCTTTATCCACTAGATTCTCAAGGTGCAGTTTCCTCCAGAGAAGAACCTAGCAAGAAACATTAATCAGTCGCCTCATACATGCACATTGGTTTAGGGTACTCCAAGTAAAACACCCAAATATTCAAGTCCCCAACACAAAATCCCTTTCGCTCACAACCTACAACCAATGCTTGTTTCCAACACGCTCCATTTGCGAACCTCAAAACAAAGACAAAGCAAACACAAAAGACAAAACGAGATTCATAATTTAAACAAAGACTGGCTCATTAGTCTCTTAAACACAAAAACTCTGTTGCATAAACGCCCATTAAATTTAATGCCCCATTAAATCTAAATAGACACGTTTATCTGAAGAAATTTTAGTTCAAAAACCTAAACAGGCAGAAATGAAAGTTAATGGATAATTAAATTTAATCAGCCCGTTCAGCAACGCGTAGATAATCGCATGAAAGCTGAATAACGTTTATTGTAACTCGGAATTTTCAGTAACGGGCCCGTTCTTAAAATTTCCAAAGGTAATTAATTGCTTTACGCTCGAAACGGGCCGTTAATGAACTCTAAGTTTAATTTATTTTATAACGTAATTTGTGTGTGTTTTGTAAGGAAACCTCGGGTATACTCGTAGGTACAACCTGTTTATTATCTACGTATTCCTACACAACAGTGTAGGGATGTAAAATGCCTGTAGAACAACTTTCTCCTGAAGACTGAAGACAATAAAATTGTAATAATATTCCTTTGAAAATAATCTTTTCAGACAGTGTAAGTTATTAAACGCTAGTTTTTTTTTTTATTAAATGGCAACAATTGTTTTTTAAATATTTATTTAAAAAGGACTTGATACACGAAAAAGAGGCGACCATGCCGTCCTAGTAATGGCTACAATATTATTACTAAGCAAGTATTATATCAACAATCAGCGCAAACACTACGGTCTATTCAAGGAAATGGCAACTATGATTTTAGATTCTGCCTAAAGCTGCCTCTAAGGTTAAGTGAAATATAACATCTCTGTGTACGTCACTGTAATGTTTGTCTTTAGAGGTAATTGAACCCAAACACGACTTCAACATGGTATTTATGCTGCCAGCTTGTTGGGTACTTTGCCTCATGGGGACGCGTTGGAAGTTGTTGGACTCGTTTTTCCTATAAATATTTAATTCTTTGTTTGTATTATTTATTTTAATAAAGATTGTTATTTATCAATATGAATGTTAATTTGAATTTTACTATAATTTATATAAAATTATTTTTTTCTTGTAGAGCTATAACAGTACCATATCTCTGCCATTTGACTAAAAAGTAAAGTAAATGAAAAAGGTAAGATAAATGGACGCTACATTTCAGCGGTTTAGCGAAGATTAAGCTGAACAATCTCAAAAACTTTTCCTGTGCAAACTTGTTAGAATCTATAAGAAAAAACATTACCCTTCCTTTTGGCTTTGTCGTAGACGGGTAAAAACGTGTTAACACTAACACTCTTGTCGTGTGTTAGATCCGACTTTTTGTCGGATGTAATTGTTATAAACTTAGCCTCCCAGTCTGCTAATTTAAATATAGACTCAGTTGTGTCGGCAGAGTATCTATGGCATTTTTGCCACATTTGGCATTCTTCTAAACAATGGCCTACACTGATTGCGACCAAATGTGTCAAATTTCATTGACACTCACATTAATACGCTGCCGGCACATAACTTAGAATATTGTAAATTGCAGACATGGCCCCGTTTTTTGTCGAATGAGAATTGTAATGAACTGTTGGCGACTGATAAATGTGGATGAGGCGAAGGAGGTGTGTTTAGATTATAGAAAGATTGTCTCTGTCTACCCCGATGGGAGAGAGGCGTGACAGATATGTATGTATGAGGATTTTTATATGAATGTCATTACAGAACCGTATCTTGATTTAATATAAAATGCTTTGCCACTGAAACCTGCGTGTATTAATTAGGGAACTAAACTCTTTCTGTTTGCGTATATCACTACAGTTTGTATTGTTTGATATTGATAGCAAGAAATAATAGGTAGTTTAAAAAACTAAAACACGTTTTAGCTCGCACTTAACATGCTCCATCATCAGATCTGTTCGAAAGTACCATATTATTGTATTGTCATCAGAACTCAGAGCGTGTGCAAAATTTCATCCTATTCGAAGACCGGAGAGTAGGTCAAATTAGGATTCCAAGATTTGTTTACATACATAGTTACTTAAAAGTAAAGCTAATATAAAGCGTGTAAAAATAGACTCTTTTTAATAAAAAATAAGAATACGTATAAAATTTTCAATTAATTCGTTAACGAGACCCAACATAACGACTTGAATCCAATCAGCGAATCAATTAAAACAAATCGCGAGATATTAAATCAGAGGAACAATCGTAATGAAAAGTAATGGCTTTGCGAATGGCCAATTCATTGGCCCACCAATATTGGGACCAGCAATAAACCCTTTGGGCCAGCCCTGGACCGCATTAATCCAGCTAAAAACCTTGCTGAAGAAATTAATGCTGCCAACAAATTTGTTGGAAGCAATTTGTTCTAATCTTCTATCATTACTTTATCAAATCAATAAATATTGAAGCAAGTGAAGCATCAAATATTCGTTTTTCGTTTCTTTGGCTTTTATTTGTAACAAATTGCTTACAGATAGCACGAACAAATTCTAACTTTATATCACTGTTAAAACCATTATACAGTAGGTAATAGGTATTACAGCCTTACGTTAACGTGACTTATTTATTTTATGACATAGTCGTTGTACAATGTATTTAGATAGATGAAAATGTATGACATTTTACATAAATTTCAACTCTGTAACATCCAAAATCAGGTACCTATCCGAAAGATGTTAATATGCAAATAAAAAATAAATATAGACAAAGCAAGATCTGAAAAGAATATAGCTACAGTACTCTACTTCTACATAGGTAATACCTATTTAAGAACAAAGAAATATAACACGTCTTACATAGAAAAATGCTATTAAACAGTGTGAAAAGAAAATAAACGACACGAAAAGAGATAAGGACAAGGATAAATATGCTCAAGTGGTCTGGTCATTCAATGAGAACGAATGAAAGAAGATTGACTATAGAGATTTATGAGAAAAGAGAATTGGAATGCGAAGAATCGTTCTAAGATCAAAGACGTGTTGAAAAGCTAGTTCGGAAAGACAAATTACATCTCCAGTCGAGTAGAAATCATATTTTTGAGAATAGAATTTAA